>JAMXBB010000009.1:15061549-15143647 GCA_024138015.1 Lumnitzera littorea | reverse complement strand
CACCCCACCCCCCCCCAACCACAAAAAAAAAGGAAAAGGAAAAAAAAAAAAAAAGACATCTAGCATGATTGAGAGGCCTCCAACCCCCTCTAGTCTTCCTCTCCTCCAAATACAATATGCTATTAAATTGAAGTCCCAAGAGAAATCCTCCATGATACAATCTCTGGTTGCTTAGAGCTTGATGCTTGATGTAGCAATCAATCCTGGCAATGCCATGTCCCAATCTGCCTATCTAGCGTAGAAGTCCAGATGATTCATAGATTCAGCCAGACTTTGGCCGTATATCCGACTTCTGGACAAATGTTGCTGAAACTGTATTCTGAAGTTCTAGAATTTTCTTTGTGCTGTGCTTGTTTGCCGACAATGTGACAGCAACTAATTTTTAAACTACTTCTGTTTTTTCCTTTCCTTTCTGCAGTTGGAACAATGAATGACGTGTAACTTTAAGTTTGTGGACCTCCTTTTTAGATTATTTGAGGTGGTATTTTTGTGCCAATTCCACTTTCCCGAGCACATCCTATGTCTTAAATGATAAAGATGGACTATTATTACTCGCTGGTTTATCTGAAATTTACGTTTGGCTAACTTATTTTTGGCTTGGTAAGTTTGATTTATTTTCTTACCTTAGATAACGAAAGAAAATTGACATCTTGCCATCTACTGCCGCAAAACTGCCAAGGCAGCATTCCTTGTTGGTCCTACAAGTCCCTTTATAATCGTTTATATTAATTTTTGTCTCCAGATGCAATGATGAAACTTGTTGCGCAACAAGTTATTATTTTTGTTGTTTTTGTGATACATGTATCTCTCATATTGGTACTTCTTCTTGTGTTATTGGATTTTGGATTTAATTGGTTGCCTGTCCAAGCGCAGGGGTGGAAGGCAGTGTTTAAGTGTCCTTTTTTATTTTTGGGTTCCCTGCCCTCCCCCTCACTGCACCCTTCGCTTTAGACCACGGTTTATTTATTGTTTAAGATATTGATTTGTTTTTTGACTTGTAGGAACCAGTCTCCAATATTGTGGCTCATCCTTCACCAAATGACATACTGGAGTGGCGTAAGTTTTTATATTGGCTTTTTCTCTTTCAATATAGGTGGTATTGTAGAAAAGCTTTAACTGAGCTATTACGCATCATTTCAGCGTGCCTAGAAACAATTGATGATACATTGATGCTTGGGTGGTTGGATATTGCAGCTCTTGTTGTCCTTCCATCGTGTTTGTACATGGTGGGAGATTCTGTAGAAGTTCATTTCTGACATTTCTAAATCTGTTATTGCAATATTAATTTTGTCGAGTGTCTCTCTGCTCATCTATAGTTTAGAAAGTATATAGAAACCTGGTGCAATGCTTACTAGATGAATACCATCACTCTTTTGTGGGATGATCCACTGGACCAATTACTCTTATCACATCAATTAAATTATGAGTTACTAAAGTTAGTTTCAGGACCTTCCGCTATGATAATAGATGAAATTCAGGACCTCATCCAATCCATCTTGGAGTTTAAGCTAGTAGATAGAGGCTGCATTTGGACATTCAAGGAAAGGCCTGGTTTCATGCTGATGTTAGGTTGCACGATAATTTGATATCGGAACATATTGATAATTTTGTTTGAACTTGTTTGCTGTGCTATTTCTATAAAAAGTAATTGAATAATTTTATGGAACGATCTACTACCATGGGGTCTCTTTTTTCTTTATGAACTTGTTTTAAGCATATCATCCCTTCTATTTCCTATGTATAGATGATGCTTAGATTGTTCACCTTAGCTTATTTCTCTAATTAGTTGCTTTGAAGCTCAAGTTGCTTGATGACTTTATGGCCAAATGAATATTTTCATGAATATTGCTTGTAGCATTCCTGGATTATGACTTGTTCCTCTATTCGTGTCCAAAAATCTGTTCCTTATCTTGAGTTCTTGTATCATTATCTATTTTGTTTTTTAAATGCCATGTTGATCACTTGGGTCCACATCTTGTATATGGTACTTATACTTGGTTGCAAGCACCATAGACTCTAATCAACATTTGAGTGGGATTATTTTGAATTTAGATTATGAGCTAATGGAAGCAATTTTGAGTCTTATGGATGATTGAGTCAATGGTTGTCAAGCCTTGTTAACAAGTGTTCAGTTCCTTGTTAATATTTCTATGTTATTTCGAGGTGACTTCAGAATGCGAGAATATTGCATGTGTTCTTTTATCTGCTTTATTTTTTAATATTGTGATAATTAGCTAATTATTTGACTTTGTTGTCTAGACTATGTGTTGGAGGGAAGTGCAGGGACCCCCTTTGCAGGTATGTTATTAATGTGCTATTGTATGGTTTGTTATTGCATGATTCTATTATGGCTACCCCTCAATGAATGTGGTCCTGTTATGTTATTGATAGCTTATTGGCTGATTCTGAATCCTTATCGTTAAATTCCTTTCTTTTTCAATTTGATCAGGAGGATACTATTATGGCAAGATCAAGTTCCCACCAGAGTATCCATATAAGCCTCCAGGAATAACGTAGTACCTTTGAGCTTTGATTCTGATGCGGCCTCTTCTATTACTATTGTCTTACTTTCTTTCATATCTCTTGCAGTATGATAACTCCTAACGGGCGTTTTATGACACAAAAGAAAATTTGTCTATCAATGAGTGACTGTAAGGACTGTAATATCTATACCTCTACTCATTGAAGTCCTCATTAATGCAGTTCTCATTGTTGTTATTTGGCATCTTAATGTAATTTTTACTCTGTTTTCAGTTCATCCGGAGAGTTGGAATCCTATGTGGTCTGTGTCGAGGTACCGTCTAATGCTTCAATATTTTCTTTGTTGGTTATCAATTTTACACCCTTCCATTTAGGTGCTGTAAAAAGGTTTTACTTTACCCTAAAAAGGATTTCACCTTCTTTTATTATGCTTTTGATCTGCCAAACTGATCTTTTTTTTTCCCCTCCCTTTCTCTCTTCCCTTTTTATTCCACTTGCAGTATACTCACTGGTCTTCTTTCATTTATGGTAAGTTGCTTCCCTTTTTTCATACTAACCATATATCTCTCTGTCAGCGGTTCTCGGCTGTTTATTTTTTGTGCAATTAGAGGATGTTTTTGCAGAGTTCTGTCATTAATGTTTTTGCCTCTTGACTCCTCCTTTACACAGCTTCCTAACTGAGGATTAAGTTCTTCCAACGTCCTTCCTCTTAATTTTTTTGTGCAAGTTTCATGAATTTTGCCACCATATGCATTTTGTTTCTATGTACTTCGTTTGGAAAAGGAAGATCACTTGCATGAATGATTGTTGTGTTTGCATTTTTGTTGCATGGTTTAGGTGTTTTATCTGCTTGCCAGAATCTGCTGATGGTATGGTACCTTTGTTCTCATGCAGATGGACAACAGTCCTACAACTGGTAGTATAAGCACCTCCACTGAGGAGAAGCAACGTTTAGCAAAATCCTCCCTTGCTTTCAATTGCAAGAAGTATGTGAAAATCTCCAAGCTTAAACCTTTGCAATGCTTCAACATTTAAGTAGTTCTTGATTATGCATGTGGTGCGGTTCTAAGTAGTTGTGGCATGTTTTTTCCCTTCTCTTACAAGACGACATATGCATGTCTCTTAATATATTTATTTTTTTTTTCTTTTTCCCTTTAAGTTATAGAAGTGAATGATTTTCTCTGCTGAATTTTATATTTCTTTTCAATTATATATATATATATTGTTTCTTCCTTTAATATTTACTTACACGAGTTACCTTTAACAGAAATCATTCTCTTGAGTTTTTTAAACTTAGCATATTGTTAATGAGCACAGGTGGGAGTTTTTTGTTCAGAGTCTTGTCTAATTGCTATTCGTATAATTCCGTTTATTTGTTTATTTTTTTGGTAAAATCCTGTCCGTTTTCAATTTAATTACAATTTAATTTACATCTATACATTGTTGGACAGTGCAACATTCAGGAAAATATTCCCTGAATATGTAGAAAAATATAATGAGCAGCAACTTGCCGAGCAATCTATTACAGAGCAGGCTGCAGCAGAGCATCTTAAAGAAAATTCTGGACCTCTGTTAGACAAAAAAGATAGTTCTACAGGAGCACAATTAAAGAATGAAGATGCCCCCAATGATAGGAGGAGAAGAAGGCAGCAGGTCATTCCTACATGGATGATGTTATTGATAGTTTCCATCTTCGGTCTTGTAATGGCCCTACCTCTGCTTCAGCTGTGATACCTACTCATTATTGGTACTTATTCTAGGGAAAATCGGATACTCCTTAGATTTTCGTGCACTTAGGTTATTGTATAGTTCCAGTCCCAACTTGAAGTGTGCTTTGGTCACTTTTAAGCTTTAACTAATGGTTTTGCCTCCTGCTGTAATTTCCTGGCATCAATGGACCACTTAACTTTACATAATGATACAAAATTTATTTTGGAGTGACTTGGAGTTCCTTATCTTTGGTTGTAGTTTGGCCTTAATTTCTATTTCTTATAATACCTGTTAACCTTAAAATCGGTACTTCTCCTTGTGGAATTTCTATTGTTCAATTGTTTTAAGACTTTCTTGGTGCCCTTTCTTCTACAATTACATCAGTGGAACTACTCTGCTTACTGTGAGCTTAATAGCTGTTGGATTTTTTTTCCTCCAATGTTTTAAACCCTGTTGTTGGCCCTTTACAATTCTATAACTTGTAAGAACTGCCTGCTTATGCAGAATTGCTATAGGAAGAACCAAGACATCGTCCACGGTGATGTCTGAGAAACATAATTTTTCACCTGGATGATCTTGGAGATTGGGTGCAATTTTTCATACAACTTGCTGTAATTTACAGTACTAACCGAGGCTGTACCAAAGATGGATTTAGCACTCACGCTACTTGTTGGTACTTATTTTGGTCAAATTTTAAGGTTAATTTCAGTGTCACAGCTTAACAAGCATTATTGATCTGCTACTCTCATCATACTGTTTGTCATGTTGTAGACCATCCTTATCATTCATGCAGAATTCAGTAGTTTCAACTGCACAAATTCCTTTGGCGTATGCATGTTCAAGTTACTCTGCCATATGAGTTGGTAGCTATTAGAATTAGGGTATCCGCTCTCGGTTAAGCCACATGCACCCCTACTGGTCCCCCCCGCTCTTTCTCTCTCAATTCATTTTGTTTCTCTCTTTTTCCTTCACTTTCCTTATCACCTTTATTCCTTCCTTTTTTGTCTTGCTAATTATGTCCAACTTCCTTGTCTGTTTGTCATGGTGAAAGAGCCATCTTCTTCTTCTTCGAAATACTACTCTGACAAATTTAAACCCTGACTTGGCTATAATTTCCAAATATAGAAAGAATGTTCAACATAGAGGGAAATTAGCTAAGGCTTCATTACCCATATGGGTTGGATTGCTTCTTAATAAGATGAATCGGTTTCGATTTCTCCATTTTCATTTCTCAAATTCTGATACTGTATCTTATGAACTTCAGACCTACAGATGTTTGATGGTGGTGGACTAGGAAATTATTAGAGAAAACTTTCCAAATCTATAAATACCATTATGTTTTTGTATCTTTTGTCCCCTTAGTTTCATTATACGAAAAAGTTTGAAAAATTACGTTCATCTCTGCTTTTAGTTAAAATCCATGGAAATCGTATGATATGAAAGGGACCCTAAAATCAAAACAAAAAGGGGGAAGATCGGATGATGCAGCTTCCTTTTCAAGTTAAGAGGGGCAATGGCCATTCACCCATGTATTGTCTACTAAAGACTAAAGTAGATGATTCAATCTTCCTTGTCCTATCCCAAGGCAACCCCTATCCCATGTGCACGTGCTGTTCTGTTCCTTTGCCCTCTTCAAATGCCCACCTATTGCAAGTCCACTTCATATTGCTACGCTCTTATGTGATCCTATAATATGAGAAGACACACCTAAAAGTTACCTCGGTACTAACAGGCGGGACCCTTGCAAACTATTCGGTCTTCGGACGTGTTTTATTATCTATAAATGACAGTATATTCGTATGTTTGAATTAAATAAAGGGGCTAACTCCTCGTAGTCTGCTTGCCATGAGTATTGTTTTTTACTGGGAATGGAACTGTGTATGGCTCCCTACTCCATTAGTTATGTAATGTCTAGTTGGTAATAAATATAAAAGTACACTTTTAGTGATCAATGTTCCATTACTATTATATTCAAGTCCTAAACTTTTATTTTTTTAAAAGTAAGTTGACGTTTTCAAATGAGTTATTTTTAAACGTCGCTACATTTTCCATTAGTAAATGACACATGGCTGTCTCTTATTGGTCCATGTAATTAATTTAAAAAAGAAATGCTCTGGTCATCCAAGGTTGGGGTAGCCGAAATGGCCCTAAAAGTGCAGATGGGTTACAACTCACATATGAAAGTGGATTGTTCAAACGAACACCTCCAAAATTTAGAAAAGAAAAGAAAAGGATAAAAAGAAAGAAATAAATCTAATCAAATTTCTTTGTTTTTTCTTTTTACTTTTCCATAAATAATGGTGATGGGAGTGGAGGGGGAAGGCAGCCATGATTATTGGGCACGATGGTGTTAAGATAAATCCTCATTGGTAAACATGTACAAACATTGAGGACTTAAATAGGAGAAAAGGTTTATGCTCAAATGGAAATACAATAAAATGTTGAGACTAAAACTATACTTTTCTCAAACATTGAAGATTAAAAATGTACTTTTCTCAAGAATAAACTAACAGAAGAATCTAATCCCTCTCTTTCAAGGTATAGAATCCTCTCTCTCCTTCACTTGCTTCCAGTGCCTACCGGCAGTTTTTTTATCAGCAAATTCTCTTACATGCAATAAGTAAAAATGCCTAAATCTTGTTTCCTTGTTAAATCGTAGGGAATGGAACAATTCCCGTAGTATTATTACTAGGTGAATGTTGGCGAGTCGCTATAGAATAGTAGTTATAGAATCGATGAATTTTGTTTTTTAGGCCTTTCTAAACGACTGATACGAAATCTTGGATAAAGGAAGCGAATTCTAAGACCTTCCGAGTGTCGTGCAGTCTTCTTCCATAGTCAAGTCTCATTATGTTTATGGTATAATCCTTTTCCTTTTTCTATCTTTGGAATGATAGAATGTTAATTCGATGAGGAGAAACAAAACCAGATCCATAATGTTATTATGATTTCAATATGAAATGTGGATTGTAAATTTGAAATGGAGAAGGATTTGATAATTTATCATACGTGTATGTAATATGGTATTGGATGATGATAGCTAATATTTCTGTGATATATCATGGGGTTATAGTCCCATCAGAATTGTGGGGACGAATTATAGGGATTTATGAGACTAAGGTGGTGAATGTTATGTTAGCACTAGCTAAAAAATTTTTGGATCAAATGGTTGGAAAATAAAAGCCCTTTAGTATTTGTTAACACGATTATTAGCTATTTTTAATTTAAAGTGTTACAAATGATATCAAAATCGATTGCATGCTTAAAGGAGAAGATTGAGATATCCATGTGATTATAATCTCACATGCATTGTGGGAGAGGATTTGTATTATTTAGATAGTGAATGCTTTGTTAACATTATTTATAAACTTTTAAGTCAAATGATTAAAAAAAAACCCTTTAGTGTTTGAATAAGTTTCATATCAAGAAGGAAAAAAAGAAAAAGAAAAAGAAAAAGAAAAAGAAAAAGAAAGGATATTCCTAGGAATATTTTCCTAGGATTATGGCAATTAAAATCGCTTGTTCAAAAGAGATTTCAAGCTAAGTTGAAATCCTTCCTTGAAGAGACGATTTTAATTTATCTTAAATAAAATCTTTCAGTTGAGCCAATACACGAGTTGAAAACATAATCAATACTTGAACATATGATGTTTTATAGACAATTATTTTTTACATCAATCAATATAGCATAAATCGAATTCTATCTAGTTATATGTTAGTGAGACGTTTGGTTTTATCCTTTTTACCTACCATATAGATACGCACTTTGAATCAATAAAGAACATATTTTTTCTGTATCTATATGAATCGATATTACGATATGGATTAGTGCCATTAATTTGTGTCAATCTCAAATCTCGGATTTTAATATAAACTCGCATCTTGAGACGTGCTTCCAAACATATTAATAATTTGAAATTATGAAGGCATGAAACCGTTATGAAAAATGTAATTATATTATCAAAATAACTACATAGTGTTTCGAAAATAAGGAAAAAAAATTGAAAGTGAAATATCCAAATCCGATGACATTGGTGTCATTGTTGTGTAAGTAGACGAACATCCTAGGGTTTTGCATTGTCCTGGGGCTCATCTATCTAGGCCACATCCAATTAGGTGATCTGTCTCCCATCTTAACTGTAAGCATTCGAAAACGATGCATATACAAAGATTGAAGAAGGGTACATTTGTGTGATTCCTTCGTCCATGTCATATTGAGGATCTCTAATTAACTTCCTTAATAGTTTAAGGGGATATGGACCTTACTACTGGAAGTCTCTCTTACGATAGGGATGTAGCACATATTATCCTTAAAGCTCTTCCTGATGAATTGTGTGCGATACTTAAATCTTGGTAGTCTAGGAGATGCTTGTGGCGAGAAGTATGGGAGAGAAGCATCGTCTTGAATTTGTATGCTAGATTGTCTACGTCCTCAGCCTCTCACTTGACAACAATCACGTCCCTGATGGCTCCTTTCTCTCTATGGCTTGTTCAATGGGGAGTTGTCCTTATCTACATCAGGACCTGGTGCAGTTGGGTTGCCTAGGTGTACCCCAATAGTCCCTTAAATGAGGTCATCAACTCAATGCTGCTTAGATATAATGCCCTCGTATGACATTTGCAATACTTTATGTGTGAAGTCTACTTGCAATCCGAACGTAAAAATTTAAATAACATATAACTAGAGAAACAAAAGTCTAGTTGAAAAAGCAATTGCACATATCTTATACATCCCAAAGGCCCTTGATCGGTTGATGTATCTATGAGTGACTTACTGGTATTAGGGGACGTAGTCAGGATGTATACCAGGCGGTGGCCAAACTTGAATAATTCGATTTCGTCGATCCTCTCAATGTGCTATCTAATCTACATGTCATATTGCCTAATTGATCTCAATCTTACCCTTTAGGTCAATTTCATGTAGTGCCCGTTCAGTGTTAAGGTGGGTTAGGATCTCTTGTATCTTGCCAAACTGGCGGGCTACGTGGTTGGGATAGTACATTTTTACGATATGGAAGCATATAAGTGGGATACGGGTTAGCCATACATCACTCCCATCTCAATAATAAGTAGGGAGTCTGACAACATCCTCGTACTCATAGGGAATCTAAATAACCTAAAGTGATGATTAATAATGAGGTTAAAAAAAAGTAACAGTTATTGAATAAATAAGGAGATGATTTTGCTAAATATGCACCTACTTCGGACGCTGGCGATCGAATGCATCTTTGTACTGTCTAACCACACTTGTTGGTAGCTTAGAGACGTCAAACTTTGCCCCCCATTGACTCATAAGTGGTCGATCGTTGACAACTGATGTAATCCGGCAACATAAATGGGCAATGTTTAGGGAATGCTCCTATGCCCACACCTGAAGAATCACCAGTAGACCACTAAACTCTCCTACTTCCATCTTAGAGCGAGGCACAACTGGCGATACAGCTACGCCAAGCAAGCTACTCTTTACGCATATCACTTAGCCATAGTGAGGTTAGATAGGAGAGAGAGGAACATAACGTGTATGATATTGTTAAACTTGTCTAAGAATAAAATACCCCAATTAATTACATGATATGTGCCTTTGTGTAGCGCTGCACTATCTCATCGTCTGTATGAAAAGGCAAATAAGTGAAAATGTCCTTCAACTAGGACAGTTTCAATCTTGCACCCTTTATGGCACTCCCTAGGGGGAGAATTCCTAGTAGGCAACGACATAACTTAGCCTACCTAGTAGACAGCATCACGCCAGTAACTACATTGCTATCAGTTGGTAGACCAATGAGTAGAGATATATCTTATAGAGTCATTGTTATCTCGCCAGTATGGAAGTGAAATGTATGCGTCTCCTCCCTCTATTGCTCAACTAGGATGGTAATCAAGTACTAATCCAACTGTATGAAGGGAACCTACTGTGCACCAATGAAGCTTGGCTGCTCTAAATATGGGATCAAGAGTGGAACTATCGGGATCTCTTCGCCATCCCGATGCCTAAATATCGCCTCGCGTGTACAAGACCTGAGCCAATAGTTCTCCCGTAACCAAGGAAGAAGAACTATCATTTTAAGCATTATATAAATTGAACAAATCACAAGCATGTTTTCAATTTGTTGTTCCTTACCTGACCTTCTCACACCAGCTCAGACCTATGAGATGGTTGTAAGCGAAGCAGTGACCTATCGATCAGTCCTAGATCTATCTGCTCTTGCAAGTGTAAAAAGATAAAAAAAATAGTAAGCTTACTATCACACTCATAAAGGAAAAACAAAACGTTAGCAAAAAAACTTCTTAAATACATTTCCATATATTATATCAATCAATATTATCATAGTTTGTTTACTTTTACTAAGTCAAGTATCGGTGGATCTACTCGATGTTGGTTGTCTTCCTTATTGTGGACATCTTTTCCTGTTATGTCCATCCTCATCGTACAGTCCACACATGTAAGTCAACAGTCCCCCTTAGATGTCCATCTTATTTTGGAATTATTTATCTTGTAGCCTCCTTTTATTCTTAACCTTGTTTGAAGTTCGAACTAAATGCCATATAGGAATGTCAAGATAAGACTAATTAGCCTTATTGGCACAGGGCATGAAGGAACACATGTATACATGTAGCTGATTTTGCAATGTGTACCAATACTTAATATGTGCAACGCAGTTTATGCTCATTTTTCCCATAACAGTTATAGTATGGGAGAACGGAATTTTATATGTTTGCCACTTATTGTAAGTATACCATGTTGTCTTAAGTGCGATTGTATAGCTGTTTTCTCCTTTCTACTGGTGTGACGTAAGTCGTAGCGTAGTGACGACCTCGAATATTTGCTCGTTGTAGTAAAAAGTCATGACACGGTAACTGATAACCGCTTTATGCTACCTGTCAAACTTTCTTTCCGCAAATTTGGTCAATGCTTTGCCAATGCTCATTTGCTCCGCTAACTTGCTCCTACGTTTGTTGAAATAGTCATTGCAGTTATAGGAAGTTTTCTTAAGTAGTACAATAATGGGCAAGTTCCTAGCATCATGAAAAGTACTGTTATAACTTTCGGCAATGTTGATTGTTCCATGACTAAATCGAACTCTATTGTCGTATGCTAGTGTCTACATTTTAGGATGCAAGCCTTTAAAGTAAACTCTAGTATGGGGGCTTGTAGTCTTGGCCTATTCGTAGTAGGCGCGAAACTTTCGAGGTTGCAATTGGTAAGCAGTTTTCTTTATCAGCCTTTGCAGTCTTTGTTCTTAGCCTGAGTATTGAAGTTACTGGCGACATATCAAATACATCACTGCTAAGGCCAATTACTTAGCCAAACTGCATTCTCGCCCTCTACTGCAAATTGGATCCTAGCATGATGGTTCGAAATCAAACATATATCAATATGATCTCTTATAACGTGTATGACTACATTGTTAGGAACTAACTCTAGCTGACATTCCTCATCAACTAGGGCGAAACCAAGTAGGATTATGTGATTCTGACCATCAACTTCAATTGCATTTAGTAATTTATGCTTGTACTTCCCATAAAGGAATGTTCCATTAATTGTAATTATAGGCTTGCAATGTATAAACGCCTCAATGCACAGTCCGAATGCCTATGCGACTCTATCGAAGAACACATGCCCGACAGTATTATTATCTCGCCATTTCCACTCTACTATAGTATCAGGATTAGTCTCTTGGATCATATTTAGTAGATGCGGGAACACTACATATGAATCCTCTCCCTTACCGTAAACTTGTTCGATCGCTTTACGCTTTGCTTCCCTAATTCTTTTGATGTGTACAGTATAACCGTATTGCTTGCAAATGGTCTCCTGTAAGTGTCTTACCTTAACGATTGGTAACTCTTGAAAATTCTTAATTAGAAAGTATGATAGGGTGTTTGAATCCAATTTTGAGTGGTCTTGGCTTATAGTAGGATTAAGGTACATGTTTGGACCTACAAACCTAGTTATCACAAAGCATCTTGCATGTTGCTTCTTACAAGCTTTGAGTCTCTACTTGTAGCCTTTTTCCCAATCAACGCATCTAATAGACCATAATGCAGGTTCGGACTCCTTCACTATAAACTCATGGTGGTGCATAACATGATGCAGTCTTACAGCTATTTGTAGATGTTTTTTATTTTAAAATCGCATGCTTACCTTCAATTCATCGCTAAAGTTCAATTCACTATTACTTATACTATCCTTAAACACCATTAGTCCATCCTCGACACTTGTCGTATAGAGAGGCACGGGTTCTGACATCCTAATTGCGTCTATACATGTGGCTAACCCATGCCTTTAATTGTTTCGTCCACGTGACCTTTGTACTTCTTCCACTTTCTGCAACCAACATTCATTCGGACCAATGTCGGCATTATAATCTGTATCATCAGAATCTTCATGAATGTACTCACATGCCAGTTCATTCTCTACATTAATATCTCTATTAGACTCGTTATTGATCAATATATTATGTTCATTAGACATGTGATTGCTGCTTGGTACATGACTTGATAGAATCGCTTAGGATTCGAACACTCTGGTTTCAATTGTAGTCTAACATCCTCGCTATACCCTCTAACATCATGCTTAGTTGTGGGAGGGGCTATTGGTGATGGGTTTACTTCATGAATTTCGATATACATCTCTATTGAACCGCCAACTTTACTATGTTTTACTGAGGAAGCCATTAGCTATTGGACATCATAATTATTATTGATGAGGATGGTACAGAACATGTCCTTAATCCTGTCTATGAGGGGGCATATGTGAATCAACTTGGTTTGGTATGTCATCATGTCAACTCGAAGGCGATTACATATCAATCCAACTAACTGGTCATTCGTAGTCCTAAATGGAACTCCAACTACTGTTCAAAAAAAGGGATTTAAAGGATTGATTTGGTTAAAAGAGTTAGAGATCGTTTAAGAGAGAGAATGAGTAAATAAAAAACTTAGATGCAGTATGGGGGAGGAGGGAGGTCGCAAAATCGCCTCTTATCAACTGTCATAATGCTGGAAATATTTTTTCAAGAGCAGTATTTGTATAATTTTTTTCTTTTTCCTTACGATAGACTGCATGTCTTTTTGCAGTCAGACTGGGAATGTTTTACAAGTTACCCTTTGCATACTCATGCTATAGTATGAGTATATGACAGGATTATCATACCTCAATCATAAGGTGTGATCACTACATCGATTAAAAATCCCTTCCCATGTATTGTGAACAAATCCTGGTAAATAGATCTGGCGTAAGCTACGGGTGCTGCTCATAATCTGCACATAATCCTTGATGGGCCATGCAGAGCCAAATCAAAATTTTTATCGTCACTGACGCAACTGAATTTTGTTAGAGGGGTGAGTTGGAAGGTAAAAACTATACAAAAAGCTAATAGATGATTACTAGTTAGTTCTACTTTTATTTTTTTGATAAGTATCAATTTTCGAAAATTTACAAAAACATATGGGACAGTCGTAGCACAGGAACTTCGATACCGCCAATGGTTATTCTTTATCTATTTTTGATCAACAAGTAAGTTGGTGACATTAAGAGCTATGTGATCTTACCTATTTTTATAAAAATTTCTAATTATATTTAGTCTTGTAACTATGGTTAATGAACTGCCAAAGAAACAAAAAGCAAGCAATTCTTTTTTTTTTTTTTTTTGCTGAACAAGTATGATATTTTTAGTAGGATATGTCTAAATTTTTTATTTCCCCAACATATCTTTTCTATATTAGTTAATGATTGGAAAAAGTATTAAAAGTCCTCAATTATCTATATTAGTTTTTTTTTTTTGGGTTAAAAGATATATATTCATTCATTTAAAATCAGAAATATATAAAATTTCAGAAGCAGGACAGCGAAAGCAAAAAAATTGTAAAAGAAAGACGGAAATCAATGAAAAAATTAATTCAAACAAAATTTATTATGAAAAAAAATAAAACCTGAAAAGATATATTTAACAGTCTCATACTACTAGATTAAGATAACAGTTTCATATTATTAGCGAATTATATATAGCTTTATACCACACGATAAGAAAAAGAATGGCCTTACACCATTAGTGAAAGAAAATGCATTATACTAATTTAGAAAAAATAATTTTATTCAATATCAAATTACTCTTCTCTTTTTTTTAATTAATTACAAGTTTTTGTCTATTTATAGGTATAATATGATGCAATATTTTAAAAAACTAAATCTTAACAAACTTAGAAAATAAAAAATTTTATGTCTTAAATAAAAAAATACCTATCTTGAATAAAAAATACTTATCTAACTAAATCTTTAAATAAAAGATATTAATAATATCATATATATTTTTCTTGACCTTCATCAGTTTCCTTCCTCCTTCTATAACTCTACTTTGCATCGGGAATAAAACATGATACATACTATCCATTGGGCACTTTACATTCCTTCACCAGGTCATGGCCTAAAACATCCTCCCTTAAAAGATTATATATAGAGGAAGGGGGATGTTCAAAAAAACATTAGGTTTCTTCTCTTGCGTACATCATGTTGGCAATTAGTTTTCCTTGGCATACCCTCAATATGCCAGGCGTGTAACTTGGGAGAGAAGTTTTCTACAAGCAGCAACAGCATTATAATATTTGACTCGAATATTTGCATGCTGTAACAATTTTACTGCTACCGATGAATCACAGCAGATATGAACATAATAAATTCCTTTGAAAGCAATAAGGAATGCGAAAGAAAATAGCCCACAATTCTATTGCTATAATTATCTAAATGATTTATTCGCTTGTCAAATCCAAACATCCACTGTCCTTTTATAGTCCCAAACTACACCTGCAAGTGTAGCTTTAGATTGAGTAAGGATGACTGAACCATCAGTATTTAATTTCACCCAAGTCACAGGTGGCGGCTTCTAAGTTAAATCAACGGCTTCTAGTTGAATAACTCGTTTTCTTCGCTATAAATGAGTCCAGTATTCTTAACTTAATTGCCGGATTTCTTGTTTTCGATTTCCTAGTATATGCTGCGGTCGAAAAATTGCATTATTTCGCCGCATCCAGAGATACCAAAGCATTATACCAAACATAAACTGCCTAGGCGGATGAACTTCCGTCCATTGTGATTTCTTGATAGTGCAATTCCTTTGTATCCATTTATAGAAGCTCCCATGAACCACGAATTCATATAAATCCAAAGTCTTACATAGCATACCAAATGCGTATGCTTGTTTTTTTAGTTTGCAAGATAATGATAACTCTATGATGGAGGAAGGGCCAAGGGGATCAAACAATGGACCAACAAGGGTCTGACAATCAGCCTGCAACAGAGTCAATGGCACAGGTACGTCCAGGAGTTTGTGTTATTCTGATACCCAAGAAAGAGATTTGTCGAATAGCAGAGCCATGGCGCAACACATTAATTATTAAACTCTATGGATTATTTTGGGGTATAAAGTGCTACTTTCAAAATTGCAAGAGCTCTGGAACTTTGCTTCAACGTTTCAGTTGATTGGATTAGGTCATGGTTTCTACGCAGTGAAATTTAGCAATCTTGAGGATATTAAGTGAATAACTAGAGATAGACCTGGTTTGTTAGTGGCCATTTTCTAGCAATTCGGAGGTGGGAACCGGATTTTAAAGCATCCCAAGCTAAATTTAACGCAGTGGCTGTGTAGGTGAGGATCTATGAACTACCGCTAGAATATTATCATTAAGAGATGTTAAAATATATTGGAGCTTTTATTGGTCCAGTGCTACGTTTAGACACCTTTACAGTGTAAGCTGAAAGGGGGCATTTCGCGAGACTGTGTGTACAGCTCAACATGGACGAACCTCTCATGCATACGATCCTCATCAATGGAAAGCTATACGAGCTTCAATATGAAGGTCTAAATATTTTCTGTTATTCCTGTGGTCGTATTGGTCATCTTAAACAAAATTGTTCATTCATTGTCAGGGAAGATGAACTACATCAAAATGATACCCAACAAAGTTGATAGGAATCAAACTACCGGAACTTTAACTTGAGTCCGAGCGTGAGGTCATGAGGAACTAGCGAAGCAGATTCTATTATTCTAACCAACTCCTACCGAAACTGAGCTGATCCTCATTGCCTACCAACTCCATATGCTGAGCCAACCAACTCCATATTCTTGAGGGATTGGACTGTCGGTGGAGCATAATTCAAGTCGATACACGACTATTGAGAAATGAGAAGTTACTCGGCTCGGTATATAGAGTTGGTTGGTAGTGAGGATCAGCTCGGCTTTAGTAGGAGTTGGCTGGAACAGTAAAATTTGCTTTGCTAGTCCCTCAAGACCTCACACTCAAGCTCGGGTTAAAGGTCCGGTAGTTCGATTCCTATTAGATTTTAGTATGGAATGTTCACGGGCTAAATGTGGATCACAAACAACAAGCAGTTTTGCAAGTGATGGAGTTCTATCAACCTGATGTTGTGGCTCTTTTGGAAACTAAAATGGAGAGTGACACCTTGCATGACTTCTATGCTGCTTCACCTTTCCATGGACAAGCTAGTGTGGCCGCGCAAGGAGCCAGTGGGGGCATACAAGTCCTGTGGCATCCCAGGATAGTCACTGTGGACGACGTGTTACGCAACACTCTACAGGAGATGCATTTCTCCATTCGGGTTGGTGATTCTAATTTGCAATGGTTTCTTTCTATTGTTTATGCTTCTACACAGTTACATCTCAAACCATTGCTGTGGGAGAGTATAAAACGCTTTGCGGATATTGTGGGGGTACGACCATGGTGCGTAGTAGGGGATCTTAACGACATTATTTCTAAAAATGAGTGTTGGTGTAGTAAACAATTTCCTGCAAACAGAGCGTTCAATTACAAAACATGTATGAGTACTTGCGGCTCAATACAACGTCTTACTTCTCTACTACAACAGCGTTTAGATCGAGCTTGGTGTAATGCTGCATGGTGAAATATTTATCCTGAGGCTCAAGTTTTTCATCTCTCAAAATGGCCTTCGAACCATTGTCCCATGCTCATCAAAACTTATGCTTATAAGATGAATTCTCTATTGCCACATCCGTTTTGATGCCAAACGATGTGGTTGCTTGAGAAATCATGTATGTCCTTAATTAAAGGCAATATGGGAGCGACATAGTGACAATATGTTAGAAATGCTATCTTTGCTCACTAGGGAATTGAAAATTTGAAATAGAACGGTGTTTGGCCATATAGGTAGCCAGAAAAAGAAAGTAAAGCAGCAATTGGATCGATTGGAATGGGCAATTGCTCTTCACCCTTCAGATCAGATGATTGAAGAAAAGAATAGAGTTAAAGTAGAATTAAATGAGCTTTTGGATAAAGAGGAGTGGTTGTAGAAAATGAAAGCTCGTACCCAATAGATCCAGGAAGGAGATTGTAATACCAGATATTATCAGGCAAAAGTTAAGGGTGGATGAGCAAAGAATCGTATTCTTGGGCTAAAAACTGATGCAGGAACATGGATATACGGGGAGGAAAATATGCGGGACTACATTACTTCTAATTATATATTAATTTATTTAAGACACAACAGGAAGCATGTTCACTCGAAAATCCAATCCCGGCAATGTTTCATTATGGACTTTCGGAATCAGCAAGGGAACATCTTACTCAACCTTTACCATCTGACGAAGTCAAGCGAGCTTTGTTTTCCATTGCTTCGTGGAAAGCACCAGGCAATGATGAATATCATGCCCATTTTTTAAAGAAATGATGGAATTTCTTGGGAGATGATTTAAATCGATTAATTATTAATATATATTATCTCTGCACATCTTCGGAATTGGTCAATGCGACCCAAATATGTCTCATTCCTAAGCAGTTAGGTGCGCATACTATTCGAACGTTTCGTCCCATAGGCTTGTGCACCACTTTATACGAAGTCCTATCTAAAGTTTTAGTACTGCGATTGAGGAACTACTTAGATAAGCTCATTCAACCCGCCCAGGCAGCTTCTATTCCAGGACGTAAGGCCAGTGGCCAGATACTTGTGGTCAATGAAGTCTTCGATAGCTTCCGATGTAAGAATCATTATAAGGATTGGATGATGATCGAGATTGATCTTGAGAAAGCATATGATATGATTGAATGGAGCTTCTATGATGGGCCTTGGTTAATTTGGATTTCCCATCTCATCGGATACATTTAATTTCTAAATGCTTATCCACTACATCTACCGAAATCATAATCAATGGAACTCTAACCCCTCCCTTCCAGCCAAGTCGGGTTATTCGTCAAGAGGATCCTTTATCCCCATATTTATTTATCCTAGCCTTAGAATTCCTTTGTAAAGCAATTGAACATCGAGTGCGTTGTGGGAAATGGGCAGCGTTCAAGTTAAGGGGATGTCAAACTCAGATATTCCACATTCTGTTCGCAGACTGTATAATATTAGTGGGTAAGGCTACAACCAAATGTGTGGAGACCATGCAATTAATATTCCAGAAGTTTACAACTCTATCAGGACTGAAGATAAATCTGCAGAAATCTATGATGCTCTTTCCAAGGAAAACAAGCACTGAAACAAAAACAAAGATCAGCAACATATTGGGCATTCGAGTGGTAGAAAGATTTGACAAATACTTGGGGTTTCCCATTAGAGATGGTACAAAGCCATCACCACAAGATTTTCAGTCTGTCATTGATAAATTCCAAAGCAAACTAGATGGTTGGAAGGCACGGAATCTATCCATGGCAGGCCGATTAGTGTTAGCTAAATCAGTTTTAGAGACTATACCGAATTATCATATGCAAGTTATTGCCTTGCCAAGGAAAGTACTCGACAAGATGTCACAAATAACTAGTAAGTTTTATCTGGAATGGAGTCTGACGTAATAATGCTATTCATCGGGAAAAGTGGAATATAATCACTAGGAGTAAAAACCAAGGAGGCTTGGGGCTTACTGATCTACACATCCGTAACAAAGCTTGGATGGTGAAACGAGTTTGGGAGTTCAAAAGGAAGCGCACATTGCGGAGCAAGATAATGTGCGCAAAACACCATAAGCTGAAAAGAGAAAATTGGAGTTCTGCAGCAGTAGGATCATATCATGTCAAACGGTTGTTTGAGGGCGCCACAATACTAAGTGATCGTAAATTTAAAATGGTGGGAAATGGTCAACATGCACTTTTTTGGTGGGATTATTGGGGAGGTATGTTAAGGATTAGGGACTTAATAGAAGGACCTATACATCAAGAGGCGGAGATGTTAATGGTGTCAGACCGTTGGAGGGGTGCACTTGAATGGGATGAAAAGATGGTTGAAACAAGTAATCCACTTCAAGTTCATTTGTTAGCTGTTCTGAGTCTTCTGGACGTTTTTTCTTGCGTAGTTGAGGTAAGGTAGACGAGGGTGGCTGAGAACTTGCAGAGAGAGGAGAAGACGACATGGTGCCTGCATATATTAGTTAATAATGATCGGGAATGTCCGACTTTTGTTGTTGGTTTTTTGATGTTGGATGATGGAAGTATTTCTTCATAAAAAAAAAAAAAAAAGGAAAACAAAAAAATAAAACAAAAAAGTTTGAAAATTTTCATTTGAATTTTTAACGTTTATAAAAGTTTGAAAATGAGTTCTTTTAAGTGACCACATTAAATAATTAGTTCTACTTTGAGATGTGGCAACAATATATTGGTTTACATGTTTTCATTAAATAAATAATATAATAAAATATTTAAAAATGAAGAAAAATATTAAAAATAATGAAAATTTATAAAAGAAAAAAGAAAAATGAAAAAAATATGAAAAATTGAAAAAAAAAATAAAAGAATTTGTTTTAATGACACCAAGGATAGAGGATAGCTGGTGGCCATACTTTTATGAATTGAAACTCTTATTTATCACTTTGATAGATCACAATTGAAGACACATGTTATTCACACCAAACTCTCATGCATACACTATTTTAACCTTGTAATATTAACAAATTAATAGAAATATGCTATTTTCCTTTATAATCTTTGTCCGTGTTCCTTTACTACTTGTTGCCATCTCTTTCTTATTGGTGTGTTGTTTATAGATTTAGGCTTTGCTAGTCATTGTTGCATTGTGTGAGTTAACTTGCTTACTACTATAGAGATATGATAGTAACCGCCTCATGATCTTTTTTGTGTACTAATGAAAGTCTTAATAATTGAGGGTTGAAATAGAAAAAGAGTTAATCATTGAGAACTTTTTGTACTTTTTCCATTAGTGATTATGTATATATCGGTAGAAATATGATATAACAAACCCAATATATCTATATCTATATATCTCTTCATCTTCAATATTATTAAGCCAATACTTATCTTTTTGGACTCCACTTTTAGTTACAATTATGCCCCTAAATTTGTTGAAAATAATGCAATTAAACCATAAATTATAATACCCTAGTTTAAAAACATCTAAGGGTAAAATGAGAAACATTTACTCTATCCTCTCTTACTCTCTCTCTCTCTCTCTCTCTCTCTTATAATGGTGAGTAAACAATTTCCAAAAAATAAATTACCCTTGAGTTTCTCTCTCTTTGGCAATGATTATCAAAACAAAAATTGAAAAGGATTTCTTTTTCATAATAGGTCTTAGTCCTTGGGACTTTGGTTTCCTTGTATTGAAAGCCATGTTTATTTTCATATTAGAAACTTTAGTCATTGCTCACCATCTTGATAAACTTGACGAATAATCCCAAACCATCAAATCTTGTGAATTCTACTCAAATATCTATATTTGAAAAATTAATACGAGATGAGTCCAATATCACACCTTGAACTAACCTAGAAGCTATTCACCTTAGTTGCTAATATAATAATAGTTTACATAAGGTGATTGACGACTCAACCATCATTGAAGAAAGTAGATGGGCACTTGCAATATACAACACCTGTGTAGTAGTTCTTTACAAAGTATATTTCCTCATATTATAGATAGATCAATGTTGTTACATAACTTTATATACATCATGAGCTTGAAAGTTTTCAAAAGTACTATACAATTTCACAAGAAGACTTCATTTACATATAATAGGTATATTAGTAGGCCAATAAAAACTATAGGGTCTCCTAGGAAGACCTCATAGTTTTCCCACAAAAGAAAAATAAAAACAAAATGAGAAGTGATCTATTTAGTAGTCTTTACATCTTCACTCATCAGCTTGTTGGAACTAATTTGTAAATGATTGTAACATGGCATCTTTAGGTACTAATCCAAACCTACAAATTAGTTGTAGACACCTTAGTTTTGCTATCTTTAGGATTTTTTTTTTATTTATTAGGCCAGGTTTAAAATATAAAAAATAAAATTAAAAATGATAAAAAAAATATAAAACGTCAAGTCAAGTTGAGTCAGTCATTTAGGGTCGAATCGGATAATGGTGTACATTCAATTTAATAAATTCCAAGTTGTTAAATAGTTGGGCTTCATTAAAATATTTTAGTCTAGTCTAATATAAAGCGGATTTTTATCTAATTTATGTTTGGCTAAATAGCCTTAGGATCTATTAAATGGGTTAGCGTATATATTAGGCTAAATTAAGAAGGACTAAATTGGGCTCAAGATAGAAAACTCAAATCAATGTAGGGTTTCTAGAAACTGATTAAATTTTCAATGAATCCAAATCGAGTATGATCGTATCTTATCAATATTAGATTTGTTAAGATTAAATTTATATAAAAAAAAAATCCAAAAGATTTAAAATCTATAGTCTATAAATAGTGGTTTTGGCCATAAAATTTTTAGACATTTTTCTAATTCACAAACACTCACACAAATCTTGAAGTCATCCATTGTTCACAATTTCCTAACTAAGGCCACACACATCTCACCTTACACACTACTCTCCTACACACAACATTCACACACAAATTCAATCACATACTTACATACGTCCCATCATCTACAGTCCAGACCTTTACACTTATGCCAACTCACAAGCACACTTTACGTAAGCACTGCACTCTCTATTCTATGCCTGCACCGACTAGTACACAACACATCACATACACTTGATCACTATATAGTACTACACCATTATCTATAAACACATGCGCCGAGCCACTATCTAGAATCATGCTTGATCTGACTTGATACATGATCAATCCAGTTTAGCCATATGCACGATCCGTTAGTTAAATTATTTTAATTAGTTATTTATTTTTTTAATTAATCACTTTATTTTTCTAACTTGTTTTTTTTTTAGTATAGGTTTTTAATAAATTTTAATAAACTATATATCATGCAATTTTTTAGATTTTATTTTTTTAGTTAAATTGCATTTTTTTACCCAAAATTACATTTATTAGAAAAAAGTTACATATCTTCTCCAAGATCTATATCTTTGAAGAATATACGTATCTAGATCGTGTATATTAGTATATCTTACATTTAGGATATAGAAAAAATCAATTTTTGACACGTAGTAGCTTTTTATTTTTATTTTTTTAAAAATCTTAATTGGAGTTTTCAAAAAATTTAGTTAGTTAAGTAATTTTAAAATAGATTCGCGAAGTTAGATTTTTTTTGTTTTATTTAAAAAAATTAACAATATGATAATTAATGTAAATTTAACTCGATTTGTTTAAAAAATATTCACTTACTAAATCTTTTCTAAAAAAAAAAAAACTTATGTTGGTTTGATTTTAACTGGTGAATACATAGGCACGTTTGGAGTAATTATATAAAAAATAATTTTTTTCCTTTTTATAAAATTCGTAATAAAAAAATATTAAAAATTCATATTTATTATATATTTGCATGTTTGTATATATTTTACCATTTTTAGAAAAATTATTTTTACATTGTGACTTAGTCTTAATAGGTTAACCCTTGAATCTAGATTTTCTGGTTTAATTTTCTAAAAAATATTTTTTAATAGAATATTTGTAAACTAGTGACTAAATTAGGATTTTCCAACCAAAAAATCCTAATTTTATTTTTTTACCAATTTAACTGTTTGGTGACTCCTTTTTCTAAATATTTTTTAAAGAAAAATGTTTTTTCCTTAATTTAATATTGAGTAATTTGTATTAAACGAATTGGGCTTAATATAAATTGAATTAAGGAAAATAAAATAGGGCTTAACAATAGTTTATTAGGATATGAGCAAACTTAACTTGATAAGATGGGACAGAATCTTAAGAGTATTTAAACAATCATGGTTATCAAATCATTAATTAGACGCAGATGCAGATGCAACAAGCAAATGATAAGTTATCGCACAATGTTTAACCAGTTCATTGTGAAGTTAGATAAATTACATTCATTTTAACCTAAATTAAAGAGTTTCAATATGATACTATTAAACTAAAGTTGGGCTTGTGTAATGGAGAATACCTTCCCCCTTAGACAACATTTGAACCATGGTTCTTAACTCTATTGCAGCCTCCTCTTCTGTTACTTAGTTTGATTAAAAGTGAAAAGAAGACCATTACTACTATCTTCATCGAAGTGTTGGTATTTGGTTTAACCACTTAATTGTTATATTTATTAAGTTGTCATGAATGTCAAGTTATAACTTAGTCAAATTAAGATTAGTTTGATTTTTAAGGTGAGTGACCAAGTTCAAAACACACTAGACATGATATATGCAAGCAAAAATAGCACTCAGAGTTTTACTCTTATTCATCAATCAATATCACAAGCATAGACATAACATATACACAAGCACAAGCGATCTAGTTACAATCACAAACAAGCACTTCATGTATCTTGATATGATACTCCAACATGCTATTAAGCACCAATCCTAACTTACCTAATGTCGACATGAATCAATCTTGCTTCTCATGCTCATTACTGTTACAGGCTCTTAACATTCAAAATAAATATTTCAGTTTTTGCTAAATAAAAGCTATATGATCTCATTTTAATGTTTACTGTATAGTTTTGATTTAGTTTAGATAAGTTTATTATTTCTTTTATTAAGTTTTAGCTTGGAATTGAAGTCTTTGAACAAGTATTTGATCAATAGTGCTATTACAATTTTCCTTCTAAAACCCTTTGAAAAAGTATCTAAAAATAACTCTATTAGTTGTGAACTTTTTGAAAAAGTATTTGAAAACAGCTTTACCAACTAGGAACTCTCTGATGAGCCTTCTGATGCTATATTAGTTAAGTATTTTAGATTAAGTAATCCTCTGATTAAGTCTCTAAACCTAGGATTAACTCATTTTTTTAAAAGACCAACTTTTTGAAAAACTCTTTGAATAGGGTCCTCTTATAAGTTTACTCGAAGCAACCAATTCCAATATCACGTTTTAAATTATAGTTATGCTAAAACATAATCATACATCAAATTTATCATACCAAATAACACTATACTAAAATTTTCAAAATCTCATATTTACCTCTTTAATGCATTAAGGCCATATTCAACAACTTGTGCATATCTCAACCCCAATTTAATTCACCTAACTCCATATCATTCTTCACAGTATAATACAATCCAAATAAACTCTAGAACCTGATATCAAAGGTTTTAATTAAGGTAATTATGTAGAATTTTTAAGAAAATCGTGTTTTTCATCGAATTTAAAGGCTCAAAAATTCTAATAAATTATAGAAATCCCTTTTGTCCAAAATATCTTCATGTAATATAAGATCATCTCAGAAAAATTTTGGTTTAGAAACTACGTTGATAAGATCATCCAAATCAGCTTAAAAAATTGATTGATTTTGCTTAGTTTTTTATAGAAGTCCTATACTTGATTAAAAATTTTATAATAAAAGTATATGTAAAAATATATGAAAATAAAAATTTTCATAATTTTTAGAGTTATTTTGATATTTTTATAAATTTAACTAATATCATATATAAATTTAGACATACTGGATTAGTGGCCATCCGGCCACTAATAGCCACTCCTTAGTTTTCAACAAGTCTAAGCGTTTCCACCGTTGCTTGGGAGTGGTGATGGTTTACCTTCAAGTAGACTCTGCATTTGGGTTCCATAAATTAGTTTGATTTGCATAGTATAGATTCTAAATTTACCTAGAATTTTTCCTTGATGTTTCTTTTTACTTCCTTAATTTTCCCAAAATCTTAAGAGCTAAATGATGCTTTAGAGAGAAATAGGTGATGTTTCTTAAGTTGCAAGGTGTAAAATGGCTAATTTCTCTCTTATGAGCTTAAATACCCTTAGTTTTTGTATTACTAAGTGTCTTAATGCTAGTCTAATCCACCAATAGCTATCTATTTGATGTATCAAACCTACTCCAAGATGACTCTGGTGTTTTAGTGATTTTTTTTTTCCAATTTTCTTATGAATTTTTTAGTTAATTATACTTTTTTTTAAGCATTTTAGCCATTTTCGGATATGTAATTTTATAGAATAATTATATCTAAAGTACATGTACTATATTTTTATATATTAATTTATGTCCATAGAAGAAGGATTCTGATTGGAGTGGTCCCATACGAGTCATGCAAGTATTGTGTTATATGTAGCATCGAAGTAATGATGTGCAGATGACACTTAATGAGATTATTAGAGAGAGAATGGCAAGGAGGAAGAATAAGCAATCCTAGAGTTTCAAATGCACAAGTGACAGACAAGGGAGTTTAGAGAACTTAGGACGTTAACCTTACAATTTTTGAGTAATTAAGACCATTTTTTGCCTGAACACTATTTGATCTTAAAGAGTAAAGATTTTATAGAGGAACACCGTTTCTTTGATCTCTAAAGTTGTTTTCAATGAGGAAGAATGAATGAACATTTATAGGCTCTTAGGCTTGACAACATCCGTTGAATCGGCTTAGCGATTGATGGATGAGATGGAATTTTACTCATTTTATAATTATCCGGAATGAGCTTGCAAAGGGCCCAAGGTCAATAGCCTTCCTCATGATGCATAAGTCTACCTAAGAAATGTTGGAGATAGATGGATCGATTCAACGATTTTTGTTTTAAGCTCACCAAACCAAATTTTCCTAAATCATCTCAATATAGGTCGAACTCCTTAGACCTTGCCACCTAGTCCAAGGAGTCAAGCTTCAAATAAATATTAAGCTTAGCTCAATAATTAATATAACAATTTTAACCCTTTATATTTTGCATCCTAACCAAAATTCTTGGAATGAGCTTAAGTTTTTTAGGCATCAATTACTTACTTTGAATAGTAAGGTCACTACTGGGCATACATGTACTGTGAATTAGCTACACCACTATTAAGCACGCTCACTTAGTTGAAAACCTCATCTAACATCTACGCCACAACTTCATTTATTACATGCCTCAGTGCACAAGCTTGTAGCATCATTTAATTGTGCGTGTTGCTATTGACATGTAGGAGTATTATTGCCTCTAAGCTAATAAATATTCTTTAGTGGAGCCCTAAAAGAAATTCCCATTAGAAGCACTTCAATTAAATAGCGGAAGCATATATTCAACATAGATAATTAGGAAGGAATGACTTGTAATACTTTACACCATGACTTCTTGTGTCAAGGTTCCATTAAAATGGAGATGAATTGGACTATCCAATCACAAGTTGCTTCATCAAATTGGTTTCTCTTGCCAATTCTCATAGAATAAAAAAATTAAGATCCCTTTCTCATTATTTCTTCGAGTTAGCTTCTTTTTCGTAATTGAGCCCATCATTACAATCGAGTATGTCGCTTCTTTTTTTTTTTTAACTATTATAATAAAATTCCAAATGTAGAATGTGGCCATACATGATTCTTTACTCCGCTATCCCTTCATTAATCAGGATGAAAATAATAATTCCTAATCTTTTTCAAATCCTTTAGTTGCTAAATATATCTCAAATCCACAAACCTTACCCCCACCCCCTCTGCTACGCCCACCCTCCCCCCCCACATATATATATGACAAATTGGTTCATTAACAAATCTTTTTTTTATCTTCTTCTTCTTCTTTTTTTTTTTTTTTAAGTCTATTGGATTATCCACCTTAAGCTTCAAAATATCATGGCATAAATCTTTTGAACTCTTCTATGAATATCTTCTTACTAAAACTCCATTCATAATATCTTTACGAAATATTCTGATACATATCATATCTCATTCCAAATGTAAACATATATTCCAAATCTACCAAGCTACTATTTATGTATAATAGTTGCTATTTTTTTTCTTTTACTTCATACTCGTATCATTCAAACTCTAGTCTTCGATTCACTAGCTCGAATGGATTAATGCTCAAGTTGTGATACTCCTTTAGAGGAAGCACCAAGCAACTTCAACACTAATTAAGTCACATCTTTACCAAGCCACATAGTCCATATAGTAATAAGAACCTCGTTCTTTTTATTTTTATTTTTTTGCAAGTTCTTCTTGATAATTTCTGTTCGAAATCTACCATCACGATTTTCTATGATACCTTTTTCTTTTCTTTTTTTTTTTTTCTAATGTCTGACAAGCAATTGCCATAGTGGCATTCATACTTCTTCTATCCTTTTGCTTTTTCAAATCCCTTTTTCTTTTGTTTTGATCTCATTTTTTTGTTGCTCTTTGATAGGTAGCAAAGAATTAGCCTTTTTGGCAAGATGAAATAAAGATCACTATGATTAAACTTCGATTGCGATCAAGTCTTGACGGTAGCGTCCTCATTGGAAAAAAAAAATAGTAAGTGTTCTTTCCTTTTATTTAATTATGTTCCATCATATAATTTGAAACAATACCCCCATATATAATATATATTTATATATATATCACTCATTTAAATGCCATGTCCTTTATTGTTTGTGGAATATCATGAATATTTTGTTACATTAGTTGTCCTTTGTTGTAAGAAATGAGTTTTTTTAACACACTACTCCATCCCTATATTAAAATATATTGAATTTGACCAATTTTATCCTTTATAAGGCATGTATGCATAAATTAGAATGTTGGCTTCATAGCGAATCTAGACGTGGTTGGCTTTGATGCATAAATGGGGCTTGAACTTTTGATATTGTAGACAAGGATGGTCATTGAATTTTGTTAACTAATTAGATGAAGATCTTCAATTTCAATCAAAACATGCAACTATAATTTCATGATGATCTTGAACCTCAATTCATGCATGTAGTTGTGACTTAAATTGTCCTCATATATTTCTTTTTTTTTCTTTTAATATTGTGGAATGATTGCTTCTCTTATGAATTTAATGTCATAAGCTAACTTAATTCTTGCATACACTTGGAATTGTTTAGTGATTGCTTTGTTGATAACTTGTCAGAGACTTGCGTTGTTATGAATCGATCCTTATATGGATCATAATAACCTTCAAACTTTGCTGATTTTAATCGAGAAACTTTTAATTTTTCAATAAATGACATCCCCATCATGTGGCTTGATAATTCTCTTATTTGGATCATTTTATCTTTTGTGCGACCTCATATAGATACCCTTAAGGGTGAGCATGTAACAAGATCTTAATAAATACTTTTTTCCCCCCTGCTTTACCTGCTTGCTTTAAATCTCATGGCTTTCATTTTTCTTTTTGTTATAGGAAACAGAAGAAACGGCCTTCACCCCTTGAAACAGTAACTCTTTGAGTCGTACAAAACCCTCATATCGCTTACTAGTAAGTTCAGCTTGAACTTGCAATAGTGTAGTGACTTGAGTTGTAGTTTCTCCTCTTAATGTTGCACTTTACTAGCAAAAGAGATGAATAACAATCCAAGTCGAAACACAGAGCTAGTGAAGTGAAAAGACTTATTGGTGCATCAAGATAAATGTTTGCTACCGGTCTTAGGATCCCCGGGACAAGTGGTTGGACGAGTCAATCTTTAAAGACATATTTTGGGAGAAGAGCAAATGTTGAGAAGCCCACACAACACCTTACATTGATGGTGATTTTTAGTTTATCGAGCGTGAACCTCGTGCTGATTCTAAAGATACCATTAGGGGAAATTCAGTGTTGTACTTTAGAGCGAGAAGAGAGAGTTACCTCTCTTTAATAACTAATTTGTATTCCTAAAAGAGCCACCCTTTGGATGGGATTATTAGATGAAATATATTATAGTAAAGTCAGAATATGTGACTCTTTTGAAGAAGGCAAAACTCCTCCATGTTATTGCCACTTCTACTCGATTGCGGTTCTCGCATATGAGTGGAATGGAAGCATCACAAACCATCATTTCGCAGTAGAGTATCTAAAGTTTCTAGAGATATCATCAATAGATATTCATTATTCAACACCGTTACAAGCATGGTAAGCATTCTTCCTTTGTCTGGATTTCCACTTCAATTATTCTTCACTTCGATGTCTTGTCTCGTAAGCTTCTTCTCTTATTCTTGCATGTTCCAATTAACCTCAATATCCACTTCGAGAGTCAAAGGAGGTTGAGTGGTTCCCAAGTAGGGAACTGGTTTCCAGCGAGCAAGCTTCAAGCATAGTAAGTCCTAGCAAGCTTCTAGTGTAGAAGGCCTTAAGCGAGCAAGCCTTAAGTGCAGTAAGCTTCTTGTATAGTAAACTGTGAATGCAAGAGGCCCCAAAAGGCTTTTAGTGGGGTAAGGTTCAGGTGCAGCGATCTTCTCCTGCAATGAGACTTAAGAGGACTCTAAGATCACCATCAAAGAAGACTTGGTAGGCTTTAAGCACTACAAGCCTTGAGTAAGCAAGCCTATAGCATAATGAGCCTCGAGAGCAGCATGACTTGCATACAATACGCTTCGTGAGCAACAAGCCCCAATAAGCCTTGCACATTAAGAGTTTCGTTTACAAAGATATTTAAATAGACACTAGTTCACCATTGAAGAAGACTTATTTCATTTCGAGAACAAGAAGGGAGAGTTACCTCTCTCACATGCTCAATCTACTTTTCTCAGGAAGTTATTGCCATCGAAGTAGAGCTATTCGATGGAGTACATTGCCATGAAGCCTGAGCATGTGATTCTCTTGAAGAAGACTAGCATCCTTCATGCTACTTCCATTCAACTACAGTTCCTGCAATGAGCAAGATGGAAGCGTAGCGGGCTTAGAATTGGTCATGTTATCATTAGTTCTGCTTGACAGCGGTTCACTTACACAAGCGAAAAGGAGTTATGCCAAACCGTCATCTCTTAATAAAGTATTCAAACCCACATGTTTATTACTTTGTAAAGAGAGTTACTCTAGCATTTGAAGACGTTGTCAAACTTTTGAAGTTGCACAACTGAGGTCAAACTAACATTACTATCGCTTCGATTTCTAACAAAAAACTCTAAGAGTTTGTTGAGCTCTTAAACAAAGTTCCTTTACAGTACATTCTAGGGAGCTTGCTTTCCCTATTTGACTTGGAGGGCGACTTGAATGCCTTTTGAGGCTGATGATGGTAATATAAACATGGTGGATCATAAGGAATGCTTATTATATTTGGAAGATAATAATGGTGGTGATAATGATGACATTAAAGAAACAAATGGATCCCCATGAAGTAGTTGACGTTGCTTTTGTTAGTAATGTACCAGTCAGGGAAAGGAGGATAAGATTAGTACTTAGGTTGGTGCTCACTTACTCAAGTGCATATGGAGGTGAGCAATATACTGCACCTATTGAGATCCATCCTCCCGTATTTGTTACCATATCTCGTTGAGACTAGGTAGCAACTCGGGTGATTGTTCTTTCATTAGAGGGAACATTTTGCTCTAACGAACTTATTGTGCCATCTCATTTCATGATGCCACTTGAAGTTCTCTTGGTAGTAAAAATCATTTGAGCATGTGTAAATCATTGTGCGCTTAGGAGAGGATGCCTTCACCTAATAGCAACAACGGAAGACATTATAATTGGCATTCTCATAGGTCATTGAGCTTATAGCATTTAAGGCTACTTAAACTCTATGATCTAATGAGTCACTTAGACGGTTGTTATGAACATATGGCTACTTAGATTATTATGATCTAAGGAGCTTCTAGAGTTATCTCATGCATTGGAACAAAAGCTCTCACTTGTAATAATATTTAAGCAATCCCTTTTAAGAAAGTATTTGATCATACTAAAGCAGCAATAATAGCATTCATTATCTAAGATCGATAATTCTCTTTCATTAGTTAAGGGGGTATTTCCTACTACTTAGCTACTTAAAATCGTCTTACTTAGTTGCGACAACTTGTAACACATCTGGATGGCAATGTTTTTATTAGTCTGCATTATACAAGCTTGTCTTTTCATCACGTGGTTGGGAGCCATGCTCTTACTAATCAACAACGATGTTCAGTTAAGCACGACTTAACCGTAGAAGTCACTTTTTGGTAAACTTAATTAAAGACATCTTGCATTTTAAAGCAACAGTGATGTAAGATGTACATGTTAGGGCATTATTTGGTCTTAAGGCATGGAAGTCAATATACTAGGGCGTTGCTTGGGTTTGAAGGGTGGAAGTCGAGATGCTAAGGCATTACTTAGGCTTGAGGCATTGCAAGCCAAGATGTCGAGGCATTGCAAGCCAAGATGTCAAGGCATTACTTGGGCTTGAGGTGTAGAAGTTGAATGCTAGAGAATTGCTTAGGCTTGAAGCTTAGAAGCAAAGATGTTAGGGCATTGCTTAGGCTTGAGGCGTAGAAGTTGATGTGTTAAGGCGTTGCTTGGGCTTGAGGCATAGAAGCTGATGTGCTAAGGCATTGCTTAGGCTTGAGGTGTGGAAGCTGATGTACTGGGCATTGCCTAGGGTTAAAACTTAAGAGTTGAGTTGCTAAGGCATTGGTAATATGGGAGTTTCAGCTTTGGTACTCCTGTAGATGACTTAGCTTATATTTCCTTCATATAAATGTCCAAGTCTTCCCTTGTTATAAAGGGAGTCCTTAGAGTAGAGGCTGTAGATGCAAGTAGTAGAGCAGGAGCAGCATTAGCATAAGAAGTAGATCTACCTAAGGTTAGGATGGTGGGATTCAATGGAAGAGCAAGCATGCATGAGGATGAAGAGCTACCTAACTAAACTCTTACATTTCCTGTTGTAGGTACTAAATTTTGTCCAAGCTGCAACTTGTGGTAAGGGGGTTCATTCATGCCTTCTTTAAGGTATATCTTCTTTAGTAGCGAGAGGGTAAGTTGGTTGAGTAAAGGGGGGTAGCAACTGTTTGTGCAACAATAGTAGAGTTTAGTGAAGCCACTCCATGTTGCACAGTAGTAGAGGTAACCAACCTTATCATAAATGAAGCAAACATAGCTATGAAATGATCTAAGGCTTTTGTTGCCTCCTGCATAACTTACATCACCTCCATAATGCCTTGAGGTGGTGAAGGGTCTTACTCAACTTGTTTAACATTGATATTTTGCTCTTGAGAGATAGCTTCGCTCGTAATAGTTATTCTCCTTCTTGAGGGTGTTATAGCTCTGATATCACTCTTCGTCCCTAGTGGAGTCGCTAAAATGTAGAAGAGGAGTTCTAATTAGAGTGGTCTTGTGGGAGTTACATGAGTATCACATTACACATAGCCTTAAAATAGTGATGTGGAGATGACAAGGAGAAGGAATAAGTAATTCTAGAGTCTTAAATGCATAAGTGGCAGGCAAGAGAGCCTAGGGAACCCATGATGTCAACCTTATAGTTTTTGAGCAATTAGGACCATTCTTTACCGAAATGCTATTTAATCTTAGAGAGCAGATATTTTATAGTGGAACACTGTTTCTCCGATCTTTAGAGTTGTTTTCAATGAGGAGAAATGATTGAACATTTATAGGCTCTTGGGTTTAATGACATTTGTTAGATCATCTTAGTGAACGATGGACGAGATGGAATTTTACTTATTCCATAATTATTTGGAATGAGCTTATAAAGGGCTTACGGCTAATAGCTTTCTTCATGATGCATGAGCCTATCTATGGAAGGTTGGAGGTGAATGAACCAGTCCAACGATCTCTGTTTTGAGCCTATCAAGCTAAATTTCTCTAAATTATCCCAATATAGGCTAGATTCCCTAGACCCTACTACATATCCCAAAGAGTCGGGCTTCAAATAAATATTAACTTAGCCTAATAATTAATATAACAATTTTAGCCTTCCACAATGTCATTTTATGATTTTAGTGTCCAAATAATTTATTTCTAAAGTTTGGTTATTTTCTATTGCCTCATTTATACGTTTACGGTAGGCAAATTACCTTATAATATAATTTAATGAAATTAGCTATTTTTAGCTATAATACTGTTATTTTTATTATATTTCTATATTCTTGACTTACGATGTGTTATCATCTAATTGCTAGGACTCATACGTAAAATCTTATCACAATCGGCTAACTTTCACATACTCCTTAAGTTACTTGTTTGGAATCTTACAAGTAAACCTATAGAGCTCTTGGAATCCAACAAGTGAGATTGTGGGGCTGACATTGAAGCTTTGTATGGACTACACCAAACACATGTACATGATACATACCACCAATAAGTCATATGCATAACCATAATAATTAATGCAACAAATACCTTTTATTATCTTCATTTTTAGCCAGCAATCAACATAGTCTTGATGTCTTAAAACTTGGGAAAAATTATGACCCCTAAACAAGCAATATATATATAGATCTTTTTGGATTTATTTGATAAAAAACATTATACCAAGCTTGCTTATAATCATAATAATTATAAGAGGCTCGATGACTTAGTTGTGCAGGAAATGGTTTTATGTTGAGTTTTATTGGAGTGGTTAGATGAGTTTGTCATTCTTTCAGACTGATTACTCTCAATATTCTGGCTGTAGAATAGCTAATCATTCCTTCCTTTTCAAAATATTTGAATCTTATTGATCCAGTTTCAATCAAAATTCTCTCATAAAACTAGATTGTCTTGTAATATCATGTGGTATATAATAAAAATCTTTTGTAAAAATTTTTCTTGTAAATTCAAAGGGGTCCTTTTCCGATAGGTTTTCTTCTATAGAGAAAACATATCTAGACATAGGTTTTTATAAAAAATTTTGATCTTTGATTTGCAGGTATTATTCTAGAAGATGCTAGGGTTGATATCTTAGTGAGTTGAATATTCTAATTTTTCCTCTAACTTTCTAGTGGTTGAGGAATTCTAGGCAACATTAGGACTTTATTTTTTGATTGTAGAACTATTGAGATTGCTTTAAGCAATCCAGGAGTAGGTTCTATATCTGTTAATTTTGAAAGGACTTCATTGGATTAGATATTAGAAATCGATTGGTTATTTGAAGATATTGGTTTAGAGGTTTTAGAAGAAGATTCCTCTTTGATTGTTAATGGGGTGTTAGATGATTTACATATATCTAACCATAATTTGATATTGGTTAATCTTTTATTGGAGGTTGAGGAAATTTTTTCTTTTTCTTTTCCTTTATCCTTTTTTTTCTTAGGAGGCATCTCTCTGCAAGAATTCACGAGTAAGGAAATCAAGAATAGAATTGGAAGATCCATTGATATGCTCTATTTCAAAATCAAATACAGAAAAAATTTGATGCATAATCTGTTACCCGATGCAGAACCTAGAGATTTGCTAGTTTTTTCAAAATATTTTTTTGGGTTAAGCCTTCTCTAATTCAATTTAAATCTGCACCAGTATCAAATAAAGTTGGTGTCTGTAAAACAAATTCATTATTGATTCTGATTGAGATATTAATTAACCATTTTCTTGTTGTTATTTGAATAAGATGCATTAAATAATCATTATGATCAAATGTTGGTAAAATTTCTGGATTTTCTTCATTTGAAGTTTCGGAGTTATTTTCTGGTTTAATTCAAGAAGTTCCTTTCGGAATTTTATTTGTATTAATTTTAATTCTTTTATTTCTTGTTTTTGGATATTGATTTCATTTTGCAGATTACTAATTGTTATTAATTTTTTATGTTTTCTTTTACCTTTTTCAAGAATTTCATTAAGGTTATATGGTAAATTTGGCGTGAAAATTGTATTGGTTTTAAAATTTTTAATATATTCAAACTTTTCATTATCGTTAGACATTTGATCAATTCTTTTAAGAATTGATTCTTCTTCATTTGTTAAAACATTAATTTTATCTTTTTCTTCAATCGATGAGGATGAAGTAGAGTTTATGTTATTGACTTGGATTCCATCATCACAATCGTTTTCTGATGAAGAGGATTTATTATCACAAAATATTTATAAGATATTTTTCATTATTTGTTTATCTAAATTTAATTCAGCAAATTTATTATTTATTTTGCAAAAATTTGCTGTTTGGCCTATTTTTTAACATTTATAACATTTTAGCTATTTATATGATTTTCTTTTATATTTCTTACTTTCAAATTTCTTTTCATATTTTGGTTTTTTAAAGGATTTTCTCCTAAAATTTCTTTAAGGTTTTTTATGTGAATACTGGGGATAACTTGAAGAAGTATAAGAAGATTTCTTATTGTTTTTTAATTTTTTATTGATAAAAGAAGGATCATATTGGGCATAGAAATTATCAAGGCTTTGGCGTTTTAAGCACTGTTCATTTTTTAATTGTTTTTTGCAATCTTATTATATTACACAAATTGGTTCCAATTTTATTAACATATGATGCTAATTCCTCATATGACAAATTATCATAAAGAATTTCACCATTGTTTTCTTCCTTGAGTAATTTTCTAACTTGTTCACCTATTAATTTTGGTAAATCAGCTAAAAATTTTTCTTTCTAGAAAGGTTAGTTACTATCATTTCTAAGAAAAACTCTTTGAAAAAAGATATCTTTATATTGTCTGAATTCTCCTGGGGATTTACACTTCATATTAGATAATAGATCTAAGGTTTTATCCTTGATATGTGAGGGGTCTTCTATGAAATGTTAACTTATTGAAAATATCAAAGTATTCACCATATCTTGGATTGATTCATTATTATTATCTAATATTCTCCTATTATTTTCATCAATTTTGCATGAAATAAGGATATTAATTCCTTGTTCCTTAGTGAGATAGTTATCCTACTATCCTTTTAATTGTCCAGTAAAACTAGAAATTAAAAGGAGTGCTACTTGATAATCAGTAACATTTGGAACAGTTTTATTAGTATTTGAGAACATTATCATTTAATTAAGGATATTGAGAATTTTCTATTTTGAGTATCCATCTATATTCCATTCATATATAGATCTTATAAAGTACTCATTTTGGTAATTATCATTTTTTTCTTCAATTAGTATATCAGGAGGCGTTGCTCTCTGATAAGACAACTTTTGAGGTTCTTTCCAATTAATTTTATTAATTTCATCATTTGATTCATTAATATTTAAATCTTTTAAAGAAATATTGGACATTGTTTCATTCATTGATATAGTATATATTTTATCTAAAACATTAATTTTTTCTAAAGATGTATCATTAATGACAATACCCTTCTTAATTAAAGTTGGTGTATCCATATTTAGAAAATTTAGTGGTTTTGAAGAGGAAGTTTCTTCTTTTATTGTTTTATTTTTTAATATTCTTTTCCTATCTTCTAAGGCTTTTAAAAATTCACTACTGGGATTTTTGGCAATTTTAAAAGGTTTAAATAAAGGTGTATTTTTATTGATTTTATTATTTGAGGATTTTTCCTTATCTTATTAATTTCAGTATTAATTGTATCTTCCATTCTATTCAATTGTTTTCCTATTATATATAAATGTTAGTTAGTATAATTATTTTGGTTCATTATTTTCTTTATTCCTGAATCTTCTTCATCTGTTGCATTTTTAAAAAGAGTAAGAGCTATTTCTTTATTTTTGTGAACAACTTTTATATTACTTAGTGGTGGATGATTTGATTCTATTATCTGTTTATCACTTAATTTTCACTTGAAACATCCATTAATTATATTAATTTCTTTAGGTTTCAGATAATTTTCTTCAAGCTATTCGAAGAAATATATCTGAGCTCCAATTTCATTCATGAAATTATAATATTCATCTTTTATTTGCATTTTAACTTTATTGAATGTTTCAAAGTATCATTTTCTAATTTTTTTCATTTTTGGGTGAATTAAATTCTTTATTTAAAAGAATTCTATCTGGTTTGAAAGGTTTTTCTATGATATTGAGTTCTGGATCACCTATTTTTGATAATAAAAGTTCTCCATATTCTGGTTCATTTGGTTGGTAAACTAGTTGGGTTATACCAGACCTATTATGAACTATTCTTGAAATAGATGGGTTATCATGAATATTTGGTTATCTATCTGGCTGGTCATTGGATCAAGTAGGAAATAGTGTGTAAATTTTTGGTAAAGGATTTGGAAGGTCTACTGATCTTTTAGAGGAAGATGACATTGATCTTATTTCTAAGGGTTTATTTGGTTGATCAAAAGATCTTCTATTGAATTGGATGGTGACTTTACCATCTGGGTGTTGAATCACATTTGACAGCTCAGTATTGTATATTGGTTGTTTAGGAAGTGAGTTTTCTACTTTCTAATGTTCAGGTAAATTAACTTAGGACCATTTAATCATTTTTGGGGCGAACACATTGGCTTTGGTTAAATCTGTTTGAATAAGGAGAGTTTGGCCTCTCTTATCCATTTTATATGCTTTAAATATATATATATATATATATATATATATATATTGTCGGTCCTATCCATCACCCTAATAACCTTCTTAAAATTTAGTCAGGTTGTTTTCATATAAAACTCTCATAAGGTGAGTTGCGTACGATCATTAATACATCACTAACCCTCTTGGACCTTACCAAGAGAGGTCGAAATGATAAAAGTATAAGTAGTACAAAATTCATTAAGTTCAAGTTTAAATTAATTCTAGTTAAACAACTAATCTAAACAAGCATAACAAGTAAATATGTATCTTATAGTTAAGTTCTGAGAATAAGCGATTGTATCACTTGTATCTACATCAAAAGTCTGTTTGAGGTCAACGCCTGATGTACATTATGAAATGATAGCATTTATAAACTATTTTCTAAGTTTTCTTATCTTAATTGAGTTCCCCTATTTCCGACTTAATTCTTGAGTTCATAATCATCATTATCTTAGTTTTTAGAAGTAATTGGATTCCTAAGAAAGTTTAGAATAGATTAGATTACAATTTGCAAAGTGAGGAAACAAGGAAAAGAAGGAAGAAGGGAGAAGGGAAGATACATGTTCATGCCCAGGAATCATGGCCATGATTCTCTTTCTTGTAATATAGAATGAATATAGCTCGAATCACGACCGTAAACCTTGATTGTGATCTTTTCGGCCACAATTTGCTCTTCATCTTCATGCCTAAAACTCATCATAACACTCTAGAGAGGATCACGGTAAAGATTACGCCTGTGATCTTTGGCCATTATTCCTTCATACGAATTCTTTCCTCTAAAATGCTATTACTAATGCTTCCAATGATATCTCATGCTTTGACAATCCTTCAATCCTCTCTACAACACTCCACCAACATCACCATTTAGTCAATCCACAATCCTCTTCTTTAGCAATTCAACCTTTTTTACATATCAATAACCCACATCTTCCAATGTCCCATCAAATTACTAATCATCAACCCATTTATAATCACAAGATCAATGAGAAATTAAGGATTTAAGATTACTTATATGCTTTCTTTAGGGTTTAGCATCCTACTTTGAAGGAATACAAATTACCCAATACACTAGGTAGGAAAACTTGCTAAGAAATCTTATACTTTTGCATACTTGTTAGTCTCTTATGTTTTCTGGCACTCATCACTCGATAATTCGAATTTTATTTTTGGTTTTGGTTTTTGAAAGAGGCTTGGAAGTTATTTGTTATTTAGGTTAAAGGAATGAAACGAAAATAGAATAAGTGATAAGGTTTTATCTAAATCACTATGTGTTAAGAGGGGTAGAGGTTCCTAGCTTTAGTAGATCAATTTGCCCCTATAGACATTAATCTATTACAAGCCATATCATGTTTTTAATGCCCTTTATTATTTTCTTATTTCTCCACTTTTAATCATAAAATTTGGGGTTTTACACTAACAATATCTCTTTGTTATGCTTATACAAAAGTTCAAATAATTGTTTATTCTTTTTAGGTTTTTTTTTTATGATTAATTTCGTTTTTCCACATTAGTAAATTACTATTTACAAAATCCTATAAAACAGTGGATTGAAACTATCTTTTTTATGAGTCATTTTCTAGAAAAGCTTTATTTATTTTTTATACAATTATCGTAAATGCGTTGTTGGCTGTTGGCTAACACTTTACAACTGGTCAATTGCATTGATTTCTTGGTGTGAGAAGTCCACCGCTCATTTGAAAGTAATGTCCATGAGCTGTATTTAGTGCCAAACTTAAAAGTGTACATATATATTTATGGAAAATAAAGATCCATTTGTATTTGTTTCTTAAACTTTTTTCTTTTCGATTTTCTAAAAAATTTGTTATGTAGTTAAAACTTTTGACTTGTGCTGATTCAAAAATGTTGGTAGATTTGACACTACTGACTTTATCTTGTTGTAGTGGTTACAAGCCCCAGAAAATGAGAGTCACTTTCCATTTTTATCAACATCTTTGATGATGGTAACTATTAATATCGGCCATCAATCACCATCTTTACCTATTATCACGACTTATGATGATTGCCACCATGATATTTGATATTCATAAATAATTAATCACATTGTAAAAAAGGAAAAAAAAAAAAACAGAAAACGAAAATTTGACACGTAACCTGTAATGTTACCGCAATGGTTATGAAAGCCCACCTTAGCATATTTTTATATTTTTGCTTGTATTTACCGGGAAAACAATCTACTTAATGCATCAACCCTAATAAAGGCTTTCCGAGATTATAAAATTTTTGGTCTCTTCCTACAATATATTAGGAAAGTTCAACCGAAAAAAAAAAAACAAAGGGAAAGCATTGGAAAAAAAATGGTAATATCTTTATTTTTATTTTGTTGTTTGTGATATAATTTATTGAAATCAAATTATCTTATATTACAGAAACACAATTCTTTTAAAGAAATACGCCATTATGAATGACACAGTCCGTGCAGAATTTCCCTTCAATGCTGTGAAGAAAAAGCGAACTCTAAGACTGGCGCCGTAACTCGCGGCGTAAATAACTACTCTCAATTCCCCCTATCCCCATGCAAAGGGAAAATAAATCATAATATTTTAAAATTGTCGTAAAATATAATCATAATTTAATATTTAGTATAGTAGGAAACTAAGACAGAGCAAATCGTATTATACTTTCTTTTCTTGTCCAGATTCTACGCTACATGTCCTTTTCTTGTCTCCTGCACTGTTGCTTGCACACTACACCAACTGCTTCATGTATTATACTTTAAAATTGTCTTAAAAATATAAATCATAATTTAATATTTAGTATAGCAGGAAACTAAGACAGAGCAAATAGTATTATACTTTCTTTTCTTGTACAGCCTCTACGCTACATGTTCTTTTCTTGTCTCTTGCTCTTTGGTTCACTCGTGCACACTACACCAACTGCTTCAAGCTCATGTTTCAATTGTTTTAGTTTCGTACCTCATCTGTCTAATCGACACCATAAGCGTCGGTTTCGTATCTGATGTGTATACCCTTCACTTATTCTTTCGCATCCCGTTTGTCGTTAAACATCATATTTCAAACCGAAACATCACTAGTTGGACTGAATTTACACGTTAAGATGTTAGATTTAAGTTTTACTGTTCAGGAAGTTTATTTTCTTTTCTGAAACCTCGCTGTTGAGTTACAGCTACGGGTCAATGAAAAGGTAAAATCTACCATAGACAAAGAGGCATTATTCCCGGTAAGTTACTTTTATACCTTAACGAGCACGTTATGGTAATTATATCATTAGGTGATTTTTATTTACTATATTCAATTTCTGCATCTAGAAATTTACTAAAAGTGATTAACTCTTTTAATCAATGTAATGATTGCATTTGTGCATTTCTTTTTTCTTATGCGCCAAAGTTCAGGAAAGCATAAAGGAAAATAGAAATTCTAGAAGGGGTTGTGTATAGAAATAGTTATCGTTTTTTATTAAATTTTTTATTTCTAAGAAATAAGACATAGACCCATGCGGTCTTTTATTTATATATATATATATATATATATTAAAATTTCATGCGTTAATAAATCAATAAAAATGTAACCGCACTTTCCTTCTTTTTGAAGGGAAAGAGAAAAAAGGCTGAAAGTTTATTCAGCGTGAATTCAAGTACCATTACTTTCCGTAGTGTCTAGTCTGCACAATGATGTTGTTTTTAATTTTTTAGAAAAGTGTGGTTGGTGATTCCTTTATGGTTATGGATGCAAAAAGGGAAGAAAAGAAATCATGGGAGTGAATTAATATTCAAAATCAGGGGGTTTATGGCAAGATATTCTTTCCTTTTACAGAATATGATTCATCAAGAGAGAAACATGGCTACATATGTTCTGGCACATGAATTATGATTGTCTTGTGGCTTTATCTGTTTTCTTGCTTCATCTGCATTGACCCTGCCTTGTTCTTTTCATGAATTTGATTCTGGATGCCCAGGTGAAGATGAGGAAATCTCCTGTCTGGCCGAAATTTGACGAGGTTGGCGATTATGGTGCTGTCGAATTCGATCCCGAAGCAAACTTTTTTCAGGTAATACGAGAATTCGGAAATTTTCTTATAAACTTTTGATTCTGTACGATTAGCATCATTCCTATTGATTCCTAATTGTGCCTGACAGTTTTTGGATGAAGCCAAGCAACACAGTAAGGCAACCAAATCGGTTACTGCCCCGGAATACCAAGAAGATGCTAAAAAGCCGAGTTGGAGCAACGACAAGAAGAGCAAGAAATCATGGAAATCTACCCTATTCTCATGGATGAGATCTGAGAAGAAGAGCAAGCCTCGAGTTGATCCTGAACAAAATAATGCTCATAAGACTAAGAAGAGAAAGGGTCATGTGTCCGGTCCAATCCATGGGAGCACGCGCGAGGTTTTTACAAAGCCTCGTCGGCTGACATCGGGCCCACTCTCCGGGCTTTTCACCCCGTCGAGGAGTCAGAATGAGACGCGCTATTTATCCCTGGAGGCGCTTGAAAATTCTGATAGATCCAAGTCTTATGGACCTGTATACTTGGTGACATAGTGAGTGCATAAGAATTTATGCAACGTTTTGGACCGAGTTCCTGAATTGGGTGGTTCAAGAGGACCGGTTGATTTGTTACCATATGATTCTGTCAAAATTAGACATGTTTGTCCAACTTCAACTGATTGACATTTTTAGTCTTGTTCTGGATCTTCTTGTTGGGGAATTGGCCAAATCACAACTGTTACAATCAAATATTGTTTTATCAATTGTAGGAAGTTTTGAGTTTTTAGATCTTTTTCTGCAATTTCTACCATCAGCTGTATGAATAGAACTGATGTAAGATGAATCATTGCGAGTCAAATCAACAACATTGATTTGAAGCTCGAGATCGATCCCGATGCTTAATCAAACAGTACTGATAAAAGGTCAAGCTAAAGAGTGAACTATTTTATTTAGAAAAAAAGGCCAAATTTGATTTTAGTATATTATAGACTTTAAGGACATTTTGTTTCTGAGATTTTGAAAAAGACAAAGTTAATTTCAATGTGTATGGTTATTTTTATACCAACCAGTTCTCAATTTAGTGGTAACAAATTGTCTCAACTAAGGCAGTGAAAATGGACTTCGACAACCATAGTCTCTCCAAAGATGAATCAAGCGATCAAGCGGAACGAAGCCAAAAAAGACAACTTGTTGATGATTGTGACCAACCTTCTCTTTTGGTAGTGGAAAATGGAAATAATGAATTTGGTAAAGGGAATGTATTTTCATCAGGCAAAATGTCTTTTAGAGATTTTATGCTTACAAACATTCTTGGAGCACATGAGAGATATTGCTTTAAAGATATGCCAACCGATGGACTCTTGGAGGATGACAATGAGAGCACATTAGATGAAGAGAGAAAATTGAATGATAATGCAAAATCGGGCACATGTCATGTGGTTTTCTTAAATCTTGAATAGAAGAGCATGTATGCATCGTGGCAATATGCATTTATCACGAAGGTGATGGGAACGAATCTAAGATTCAAATTTTTCTTAGAAAAATTGAAGAAGATTTGGAAATCCATTGGAAATCTAAAGATTATTACAGTAGATTGAGTACTTTTATTTTTGGTTTTGGATAACAACCAAGATTTTCAATGGGTGATCCAAAATGGACTATGGTTTATCAATGCCCATTATTTGGCCTTAAAGAGATGGAGCCGGATTTTAGAACGAATCAAAGCTCTTAATTCTATAGCAATTTGGGTGTGGATAATATGACTCTCGATGGAATATTTTTTCTTGTTGGCTATTAGAAAAATAGGAGAAAAAATTGGAACCTTTCTAAGATATGACTCGTACATTATTGGACTTGAAAGGGGTAAATTTGCGTGCATCTATGTATACATAGATACAAATACCCTATTGAAACATACCTTGATAATTAAAAGTTATTGGTATCAGATTCAATATGAGGGAATTCTGAGACTTTGTGAATATTGTGGCCGATTAGACTAGAGCAAGACTGTTTGTCCATAAGAAAAAATGCCAAATATTATCTTGGAGGGAGGACATGAAGAGAATAAGCAAGTGCCCAATCAAGTGGCTGAGATAACTAAAGAGAGTAATGAAGGTACGAGTACCAGTGAATTAAATAAAGAGTGTAGGGAAGTGGGAAAGGAATTTTATGGAAGAGTAGAGGGTAGATACCTTGTTGAATGCAACTCAGAATGAACCAAATGGGAGTGGGGAAATCCTAAAGGATATTTCTAATAAAGAACCCAGTACGAATAATTTAAATAGGGAGAATTCTGTAGACTAGGTGAAAGTACAATATAAAAAGGCAGCACCAAAAAGGAAAGAATCACAACATTCAATTGAAATTTTGGCAACCATTTAAAAAGGGAAAGAGAATATTTTTCAAAATTCTATGATAAACACCTGAATGGGTATGTTAGTTTGGCAAAAAGCCAACAAGAAAGTATTACAAGGAAAAGGATTGACTAAGGATTCAGGCATATCTTTTAAGATTTTTAACAAACTCGTATTTAAAGCTGAAGAGGAGTAAGCTAGAAAATCTCCTCTCCTTTCTTTCACAACCAAGAAATAACCAATCATAAAAGATATAAAAAACTCTCTAAATAGTGTGAAAAAACTTGCAAGGTAGAATGGTGCAAATGCTGGACATGGAAATAAGCCTTAAGTTGTTAAGCCAAAACTCGAAGATTTCAAGAACCCATTCAGACATGCAGATATGGAAAGTCTTAATGGAAGGAAAATTTGTCGAGTAGTAGTAAAGGTAGTGACCATTACGCTAACAGATATGGAGTGGAGTAGGGAAAGAATACCGGAAGTGGTGTTTAGGCTGATTGTGAGAAGAGGTTGATTCCACTTTTTGGGAGAGAGAATCATAAAAATCCCAATGGAAAGCCTTCTTATAATCAAAATGCTAATGTTCAAGCTGGATCTTCTAGGTCGAGATGTCCTAAAAGTCATGAAATGGACATATCTAATGGTAGTTGAGAAAATCATGTTGAAATAGCAGGAACTCTTAGACATCCAATGCATGCCCTTTACCTTATTAGTGATGGATGATGTGGAGTAGACAATGTTGACTATGTCTTGGGAATTGCAAGTAGCCATGTTGCGTACACCATTCCAACCATGCAGATGGAGGATGACCATTGACCATTTCTAACAAACTTTCATAAGTGATCATTGGTATAGAGTTTTAGCTTACAAAGTTATGATTGAATTTATGGACACACTATCTTTTGACATGCAATGTGAACCTTTTAAAGCTCTCACGTAGAATGTGAGAAGGGCAAATGCAAAATGCAAGCGTCAAGCAATTAAGGACTTGATTTAAAGATATGGGCCCCAATTGTTGGTGATTTTAGAGACCAAGATGGGAAAGCAAGCATCTATGGAATTAAAGGACTATCTTAGGTTCAACAGTTTCTTATGCTCAGAAGCAAAAGGGTTTAGTGGAGGGATATTGATGTTGTGGAATGTTGAAGATGCTTATGTCCACCCATTACATATCTCTCGACAACAGATTTTAGTAGAAATCCAGGTAAGTTCTTTTAACTTATCTTAGTATTTTTCGGCTATTTATGTAAGTCCCATATGGGATTTAAGATGTTTGCTTTGGGAGGAGCTTTGTTCTTAGTCAAATAACCTAAATGGGCCTTGGTTAATCATGGGGGACTTTAGTGAAATCATTTCTAAAGATGAGAAATGGGATAGGGTTGGATTAAGACAAAGTAGAGTCTTAGTCTACTAAGAATGCATGAATCATTGTGGAATGGCAGACCTTGGTCTCGTGGGACCTCGATTTACTTGGTCTAAACAATCAAAGAATTTGAGTGATCTAATACAAACAAGAATTGACTGAGCATGGAGAAACGTTAGTTGGGGAAGTTATCTTCTTGAAGCAAAGTTGTCCACATCATGTCACACGATTCTGATTACTTAGTGATTCTTTTAAATACTTTGTCTAGAATTTGTGGAGGCCTAAAGCCTTGAAAGCCTTTTAGATTTCAGCTAATGCGGCTAACCCATCCATCCTTTAAGGACCTTATTGCTACCAATTAAAGAAGGCCTCAGTTTGATGTTATTTGTGATAACCATAAGCTGGTAGAAGCCATGAAAGCTTAGAATAAATAAACTTTCAGCTTGCTACCTTTTAGAAGAAAGTCCATTGAGAAGCCAATTTGAGAGGTTAGAGGAAAACTTTGTCAACATCCAAACTAACCTTTAATTCTGAGAGAAAGGCAACTTAATGAGGAACTTAGAATTATTGAAAAGTAAGAAGAACTTCTTTAGAAGGGAAAAGAAAGAGCTTCTTGGATTATTAAAGAAGAACAAATTATTAAGTTTTTTCATGCAAGTGTCATTGCTAGAAGGTCAAAGGCGAGGATATGTGGCTTATTTGATACAGTAGGAAATTGGGTGATTGATGAACAAAAAAATCTTCTTATAAGCTATTACAAAGTTCTGTTTATTATAAAAAGAATAGCCATAGCATGGCAGTCTGATCGATGGGTTAGTGAATAGAGAGAACTTAGCTCTATAGAGAACTTGGATTTGGAGAAGGAATGGTCGAATGAGGATATAAAATGGGGGTTATGGTGTATAGGAAGTAACAAATCACCGGGTATAGATAGATTGCATGCAGAATTCTACAAAAAGTATTGGGGAATTGTAGGAAGCACAATTTGTGACTTAGTTAAATCTATCCTTGAAAGTGGTGTGATCCCCAAGGATCTAAACAAAACTTTGGTAGTGCTTATATCGAAAGTTGTTAAGGCAAATAAGGTTAAAGATTTTAGACCAATAAGCTTGTGTACAACACTCTATAAGGTAATTAACAAGTGCTTGGTTAATAGAATTAGGCCATTGCTAAATGATTTGATAAGCCCAGAGCAAGCGAATTTCATTCCTGGCCAGCCAACAAGAGATAATATTATGATCTTCCAAGAAGTTTTATACACTCTGGGGAAAAGCAAGTGAATGATAATAAAATTGGACTTAGAAAAGGCATATAATAGGCTTGAATGGGACTTTGTTATTTGTGCGATGAATAGCCTTGGTTTCCTTAGGAGTTGGACAAAACTTGTAATCTCTTGTTTAAGTACAACTCAAAGCCAACTGAATGGAGCAATGTTTGATCCGTTCTTTTCTAGTAGGGGAATTTGACAAGGCAATCCCTTGTCCCCCTACTTGTTTATCATAGCCATGGAGATGTTGAGTAGGTTGATCTATAGAAAGGTGATGGAAGGAAGCTGGAAACCTCTACCGCTTAAAGGAAATTTTGTTCAGTTGTCACATCTTTTCTTCGCAGATGATCTCTTAGTAATGGGGGAAAAATTGGAAGAGAATGCAACTCAGATTAAGGAAACCATAGACTTTTTCTGTAATCTATTAAGACAGAAAGTAAATTATGAGAAGTCCTCCATCATTTTCTCTAGGATTATGGCTATAAGTGAGAAACAACAAATTACAAACATCTTTGGTACCTGTTTAAATGAAAATGTTAGAAAATACCTGGGTATCCCAGTTAAAGAGAATGGAAGGCTAAAGAGTTCGGGTTTGAACTTCATTATTGATAAAGTGAAGAGTAAATTATTTGGCTAGAAGCAAACCTTCTCAATATGGTTGGATGAAAACTTTTAGCTACAAGTTCCTTAAAGTGTTGTGAATTATTATTTACAGGTTATCCCTCCTTCAAAAGGTTTTGTCAAAAAGGTTGAAGCTACTCATAAGAACTTCTTATGGGGATCATCGGAGGAAACAAGGAAAGTGCATCGGGTTAGCTAGAATAAAATTAAGCAGGCTATGGAGGTAGGAGGTCTTGGTATGCTAGACAACCATCAACAAAATAAGGTGAACATCATTAAGCTTGCTTGGAATCTAAAAAAAAAGGACATCCTTTGGACAAATTTGCTTAAGCAAAGATACAAATTAGATCATCCAAGGAAAAGAGCGAAGACAAGTTCATTCTTCTATAAGCATTTTTCAAACACCTTGTTGTAGCTTGAGGAAAAGGTTTACATACAAGTCAGATAAGGTTCTAAGGCTCGCTTTTGATTGGACCATTGGAATGGAGGGGAGAAGGCAAGTAATTGGCTATATGGGCTGATGCCAAAATATTTTCGACATGCTACCCTAAGGGAAGTCTGGGACAATGGTATTAGGTGGCTAGAAGGAAAAATTGGATATCCTCTCAATGATTGTATAAGAAGCAAGCTAGGATTGATTAGGTTAGATAATGAAGCTTTGCTGGAAGATGTTTATAGATGGCCATATGAAATTGATGGTGAAGTCATGGCTAAGTCAATCTACAATCTGTTGATTAATCCTGATAACCAAGAAATAGAGGAGAGAGATTGGATGTAGATTTGGAAAGCTCCTACACCTCCTAACCTATAGTTCTTGATCTAGAGAATCTATCATTAGAGTATTGCAATGAAAGATAACCTAAACGAGAGGGGATTTGATCTGGAGATGCATTGTCCATTATGTGAATCATGTGAAGAAACAATTCCTCATTCATTCATGGAATGTACGTAGAGTCATGGTATATGGTGAAATCTTGGTACAAGCATTCCAAATGGTCAAAATCAATTGGAGAATCTTGTTAAATGGCTACAAGAGAGATGTAAGAAATTTAGAAGCAATTGGTTGTCTATAAGCACCCCCTCAAAGGTCATTGTTTTATTTGCCATCAAGGAAATCTAGAAGGAAAGAAACTATAAGGTGTTTTGATTTGAGCAGAATTTTTTGCCTTGCATTTAGAGGATTGGGAAAGAAGCTAATGAATGGTGGTGCATATTGCAAAGAGATAAGTTGTACCAAGCCAATTCAAACCCTGACCTGGATCGGACAAAGATTAAAGAAGGTTGGATATGGTTTAGCAAGGTGTTGCTTAAGTTTTATGTGAATTGTTTGATTTTATCTCTTTCTAACTTGTTTTTCATCAAATGATGGATGTCATCAAAGCATGCAAAAATGAACTATTCCAATATACGGAACACACTCTTTTAATATATGCGTATATACACAGTATACATGCTTGAAGAAAACAACAACCGGTAATGCATCTAAACCCCATCCATCAATCAACTAAGAAAATCTCTTGAAGCTTTACTATATCATGCAGTCCAATAAATATGCTCTCTTTTTCATATGCATGTTCAGATCTCCTGTTTTAACATATAAACAACAAGAAACATAACGAAATCAGCCCCCTTGATGATGAACCGAAATCTGATATATAATTTATATGAAATCTTTACAAGACTAACATTCAAAAGCTACATCTTCTGTAGTAGTAGATGAATCATCTTCCATCATCTAAAACAGAGAAGCCAAGAAAATCGGATGCTTCACTAACTGTGAAGCACCTTTTGTATAGTAAAAGAAACCCAGACCCTTCAACTGAAAACATCACCTTCTTTATCGAGACAAAGATAAGACGACCAACGTAAATTTGGCACACCGATCAACCTCGATGATCATTCATTTAGTCCCTATCTTCAAATTTGAGAGCACGAAATTTCAATATATGTGATCACTACATGCACATCAGATGACAGAAATCGAGACATCATACGCATTTAGAACTACTACAGTCTTGTCGTCCATCAACATGGTTGAACTCTTCCTGCCAATTCGATATCAGCAGAATCCATACTACATGATGGATTCACCCTTCTATCTCTACTTAAAAGCCTCTTCAATGACCTTAATCTAGTCGTAACCGGAGCCTTCATTTCTTCCTCGCTCGACCTACTTGACGACCCTACATTGTCTGCCATCGGCCTTGACATGTCTATCACCACCATCCCATCTGGTCTACTACCACCAATAGCCATAGAAGATGAAGAAGGAGAACCGCATTCCTCCAAACAAACATTATCGTTACCATTAGCGCTAACAGCAACACCAGCACTCCTGGAGCTAACTTGTGTCTCGTTACCCCAAAACAACACATTCGTAGGAAAATTCAAAGACTCGGTAGAATTAACCACGCCAGCGCCACCACTTAAACCCTCTTCCATCAGTTGACCATTAGTACTACTACCGCTGCTACCACCAATTGCGCTACTAATCTCACCATCGTCAATCTCTTCTTCCAAATCAATACCATCAACGGACTTTGAACACATGCCACCATCAACTGGGTTTCTACAGAGTGGACAAGTGCAATGTGATTCAAACCACATATCTATGCAATCGACATGAAATCCATGATTACACTTAGGCAAAAGCCTAGCTTTTTCACCTTGTGCCAACTCAGACAAACAAACAGCACATTCCAAACCATCCTTAAACTCCTCAGGGCTAAATACAACAACAGGAATTGACCTTAGCACCGCGGGATCGAGCCCTTTCCGCAGTGCAACAGCGGTATCTTGCCCTGGGGCAAAGACAAAACGACGGCGGCGACGGCGAGTACTGGGAGGATTCGGAGAAGGCTCCTCAATGCGCCTCCAGAACCATTTTGCATATAAATGTAAAAGCAACACAAAAATTACAACTACAAAGAGTATTATCACTGCAATTACCATGATTTTGCCAGTTAATGCCATGGCTGATGAGGATTCTCTTAATTCTTGGCTCATCTCAGATGACTCTCTCATGGATTTCACCTTAAAAACTGCTAAAAGATCTGAAAATTAGCTATATCCAGGTAAGGATTTTCTGTTTTGATAGAGAAAGTGTGTGTATTATACAGACTTGAGCACTAAACAGATACGAATATCGTACTGAGATGAAGAAAATGAGCGGAAGTTGTAAGCTTTAGCAATACCCAGATAGGAAATTTCTGTTTGTACAGAAAATGTGTGGAAATCGTAAACTTAATACCCAGAAGAGAATTTTGTGTTCGGACACAGAAAATGTTCTAAAGGTACAAATTTAGCAATACCCAGATGAGAATTTTGTGTTGGGATAATGAAACCGTGCGGAAATTGCAAATTTTAGCATACCCAAATGGGGATTGTAGCTGCAGAGCTACAAAATGAGCCCAAAAAGTGGAAATATAAGCAAAACTAAGTTGAGAATTGGACTGGAATTTGATGCCGAACGAAAGAAAACTGCAAAATAAAAATGGTGTTTCTTGGAATTTTTGTAGTTCTTTCAGTCCTTTTTTTTTTTTTTTTGTTGTTCTGTGTGTGTGAGAGAGAGAAAGACAGACAGAGAATGAGGGGGAGAGAGAGAGAGAGAGGAGCTTAATCTACAACTGTGCGTGTTGTCTAGTTGGGAGTTTGAGACCTAAAAGAGGGGAACTTTTTTACTTTTAGACAGAGAGAGAGAGAGAGAGAAGGCAAGAAAAACACAGGAGGAAGGTGATGAAAATTTGGTCCAAAGACCAAATTAGTCAGATGAAGAGTTGAAAAAGGGGATTAATTTCAAAATTAAAATGAGAATCTGATTGTGTCTACTTAATGGAACCTTATTAGTCTTCATAAATTACAAAAAGGAAGAATCAGGGGTTAATTTATGTGTGGGATCTGGTCTTTTGACTGATCCTCTATGTATGGTAATAAGCTTTTTGAATTTTGACAAGATGCTTAAGTTTGTAATCTAATGTATTAAAAGAAAAATAAAAGAAAAAAGAACTATTTGATGATTATAGTATTAATTATTCTCACACACGTTTCATCTTAAGTTGTTGCTTACACGGTTACATCTAGCAATATTTTATTGAAATTTGTTAACGGGTGTTTTAATTGCATTCGCTAAAAACAATGTAACATATGATTTATTATGTACAAGCCAGCCCACGCTGCATTCGTAGATGCTTAAAAAAAAAAAAAAAAATCCATCTAAGTACATAAGTCATTTATAGGATTACTCAGAAAATACTTTTCAAGAAATAATAGTGCGTGTCTCTATAAAACCATCCTAATTAGCTTCCAACTTCCAAGTACCTTATTTGTTGTAATTTTCACTCTGTTATCGTCATCCGACTTACATATCTTTTTTTCCCCTTAAAAATTACCCAAACATAACGTGTATTTTAAAAATTTTGGACTTTTCCATACAGGTGACCTATATATATATATATATATATTGTGCAACATATGACTTGTACTTTAAAACTATTTATTAATTTGAATTAAAAGATAGGAGCATTTGATTGGTCCCTAAATAATTAATTAGATAGATAAAATGATATCATTGATATATTCATTTATACAATTTAAAGAAAAATAAAAAATGCAGAAAATTAAAGGATAAAATACAAAATACAAGTAACGTATTTGTTAAAATTAGAAACACGAGTTACTTATCAGTAAAAACTTTTCCCATTTTTAATCATAGAGAGAGTTACGGTAAACATACGAGATACTAAAAGTATTCTTTATTTATATATATTATATTAAACCAAAATCCTTTATTGGATTCATACATTTTATTGTATATGATGTTCTAAAAGAAAAAAAATATATCAGTGTTGTGGCAGGATTCTACTAATAGAGTGAAGTGTACTTAGTCTTAGAATAGCTAGTTATGGGCCTACAAGAAGAACACAACACAGCGAGTGATATCAGAATATTATTCGACATGATCACTTTGACATTAAAGTTAGTTGTTGAGAGAGGGGAAATAAAGGAGTAAAGGAGCAAGAGAGCTTGAGAGTTAGAGTTTGTGTGAAGGTAGTTTACTATTGGAGGCGTCTTGCTATTTATAAAGGGGAACGGAGGAGGATTTAAGAGCATACCTACACGTTAAGGAATCCACTAAGTTTTGAGGGTAGAGGTTGTACTCCAATGGGCTTAGTACATAAGTTTAGTGATTTGGCAATTGACCAAGTCAAACCTTATCCGATAATATTTTTTGATAATACTCAACTCGAGTCTAAGTTAGAAATATTATAGCTCCTATCTTAAAATTTATAGAGTCCTTATATTGGTTAAATATGAGGTTAGATAGATCGGCCATAAATTCAATCAAGTTGGTCAAGAGGAGAGCACACTTAAGCCTTAGGTCTAAGCAGGTTGACCAAAAACCAAGTTAAGTTGGTGTGGATTTAAGGAATTATTCAAAGTCTCCTATTGACAGTTAGTATTAATGGTGGGTGGTTCGGCTCGATACTGTTTGTCTCCCTTTCAAAATTGAATTTAATATAACGGTTTAGTTTTTTTTTTTTTTTTTTTTGAAATCAAACCTAATTATACAGTTTAGTTCGTAAATTTTTCAAACCTAATTAAAGTCAATTTGGTTTTGTTCAATCTATGGTTTGAACTGTTTGTGTCAAATTTTTACTAAATATTTTAATCTTTAATGAATGTAAAATTTTCAAAGTAGAATTCATTTAACTTAGTTTTAATAATTGACCCAAAAATAAAATAAAGAATGACAAGATATAAAAATCTGATGAAATTTATAAAGTTCAATAGAAATTTTATTTTAAAAAAAAGTATAAAATAATTGTATGAATTTTTTTTAACTAAACGATTCGGTTCGATTCGATTTGATTCGGTTTAATTTAAAATAGTATTATTTGATTCACTTCTTTGAATCAAACTGCAAACCGTTTATATATAATCGAATCTAATCGTAAAAAAACTAATTTTTAGATTCGATTCGATCTATGATTCAATTTACGGTTTGTGATTATTTTGTCCAACTCTAATTAGTACCATAGCTTAACTAGTGGAGGATACTAATAGCATCCTTTATTACTTTATATTATCATAAAATATGCATATTAGAACTTCTTTCTTAAAGGGTGGGCGCGCTTTTCGATTTAAAAGGATAATAAATTGCCTGATTGTCTTTGGAAATAGGTTAAGTTGACTCTATCTTATTTACTATTTATTTATTTATTTTTGCCCCAAATTATTAACTATTTAGTTATGTCATCTGTGCGGAGGAAAAACATCACACCGCCCAAAACAAAAACAAAAAAATCAACTGTCTCTTTCAGTTTTTATTTTCGTGGTACAGGTCAAAGTGAAAATGGGATTCTTTCTTCCCAACCTCAACCCCAACCCACCCATAAAAAAAAAAAAAAAAAAATCTGTACCATCAAATTTTAATTCCTCTCCTTGGATTTTCATTTGGTATATGATTGTACGATATATTGACAAGAAAAAAAAAAAAAACCACTAAATAGAAAGCTTGCATCTGTAGATTGAATGTTACATAATATATAGATATTTTCTCAATTTATCCATTGAGGAAACCTAAATAAAAAATCACTATCTTGGTGAAATAGCAGATGATTCATAAGTACTTAGCTATAAAATAAACATGTGAGTAATATGCATAAGTATAAAAATCTAATTAAATGGTGACTTGTTCCATAATTATTAAAAAAATTATCAACTATTGAAAATATAAATTAAGATAATTATTGCCCAATGAATAATGGAAAGATTTGGCCAAAAAAAAAAAAAAAAAAGAAGAAGAAGAAGAATGATGGAAACAATTTATGAGTAATTTGACAAATATGATTACATAATAAAGAGGTTATAGATTAAAATAAAATAATTCCAGCTTTACCACTCTTTTAATTTAACTTTTTATTTCTTATATAGAATGAATATTATCTATTTATTAGGAAGCTAGAGATTTATATGCTTGGGTCATTTATATATGGATTAGAAAGAGAAATATTATTCAACTGGTTATGTTTAGCAATCTATTAAACCTGCTATTTAAACTTCGAAAAGTTTTTGATAGAAAAAGAAAAATTGAAAAGTTTTATTATTCTAGGCCATGCAAATTTAGGCCGTTTTATCTTTTTCATCTTATCGTCGTAATATTTGGAAGACAAACATTTTTTTATTTTTATTTTAATGTGATAACAAATACAGCTTTGTAGTATTATTTCCCATTTTTCTGACAAGTCCGTGGTTAGGGTTTAATTTCAACTTAAATCTTCTCGTGATGACTCGAATCGCTTAACATTTATTTGAAGTCAATTAGGTAACGTTGGAGTCAAGATCAAACTTAAATTATTCAAGCTTTCAGTGTCTCACTTCGAAGCAAGTTCCAATTGAAATTCCGACTTGGTTTATAAATTCGTGGCTGTCATAATATTCCTTTTATTTTTTATACATGATATTACGGCTTTATCAGACAATTGAACCTAATGTATACCATTGAAAGATAAGTGGTCATAGAAAGTGTGCATTAGCCACCGAGACATAACATCAATCAATTCAAGTGAGATTTACGTATATGAAAAGTTGTTTGCAGCATTTCTCATATTGGTCTAAAAGAACAAGAGAGACAAATTGCAGTAACGCATAATGGGTAGGAGGATAATCAATGATTTGTTGCGTATAGTCCATAAAATCAGTAACTGATGTGTTGGGTTTGATTTATGAAATGGTATTAAACGAAAAGAACTAACACATTGGAGTCACATTCAACACAGTCACGCGGGTCTCGATTAAGTTCATCATACGTAACTAATAGAATTATATTTGGAAAATATAGAGGAGAGGGACAAATATTTCACGGTATCTTAATAGGCTAGATTCAGTTTTTGGAAACGTTAATTATTTTGATGAGCGATATATTTAGGATGTTATATTATACCTGATTTGAAATGATTTAAAAAGTTTTGAAATGTTGGGCTCAAGTATTAAGTAGGTTTCATTAGCCTAAATTTGAGATAAGGAAAAGAAAATAGAAAGTGATATTTTCAAAATATTTCCCTTATTTAAAAAAGAAGGAAAACTGGAAGGAATGAATTTAGAGAAAAAAATTTTATTGTCTGATAAAACTTGGTTCCTCTCCAGAAAGATGGAAATAGGAGAAAAAGTAAAGAAATTACTTTTCTCCTTCTACTCCTTTATTCTATCTTTTCGTCATTAATTTTTGTTTTCTTATGAGTGTATTAATAATTTTGTATTAAACTTTAGTTTGTCTTTCTTATTAAGATTCATTTTATTTTCCTTCTATTCATTATTTGAAAGCATTAGAAGGAATAAAAAACTTTCATAATTCTTTCTATCTATATACATTCTTCCCATTATTTCTTTAATAATTCCTTCGTTTATAACAAACAAAGTATTATTGTTCATGGATTTTTTAACTTATTTATTAAGTCCCTTATTACTATGTTGGAGATTCAGGATAACTTCTCGTGTCATGTGTTTATTTTTAAATAAGTTTATATCTTGAAAACTCAACCAATAATAATTCGAAAGTTAAAATTTAAAGAATGTAAATTAATAGCGGTATAGAAGACTAAATTGGTCTAGTAAAAATTAAAGACAGAATTGTAAAAGAATCCTTTAACTCATTTATTAATTATGTATAGAATCTAAACTCATAAGCCGACTCATTTAATAAATATGTTTTACGTTTATGTTAGACCGTTTATCAATTAAAAATTATAGACAAATTTATAAAATATTCATAAATACATAAGTAAATGGGTGACCATAAAAATAACATTTATAAATAAAAATGACATGGTCTTAAAACTTAAATATAAAATTATAATCCATAAAGAGTTTATCAAAGTAAAGTTTGATCAATAATAGAGCTGACAATTTAGTAAGAAAACAACTATCTAATAAGAATCCCAAATAAGTACCATTTAATAGTAATGGCAACCAGCGGAAACAAAGATCGCATATGGTAATCTCGTCTTTTGTATTGAAATTATAAATTCTAATGTCATCAATAATAGAGCTGAAAATATAAGAAAACCTGTAACAAAAGTTAGAAACATAAAGAAAACATCATCTCCAAAATTTAGCAATTAACACAACAAATGCATTGCGTCATCTATTGTTAATTAGCCAGCTACTAAAATATTAAGCGATGATGAAACAAAACAAAAAGGTTACCTTTGCAAACTTGAAGCCTGCGACACTGGAGTGAAGATTGGACAAAAAACTTAAAAGAAAGGATAAAGTCACAGCATTAACCACAAGGTGTAGGTAAAAGAAAAAAAAATAAAAAGAAGACATATGTTATTGAAAGCGAGAGAGGCGAGTATAATGTAGGTCGTATAGCATTAGTAGATGGGAAAAGATTAAAATATTAGTTATTTTAGTATTAAATAGGTTCGCAAGTCAAATGGGATGCTAGTTTATCCAATCCTTTTAATAAATGGGCTTATTAATAAGTTATTGAAAGCAGATTGAATTTTATCATGCTTGAATGGATATGATCAATTTATAATTAGTGTTGATTTTTTCATTTACAAAACCATTGTGTTCATATAATATACAGATTCATGAGATGTGGTTCAAATTATTAATCCTAAAATAATTAGTATAGATCATTTTTTTACTCTACTGTCTACAATAATAATCAGTACTCCTACTACTAAATTATAAAAGTCTTGATTATTAGTGTAGCTACTAAGTTAGTAATTGACTTCATTTGATAACTAATATGAATTTGGTGATTATTAATTGTGTTCTCTTTACAAATACGCATTGGTATTTCTCATTTAGGCTTATAACCATCTTCTCCATACTTGCAATCCTAAGCCCTTTTGTTTTTTCCCCACTTTAGTCATAATTTTGATTCTTAATGCTAATGCAAAGTGTCTTCCTCTTAATAGTCCACTTGACTCTTGACACCATGCGTAGAGTCTCCTTGGAGCATCCCAATGAGGAGTCCTTATTGCGGATTCCAAGAGTTGGGGAACCCATGTGAAGTCTTGTCTTCGTTGTGGCAGCATCTTCACTTTTTTAGGCTCCGTAAGTTTTATTTAATGTTTGTATTATAGGTCCAAAAATAATATAAATAAATCTTAAGAACCTGATTTAAGAACATTAGGAATAAAGTGGAAAAGCTTTTAAAAAATAAAAAAATCTTAAAATATTAATGTGATATTTAAAAATTCTAAAGAAGATTATATAAATTAGATATAGTCTTATAATGACTGCTGTCAAGTATCATTATGTTATGATCGTTATGTCCCCTCCACCTATCATGACCATACAAATTACGAAGGCTTGAATGCATATTCCTCCTTTATAATCCCTCTCTATATCGTCATCTTTATTGTTGAGTATCGTTTGTAGTCAATGATAACCTTTTATCTAATAATAACATGGATCATGTGATGTATGTAGCATGCGTGTGATAGACATGTAAATATTTCATACACCTACAAAATTGATTAGAATAATGTGTATTACGTGATTTGTCAATGAAAGAAAAGCAATATCAAATTACTAAGAAATTAATTAGATGAGAAATATTCCGCGCACACCAAACTGTGTTAAGTCAAAGACTCAAAGTGGTGTATATCGCAGTTAATATTCTAAAATAAAGAAAATTCGATTGAGTTGTTGCTCGATCAAATTTTACATTAAAAAGCTTATTCATAATTCAAATAAGAATTCATATTAATTAATTAATAAAAAATGGGAAGGGGTTTAAAAATGTGACTATATAATAAAGAGGTTTTTGAGGTAAAATGTGGCAATTGTAACTTTGGACAATAGATACAAGAACCATTTTTTCAATTCACCTTTCTACCTGATGTTTATATTGGATATGGCTAAATATACTTTATATATGTTCTTGACCTTGTGAGATTGAAACACCAAATTCCAATTAAAAATCTAGGATTTCTAGGTCGTGTCGTGCTCGTCTTTTGAGGATACGAGAAGTTAGAAGATTGGTCGACCGTCGACCTAAGTTGGATCGTGGGGTTCTAATCTGGATTAGTTGACCCAATTCGTATCCATCTAGCCGATTGATCATTTGTTAAATTTACAAAATAAAAATTTAATTTACAGCACTAGATCATTCGATGCCTATACTTGTTGAGGTTATTTTATCTTAGCAGTATTATCATTTATCTTCTATTGAGATATATTTAGATTCAAGTCTTTTTATCTTTAAGTTGTAATATAGTTAAAATAAAAAATAAAAAAAAAACCTCGAGTTAAAAGTAATGACTAATTAGGTCAATAAGTACTAATGAACTTTTTTAACTTGTCCCAAAAGTTTTTATTTAGTATTGATAAAATATTTACTACTATAATCTTATAAATTAATGCCAATTTTCTTTAATGATTTATATGGGACTTTACTTAATATGTGATATCACAATTTTCTTCTCTTAAACGCATGACGTCCTCGTCTTAAGACCTTATAATTGAGCCTAAGATACCACTACTCAATATCTCCCACAATTCACATAGGACATGTTCTATCATGTGGGGTAACATAGTAAAGAAATTAATCATTAGATGTCTCTTGATATCTGTTTAGGCTTTTATAATTTAGTAGTATGAATATTCATCTTCTAATGAAATAAATTAATTTCCACTCTTCTGTTCCCAATAATTGTAATATAAGTTCAAGGATGTAAATAGGGCGGGTTTAGGATAAGTTATAGGAATTTAGGACTCATCTTATTACTCTAATAGGATTACAAGATCTCTCCTAAAACCTTTTAGGGTTTTTAGGTCTATAACTAGAATCCATCCTATTCCCATAATAAGGTATATGTTTTCAGACCCTTAAAACCCGTTTATTTATTTATTTTTTTAAAGAACTAGTTTTTGCTTCATTATTCATTATATAGGAGAAATTGATTTGCATTATTTATCTTTATAAAATATGGGTCATGCAATGAGGATATATTAGAGAAGAAGTCACAAAAATACGTGATACATCATCTACAATGTATTTATAGAATATTAAAATACAAAGGAGAAGAGAGTAGATACGTGGAGAAAAAAGAGACAAATAGAGATTAGAGAAAGAACTAAGATTAGAGATATAGGATAGTGATAGATATTTTAACAATTTTATCTTTTATTTAGTTAATATTATATTATTAATATATTATTTTTATTAGATAACATGTTTCCCAACATGTTTTTCTTAAATCCGAAAACCCTATAGGATAGTATTTTATTAAAATTTTTAACGGATCAAATAAGTTAGATACTTTATTACTACCTATCTATTTACATCCCTATATAAATCGGCAAAAGGAACGTCTCTTAATATAATGGATATTTATGGATCATGGACCAACTTATTTGTAAATCCCCCTTCCTTAATGTTACGGTCCTGCGTTAAGTCCACTTGTACATGTCTTTCAGCGTTCTATTCTGCACTGTCTGTGATCTCGATGATTAAAAGTTGAGAAATATATAAAATACGAATCTTTTAAGAGTTAATAAATCTCAATAGTGGAACAAAACCGACTAGCAAGGACAAACAATCTTACGTGCGCAACAATCCATGCAATGGATACAATAATCCGACGCGAGAAATACGACTGAAAAAATAACGTAGAGAAAGCAAGATAACAAAAAGCGGTTCATTCTTTGAACGAAAACGCTATTACCTAACCAAATATCAAGTTTTTAAAGAAGTTTTATTAATGGGTTGAAGGAAAGAGAGACAATGTAATCCCCTTTAAATAAAAGATAATAGAATGATAATAGAATCATTGAAGCACTTTTTAATATAACCTTTTGAACTAAGTTAAAATAGATTAGGTCATTCTTATAATGAGTCACTTTCAGAAAAGCCGCTGGACTAAGAAATAAAACCATGCGGCATTTCACGCCAACATAGACAATAGTATGATAGGAGGGTGTTTCAATTGGGTTATTACTGATGGTATTAAAGCAATCCAATAACTAGAAGGGTTGAGTCGCTATTTGATGGTGCTCCTAAATTTGTGCAATGAAACAGAGGAGGACATCGGTTCTTTAAAGAGGGTAGAATTTGGTATCCCTTAGATAGAAGTTGGTAGAATTCTAATCATCGAGATGCTTTTTGATGTTGTGATTTAAAGTACATCGAAATCCAAAGTTTAGCATGCTTAAGCCAAGACAATCTTTTACGGTGACCTTTTAAAAAGCCACTACACTAAGGAAGAAAATTGTGCGGTATTCTAGACAATACTTTAGTAGGAGAAGTTTTAATAGGGTTATTACATAATAAAAAATATAACAAACAAAAGGATAGCTCGTAGGAGGAAGTTTCTATTTCCGTCTTCATGTTTGGTTAATATTGTTGGAAGGAATGAAGGAAAATAAAGTTATTGATTGATTAAATTATTACTATCTATTAGAAGAATTAAATATGACGGGATCGACGTTTAAGGTATGTTTAAATGGAGGGTAGAATATTTTAAATAGATAATAGAGGGTTAACGTTATAATAAGTAATTCAAATAAATAGTTAAACTTTCTAATGATTAAAATATATAATTATCGTTATGATAACTAGTTTTAAATGAAGGATTAAAATTGGAAAAGTTATCAAATAGAATGAGGGTTTTAACTTTTGATTTGAACTATTTATCATGGCATTGATCTCTATTTTAACATCTTAAAAGTTTGATTATCTATTCTATTTAAACCATTTATTATAATGTTGATCCACTATTTTGAGTAATTAAAAAGTCCGAATCCTTTATTTAAACCACTTATTGTAATGTAAACCTTATTCCTCTTTGTTATTTTCAATTTATGGATAGAAAGAGAAATTTTCTATGATGCCTAGTCCAATAAACATATAATAGACATTTAAACCTTGTATTTTTCTTAGTGGTCAATTTATACATTTCACTTCATGTGCTTTTAATGATCTTGTCTTTGAAGCTGGACATCTTCATCCTTAGATATTTAGAAAAATTGCATTTTGACTTCTATGTGACCATTTTCACTCTTAATTTTACTTCTCCTCTCTCTCTTTGTGTATGTGTATGTATATATATATATATATATATATATATATTGATTTTAATGGCTTTTATCATTTTATTTAAGGGTAAAATTATAAAACACCTTAAATAGAAGGTAAGAAGCTCTAATTATCGAGGCACTTTTTAGTATAGTAACTTAAAGTTCGTTGAATTCTAAGTTAAGCATACTTAGATAAGAGCAAATTCTGAGATAGATAACTTCTTGGGAAGTAACTGCATCGATAAGAGCAAATTCTAAGATAAATAATCTCTTAGGCAAAATTATATAACATTTGACATCAAAGTAAACAATACCTCATTAGAGGAGTTCTGACTAAATCGTTGCAAATGATATTAGAATAGTCCACTAACCGAAATGACATAATTTTCGCTTAGTGGTGATCTTATACCTGTATAATGAACTTAGCGAGGACATCGGTTTTGTAAGGGGGTAAAATACTACCTTCTAAATAAAAAGTGATAAAATTTTAATCATTAGGGTACCTTTTGGTATAGTAATTTAGAGTTCATTGGAATTTTGAAGTTAAACGTGTTCAAACTAGAGTAATCTCATGATAGATGATTTGTTGGGAAATAGTTATACCAATGGGCAAAACCTTGAGACATTTGATATTAAAATGGATAATACCTCTCTGGAATGAGTACCAATTAGGTCCTTACAAAAATAGTGGAAAGAAGTTTTAAATAATATGTTTTTCAAAGATTTGAGTTATACATGCTCAATTTTAAAGAGAGGAGAATATATATTTGCATTTTACCCATGATATAATATTCTTAGCATTATACACTCTGGCGTTGAAACATCTAACATCAATTTATTCGACTCAAATTACGTCAATCACACGTTTGCTCTATTTTTTTTTCAATTTTGACAAAAAGATTAAGTGAGACAAATAAAAAGAATTGTACAAAAGAAGATCTCTTAATTAATTTGGATTCAACAAATAGTATTTTGATTTTGATATATGATAGGGTATTGAATGAAAAGTACAAAAAAGGTGGGGTCACATATTCAACAATTTCACATGGGTTTTGTTCAAGCAAAGCACAATCTTTAATTGTTGATACAAAATTTAAGGGAAAAACCTAGTGAGTGTAATGTAAGATTACAGATCCGAAAAGGTCGCAAATCACAACCTGCTTTTGACACACTAAAGAAATTTTTTTGACTTAACCGGTCCTAGGTTAGGTACCGTCTCACATCATTGGTTCAAAGTGTGCCATTTCATGTTTTGTCCATTTCCATCAAGTGAGATTGACAATCCAGTAGAGCTTAGGATTGATTTGGTTGGACACATGTAGGGTTTTGCCATCAGTCGGTTTTAAAAGAAAATAGGGTTTTAGAGGAAAATAATTATCTTGTCAAGCATTCCCACATTTTATATGCCATTTCTTTATTTTAGTTATTTTTTCTATTTGAAAGGTGAGATCCATATATTGAAATTTATTTTTTTATATATATGACTCATTGTCCTATTGTTAAAAAATGAGTAGTCTCGATACCATCCAAGTTATTGTCATCAGTTTTACTATGGTAAAAGCCAATAATTATGATCTAAACAGAAAAATATGATAAGATAGAAAAAAACCAGATTCTTGCTAAGTTTAATTAATTTCTAACTACAACACAATAATTTTATCCAACCTACTCTTCTCGTATATTTTCTATTGGGAGATACAATCCAGTATCGATTATTATGACTTTATCTTTAGGCAATCCATATGCGGGAGTCCATAATTTATATGATTTACGTTTATCTTCCTTCATATCCATAGAAGTTTCTTCGTTTTAATTTAATAGAGTGTTGGTCATCATGTGACAATGAAATATGTAAATTGGGACTTGGGGGGTTGGCCAGACTCACCAATTCTTCATAATGTCCAAGACCCAAAATGGGGTCAAAATATTACATTTTTAGTTAGGGAAGGTGAGAGTTGGAGGGATCTTTTGGAATTTTTTAAGCCTTTGTGTTGCTTTCAGCTGTGTGGAAAAACACAATAAAGTACCCATATTTGGTTTTTGAGAATGACATAATTGTTAATTATTATCACTACTTTATACCATTTAGTATTATTATCAAAGTTATATTAAAAAGTGTTGTGCCACATGAATTAACAAGTTTAAAGAAGAAAAAAAATTGTTATGACTATTATAGTTTAATGATATGAATATTGGTTTTCTATTGAGATGAATTCGATTCAATCATTCCTTCCATTAAAGTTGTAATATGAAATATCGACAAAAAAAAGAAGGAAAAAAAAAAACTCACCATTTCTTGAACATATTATACATTTTATGAAAAAAAAAAAAATTAAAGTTTGTAAAATTTTCTTCTTCCAGATTATCAAAACTTGTGACCAAGGCACTTTTCCCTTAGTATTATTTTAAAAATCTTAACTGTTGTTTCTAATTATTTGTTAAAATATTAAATAAAGAAACTTTACATATTTTCATATATTTACTTTTTTATGAAGTGTGTAGTAAAATTGAAAATTAAACATGAAAAGCTTTTTTAAACTTTTAATAAATATCGCAATATTTATTAAGAGGGTCTTTATTATTGTTGTTATTATTATTATCTCAAATAAGATGATTTGCATGAGACATGGAGAATCTACGGACTAAAGATTGCTAGGGAAAGAAAACAGAAAAAATCATGGCTAACCTAAACTCTAATGAAAGCTCGTGGAGACAATCTTTCTTGCCCATGTCATTAGCCATAATTTGGGGCTTTTGTTGACAACGTCCATAGGTTTGATGTAAAAGAAATACGCAGACAACATGATTAATCAAAGATGATATATTTTTCTTGATGGTCAATCCCCCAACATAAGCGTGAACATGACATAATTGAGGGGATTATTTTTATATGCCTTACTTGAGACTTTTAGAGAAAGTGATAGAATAACAGGCGGCTAATTCAAATTGAAGGCTTGCAAGCCACAACTAGAAGACAATTAAATTGAATTTGAATTTGCACTAGGCTTAAGTTTTTGTTTTGGCCTATATATTAATTATTATTTTTATTTCATGACATGGATAACTCGGATTAAATTGAAAAACTCTTAAGCCTTTTCGTATATTCTCAAAATTTCTAATTACCTTCTACTTGAGCGAACTATCGATTGTCACAGGCTTTGATAGTCGAGCCTAGGAGTCCATAAGGCCCCTAAAAGAGAAAAGGAAAATTTATGTTTACGTATTGATTTAAACCCATAATTTTCATCATCGGACGTGAGTGCTCAATCCTCTGAGCTATACAAATTATTATTATTAATTAATTTATTATATATATATGTGTATATATATATATTTATTTATTTACTAACTGCATGTTTTTGCAAATTAAAACATAATCTTTCATTATTTATACATATTGTACTATCTTAAGCTATTATATTATATTATCCAGTATCCTTAACTATTATTTGTTGGCTAAAATTTTTATTTATGTAAAATTTTGCCAAGGTTAATTTTTTTTTTCTTTTGATTTCAATTGAAAATCAATATTTATACGTACTATTTTATTAATCGTGCAGATTTTTGAAGTGCAAGACATAGATTAAGATCAATATGACGATTTTGGAATTTATTAACTTTAAAAAAGCAAAGAAATCTCATGTTTTGAACTATCATCAAGTATGGTTACCTTATGATGTATGAATTTTTCATAGAATTTTACTTGTTGACAATTACATGTAATAAATATTACATATTTATTAATTGTATAAAAAATATTGCTAATTTATCTTTCGCATCTGTAAGATGCAACCTAAGTATAAAAATGCGACCCAAGTATTTATATATGTACCGTATTTTAAAGATATAACATATATTTAATTACATTAATATCACATCTCTTAAATGTGACATAAGTATAATTGATAAATAATATTATTAATTTATCGAGTCTATCTCATATTTATAAGATGCGACCAAGGCATTTGTATTTGTATTTGTATTATATTTTAAAGATATGACATATATTTAATTACGTTAATATCACATCTTTTAAATGTTTACATGTATCTATATCGCATTTACAAAATAAAACATATATACAATTAATGTATGTTGTATCTCTTAAATGCAAAATAACTAATGTAAGTAAAACATCAAATTGCATTTATCAAATGCGACACTTTTGGTGCTTTTAATGTCCTATTTCTCAAATATGATTTAAGATTTATGTTTATATAATATTTTTCATTTAGTTCATATTTATGTAATATTTAAAAAAAATAATAGATATATGTTTCATCTGAATTTTCAATAAGAAGATACCTCATTACAACAAATATATTGACATCATGGGCACATAAATTAGCATATGGGCAATGATGGGCAAACATGTTATTAACATGAAAATATACCTACTTGGCATGAGCACCTACTTGCTAATCGCAAGCTTCTGAAACTTAGATTAAGTATTTAAGGTATTCTTAGTTTCTTACAGCTAATTAAAACTCAAATTTTTATTGAGAAGTGGCAAAAAAACTAAGTGTTATGTTGTTATTGTTCATTAAATAGAATTGAAGTTCAATCTTATACAAATTTAATTCAAACGAACTAGAAAATAACAAGTTTGTTATCCCATATCCTATATGCAAGTCGGGTTTAAATCCTATGTCATGTGGAAAAATAACACTTCATTGACTTTACTTTGTGTGAACTCAAGACAAAATCTCCCTAATAGAAGAGTGTTTGTAGATTTTCACTAGAGGTGGATGGTGAGACTATGGACTTGAATCTTTAGTTATTGGACTTGAAAGCTTGATAGGTGAGTGATAATACCTGTGGAAACACATCAAAGTTTGGTCTGATGTGAGTACTCTGATGCTCAAGTTAATCTCATGAAAAAGTGGCAGAGTGACAAATTATATGAGTAAAAAAGTATTCATACTTAAGGTTCACATCACCTATTTATATGGGACGAGGTCGGAATATTTTAGAAAGATTTGAGTGTATTGTGTCTACGTATATCTTCTTAAATTGTATCTAATTAAATATGCATCTTCTAAAAGTTGGAATGTATTTTTATTAAAGATTCACCATAGACTCAAGTGCTTTTCTATCTACTTTAATATAGATAAGGACTAAGTTAGGATAAGCCATCATAATCAACCATGTAGGCAACTACTAATAATGCAAAATCCCTCAATGGAGATCAGGATGAAGTGACAAAGGACCCTTCTTAAAGGTTGGTCAAATTAAGTCAAGTAGGTCAACTTGCTTATAGGTAGTGGAGATAAATGTACACCAAAAGTTTGACTTGAGGTTAAGTCAGACTATGCCTTAGATACGACCTAGCAACAGGTCAGATCAACCCAATTAGTTTGATTATGCATAAATGGGCCTTCTTATGTTACATAGAAGTAGGAGTGAGGTCATATTAGGCTTGGGAGTCTAAGTTTAAAATTGCTTATCAACAAAGAGTAACAATGTTATAGTTATTATTGCTTAAGAATTCTTGAAAGGATATTGGGCTTATAGTTGAATTGGTGCTTGGGGATCTAATTTGTATGAAGAATAAACATGCTATTGAAGGCATAGCAGGTACTTTTGGCTTGTGCACTCTAACACTTAAGTCAATGATTTAGTAAAAAATAAAAATAACAAAATAGTGGAGGAGATTAGGGTTTTGATCCTTTACTTTGAAGGCTTTTGTCAATATTTATAAGAATGGAAAGGATGAATATGATAAGTAAGATTCTTTCCCTTAATTCAATAGATCTTTCATTATCTTAGAGTTGATTGTGGAGAGAATATTGAAAGTGCAATGTTATTGCTATCTTTATCTAATGCACTTCATGTTACTTCTTCAAACATTTATGCTACGAGCTGCTTGGGTTCGTAGGCCTAAAGTGAAATGCACTACAAACGGTTTCTTTGCTGGGTCCTTTTAATTAAGCTTTAGGTGAAGTTATGTTAGGAACTTGAAAGTGTACGTTAGAATTATTAGTTTTGAGCAAAGTGGTATGAAGAAGCTGTAGAATTTTGTAGAAAGTTTCTTAGTACAAAAAAATGTAAATTTTAAGCACATAACTTTATTGTTTCTAGCATTTGGAATGTGATTTGTCATGCTACATGGTTTAGATTGTTAATTTATCTAAGTATGAAACAACAACTAAGAATCCCTTCTCAAGGATCATGATTCACATAAGAGTCGTAATGTTTTGTATTGCTTGAAAATATACATATCATGTAACTCATTTGTTTACTACGTTTATTGCATGAATTTTTTAATATTTTCTCTCATCCACTCCCTCAAATTGTCAAAAACCTTGCAAAATCATTTTTCTATATATCTTAATTCCTTAGAGTGGGTTGGAAACATTAACGATTGTCATGTAAGTTTCTTAACTTAATTGTGTCAACACAATATTCCACACATAATAATTTACTTAGCAATCTTTGTGTGGAGGACGTTGAATTGTTTGGAAAAAGTATCATACTATATCTCTAAACCATTTGTTTTAAATTTTACTTTTGTTCTTTTCTAACCTTATAACCTAACAAGTTTGCTTATAACAGATACACTCACACTATACACGAATATAAAATTGTGCATGTAAAAGCTGCAAATAATAAAATAAAATAATTAATATAAGGGTTACAAAATAAAATGAAGTAATAAATAGTTATGGACATGGGTGTTATTGGTATTCCATAAAGACTAAAAGCCTTAGCCTATAAAAGCAAAAGACTAGGTCAATAGTCATTCTTTTCCTACCCCTCATGCGCGTTATTAGTTTGAGCAAAGGTTTTCGTGCAAAACTGAAAAAGAAATCAACAACTATCTAGATTGAAGAAGGAAATCACGATGAGTGTGATTTATGATAGTGTTCTAGTGAATCTCATAGTTTTAGCTTAAGAAAAGTTCATTTTCAATCTAAGGCACGAGAAGAAATGAATTTTCATAAATAATCCAAGGTCCTAAACAATAAGAAATTAAAGGAAATGCTAAATCTCAACGCTTACAGTAAGTTTTGCAATCCCTGTTGTTATTATTATGAGTTTCTTGTTGTTTTGTTGGAAAAATTGATTGAGGATTATAGATTTGAGGAATTCTAGTGATTGGTTGTTAAACAAGAAGAAGAATTGTGTTTAAAGATATTGGACTTGTTGATTGGGATGATAGATTGCGTTAGTGATAGGGTTTTGATGTGAAGGGGTTGATTTTTGTGAGCAAGCCTAAGAAATAGAAGAATATGACCTAGGAACACGTTTATAATCTTGCCTGTAGTCCTTAGGTATGTGTTAGAATGAAGTATAAGTGAGGAACTTGAAGAGCTTTGTGGCCAAGATGTCAAAATCGACATCGAGAAGGATCATGGCCAAAGTTCACAATCGTAATCTTAGGCATAGACTTGCTAAGGTTTTTAGAAGGAAATCATGACCAAGGTCTACACATGTGATCCCCAAGCATAGTCTTGTTGCCTTGTCCTTTCTCCTTATTTCTTATTCTTTAATCTTCTAAAGTGTTGCTTAATCAATTCTAAGTTAGTTTAGAAGTTTAAATTGGATCTAAAACCTATTTAGACTAAAAAACATAGTTAAACAAGCAAAATGAATTTTAAAGCCTTGTCTTTACATTACACTACAAGTATTGATACCAAAAGGATCTCTAACATAGACTTTACTAGTCACTCTCAGGAAATAAGTACGGGATATTGCTTGATGGTTGTGCTTATAGGTTACAAAATGTAATTGAACTTAATTAATACTTTACCTTAATAATTGTGCATTATGTATGCTTGGTTGGGCCCATAGGTCTAAGAGGATCAGTGATCTTTGGATAGCACCTTGATAATCTTTATGTGATGGTTTCCTAAGTGAAGTTTCGCATTGCAATGATTTAGGTACTTCTAGGTGGATTCTTGGATTCTAGAGTGTTGAAGAAGACCTAACATTGATACCTATATAGTATTATATATATTGCTTGTTTAGAGTAGTGAGATACTACGAGTTTTGGGATTATGGAACTGTACTTGTTGTTGAACTAAAATAAAGATTAAAAATCTATGGTTGATGCATTAGTTACTAGGAATTGTATGTACGGATGCGAAAGTTTTGCTTGCTTATGTACATATGCATATATATCCTTTACTAGACATTGCTCACCATTTAGGGAATTTTTTTTTTTGTTTTAAGAGTAGGATATGAAGATTATGAACAATATTATTATAAAGATTGTGGTTACTAGTATGAGGATTTGAATGGAGGATATGAATATTATTATTTTGATGACAATGAAGGAGTGGCATGAATTTTATTGACTTCTCTAAAAATTGAGAATGATTTTTCTTATTTTGTTATTTTATTTTACCTGTTGGGAGGGTTACTTGAGACTCCATGATTAAGTTAGGAAGTTATTATCGATGGTTAGACTTTTATTATGAGTTATTGAGTTTTTAGCATTTGTTATCCATTATATTTTTCTTTTGAATAATATATGTTTTCCAATCCACAATCCATGTTGGTTATAAGGCAAAGATAGTTTTTGTTTATTAGGAAGATTGATAAAGATCAAAGATCGATTATATGCTCTTAAGCCTAAGGGTTCTCTCAAGTGGTTCATCGAGCTGTCCGAGATGAGTTAAGCGCCGAGGAGCAGTGCTTACTCCAATTCAGTTTGCTGAGTTACTTTGCTTTTTATGCCATCCTAGATGTTGCCGAGTTGATCAACCAGCATGCCGAGCCAAACCCTCTACTAAATCGTAGTTTAAGCACCAAATTTGAATGTAGTAATCTCTACTGTACTAAGGTCAAGCAGAATGGTCAGGAGCCGACCATCCGAAGCTAACTCCAATGTGACCCGCCCCTAAACTAACCATTGTCCAGCCCCTTCTAATGTCGAACAAGCCTAAATCGAGGTCTAACTCTACCTGGACCACAATACTATCAAAATTACAGTAAAAACGTGCACGCGCGCACTATCCTTTACTAACATTCATACTGTCCTTTCTGACAAAGGACATCTACGTTCCTTCATTTACACGATTTCATATTTTCCCTGTAAATTATTCTCTTGTGTTTTTAGCAAATAAGGACCACTCTTTTGTAATTTTTTTAACTTAGGATTTGCCTTAACGGAATGATATAAATACCGTCATGCTGTAAAAGTTGAAATGATATCATAATATAGACGAATGTACTGAACTTTTTCACTCTTGAGCTAAGTGTCTCTCTTACTCTTGAGCTACTCTTATCTAGCCCATTTAAGTATGGACTAGTGGTGAGTGACCTTCAACTATACTTGTACGTCATATCAAGTGTGACCTGAGCTTGTGTGAGGCATTGGTGCATCATATCCTTTGTCGGTGTATGGGAACCCTCTACTCAACCTTCGACTATCATTTACCTTTCAATCCATCTTGCATCTTGGACCCACTCCTTTGGTTATGCATGATATTAAGTTCATGTATTTATTCACAAGTCCATATCATCTTGGTATTAAAGCTTGGCTATGTTTGAAGTTAGATTCTGTTAGTGTTCTTTTAATAGTTTGCCATTGCTCTCGTGTAATAGTGATTCTATTGTTACCTTTGAAGTTTAGTAATGAGAAGTGTTTTGTACTCTATTTTCCTCTGTTTTCAATACACCAAAATAGAGTGTGGTTGATTGTATGTTTGTTGAGAAATTTTCATTGTGAAGTAAACATCAATGTTATATTCGAGTGTGCAAGGAGCTTTGGGAAACCAAGAAAGTGATACTTAACATGGTCAAGGACAGGAAGGAAGCTTCTCACCTTAGTTAGTAGGTAACTGCTTGGATAGGCATATCGATTTGGTTGCTAGTTTGGTGATTGTCATACAAGAAGACAGATAGTGAGCTAGGAATAGACCTATTAGGGAACATGAGCAACAACAACAAGGTAATGGCTAATTTGGCCGAGCTAATGCCACAACTCGACCACCTTGAGCTGAAGGAGTTGGTAGGGATGCTAGATGTAGGTTAGTGCTTAAAGAGATTGAGGACAGAGTTAAAGAAGCTGATGATGCAGAAGAATATTACGAAGCTGAAGAAAGAAATGTGTGGGCCCTTAAAGTCGAATGACTTAGGATGCATATCCTAAGTTTTTCTAGAAGTGGTGATGCCGAAGACTACCTAGATTGGGTAGATAAGATCGAAAAGCAGTTTGAATGCCACGAAGTGTCTAATAATGCAGAGGTTACACTTGTTATGTTGGAGTACACTGGTTATGCCGCCTTACGATGGAAGAACTTGCAAGCTACTAAAAGAAGGGAAGGAGAACGAAAGATTAGGAGCTGGGATGAGATGAAGAGAGTCATGTGGAAAAAGTTTGTGCTAAGCTATTATTTGTAGGATGCTTTCAAGAGACTACAAGAACTGAGGCAAGGAGGATCGAGTGTGGACGGTTACGTTAAAGAATTCCATATGCTAATGATCCGATGCGAAGTCTTATAGCTAGAAGATCAGACTATGTCTCAGTTCATTAGCGAATTGAAGTATGCGATTGGGGATGTCCTGAAAACCCTAGACATTAGAATGCTCAATGATGCAATTTGAGCTGACCAAAGGATAGAAAGGCACCAAATAGGAAGATTCCGACCATCCGTCAACCATCAACCGTCCTGGCAATAGCTAACTCATTCCGAGCATACCTATTCAAATGGAACTAAGCAGAGTCACCAAGATCTGACTTGCTTAGGCTACCTAAGTAGAAGAGAAGGAACCCCTAAGGAAGTTTGAGAAAGGCCAGAGTTCAGGGAAGAAGACGAGTAAGATCAAGTGTTTTAAATACTAAGGATTTAGACACATGGCTGCTTAATGTCCGAATAAGCGAATGATGGTGATCAAAGGCGAGGCACCGACTGTAGAGCTCAACAGTATAGATGAAGAAGTAGAAGAGCTGAAAGAGGATGAACAAGCCAAGTTGTCTGATGAGGAAGTCATGTACAGCGAACAAGGCAATTTCATGTCGACCACTCTAGTGTTAAGGAGGACGATGAGTGTCAGTGCTATACCCGAACACGAATAGAGAGAAAATCTCTTCCATATTGGGTACATGGTAAATGAATCATTATATGCGCTGATTGTTGACAGTGGAAGTTGCACTAATGTAGTCTCTGCATTTATGGTTCAGCAGTTGAAATTGACTATGCCCCACTCGAAACCTTACAAGCTTTATTGGCTCAGTGATAAGGGAGCCGTATAAGTGAACAAACAGGTATTTGTGCCGATCTGTATAGGCAGGTACTGAGATGAAGTGCTTTGTGATGTGTTGCCCATGAGTGCGTCCCACCTTCTACTTAAATGACCATGGATGTTTAACTGAGCGGTTATATATGACGGCAAGAGGAACACATGTTCTGTGAAGCATAAATGGAGAAGGTTGAAATTAGGTCTCATGACTGCTGAGCAGGTAAAAATCATGTAGTCTCAACTTAGCCAAACCTTGAAGAAAGAGGCTTTGATACTAACCTGAACTGAACTGAAAAGAGAAATGGAGCTGGAGGGACCTACTTATCTGTTTGTTAGGTAGCTTCTAGAGATGAGACTTAGGGAGGAAGAGCTGCTGTCGGGGGTAAAAACCCTTATGGAGGACTTTGTTGACTTGTTTCCGGAGGAGCTACCAGAGGGTCTACCCCCAATTCGAAGCATCAAGTATGCGATCGACCTATAGCTAGGGGCCACCTTACTGAACAAGCCTGCCTATAGGCTGAACCTTGAACAAATTGCTGAATTGTAGAAGCAAGTAGACGAGCTCTTGAAGAAAGGGTATGTGTGCAGGTCCCTAAGCCCCTGTACTGTACTGGTCTTGTTAGTGTTGAAGAAGGATTGTTCTTAGAAGATGTATGTAGATAGTCGAGTCATCAATTAAATCACTATTAAGTACAAGTATCCTATACCCAGGCTTGATGATATACTAGACGAGTTAAGTGGAGTAAGAATATTCTCCAAAATCGATCTCAAATTTGGATACCATCATATCCGAATGCATAAAGGAGATGAGTGGAAAACCACATTCAAGACATGACATGGTTTATATGAGTGGCTTATAATGCCATTTGGGTTATCCAATGTACCAAACACATTCATATGACTTATGAATCACGTGCTCTGAGAGTTATTGGGAAGATTTGTTATGATTTATTTTGACGATATTCTAGTATACAGTCTCGACTTGGAGATGTACTGAGAGCATCTCCGATAAGTGCTTGCAAAACTCCAAGTTGAACAACTTTACGGCAATCTGAAGACGTGCGATTTCTGCCAATCCGAGGTGATCATCTTGGGATTTGTTATGAGTAGAGGTGACATCCGAGTTGATGAGGAGAAGATAAGAGAAATTATAGAATGGCCCAAGTCGACTTGTTCTGCTGATGTGAGAAGTTTCCATGGCCTAACATCATACTATCGCCTATTCATAAAGAATTTTAATACAATTGTAGCCCTACTTACTGAACTCTTGAAGAAGAATGTTGAATTCAATGGGGGTGAGAAAGAAAGGAGAAGTTTTGAAGGCGTGAAGGAGAAGCTAACTATAGCCTTTGTCTTAGCTCTACCAAGTTTCGACAAAGTATTTGAGGTAAAGTGTGATGTGTTTGAACTAGGCATAGGTGCTGTATTAATGCAAGAAGGCCGACCTATTGCTTGCTTTAGCGAGAAACTTCGAGAAACCGTACTTAACTATTCTGTCTACGATAAGTAGTTCTATTCCTTAATTAGAACCCTAACGGTGTAGCAATACTACCTATTGCCTAAGGAATTTGTGATCTACACCGATCATAAATTCTTAAGATATCTAAAGAGCCAATCGAAGTTACCTTGGAGACAGGCTAAGTGGGTTGAGTTCATGGAAGGTTTTTCTTATGTCGTAAAATATAAGAACGGAAAGAACAATGTAATGGTTGACACCTTATCAAGATGACATACCTTCCTGACCGAACTGCAGACAAAGCTACTTAGTTTTTCAACCATCAAGAATTTGTATGTCGAGAACCCACACTTTGGTCCTATTTATGCCTATTGTGAGGAAGGATGGACGCTGAATGACTATCACAGGAAGGACGGATACTTATTCAAGAAGAGGAGGTTACGTATCTCGACCTGTTCTACGCGAGAACTACTAGTGTGCGAGGCACATGGAGGGGGATTGACAGGATACTTTGGCCAATACCGAATTTATAAGGTATTATCTTCCAGATTCTTTTGGCCAAGAATAAAGAGAAATGTCCAATCTATGATAGAAAAGTGTGCGACCTGCTAAAAAGCGAAAAGTTAAGCCAAGTAGGGATACTACCAACCCTTGCCGATCCCGACCAAACCATGGTTTGAGCTGAGTATGGACTTCATGTTAGGATTACTAAGAACGTCCTAAGGGAAGGACTCCATCATGGTGGTTATAGGTCAATTTAGTAAGATGGTACATTTCGTACCCTGTTCTATGACTAACGATGCTTCGATTATCTCTTTTCTTTTCTTGTAGGAGGTTATTAAGCTTTACGGCATGCTTAGAACCATAGTTTTGAATTTAGACCCTAAGTTTATGAGCTACTTTTAAAAGACACTTTGGAGGCAATTGGGAACCAAGTTATTGTACAATACGTCTTACCATCCATAGATTGTTGGGTAAACCGAAGTTGTCAACTGAACTGTAGGAACTTTGTCATGGGTCGCTGTCGAAAAAAACATGGCCAATTAGGATCTGTATCTACCAATCATCGAATGTGCTTACAATTGGACCACCCACAACGTCACAAGCATGTCTCCATTCGAAGTCGCCTACGGGTTTAACCTCGAGCTCTTATTGGACCAAGCATCTTAATCGAGAATTGATGATGATGATGACTGGACAACTGTTGAGAAAGTTGAAGCCATCAAAACTATGCACCAGAAGATTATAGAGCAACTAGGTTGAGTTGCTATTAAGCTTGAGAAAGGAAGTTGAGGATGGAAGAAGAGAGAATTTCAACTAGGCGATTTGGTTTGGATATACCTTAGCAAAGAATGATTCCCAAACTTGAAGAAGAGTAAGTTATCTCTTAGAGCCGACGGACCCTTCGAAGTGCTTGAAAAGATTAATCTTAACACTTATAGGATCGAATTACTTGAAGGATACGGAGTCTCGGAGTCTCGGAGTCTCAGACTCTTTCAACATTACCAACCTCCAACCTTACACTCTTGAAGACGAGCAAACTGAACCTGAACCAGATTTGATCCCAAATCTCAAATAACTCAGAGGGGATGATAAGGATCAAGGACCGATTACACGTTCCCGAGCTCAAGGGCTCTCTCAAGTGGTCCACCAAGCTGTCCAAGGTAAGTTAAGCGCCGAAGAGTAGTACTTGTCCTAGTCCGATCTGCTGAGCTACTTTGCTCTCTATGCTATCCAAGATGTTGTCGAGGTGATCAATCGACATTCTAAGTCGAACTCTTCACTAAACCATAGTCTAAGTGCCAAATTTGAATGCAACAATCTCTACCGTGCCGAGGCTAAGCAAAACTGTCAAGAGCCAACCCTTAGAGGCCAACCTCAATATGAGTCATCTCTGAACCAACCACTGTTTAGCCCATTCTAATGCCAAACAGGCTTGAATCGAGGTCCACCTTTGCTTGGACCACAATACTATGAGAATCATAGTAAAAACGTACGCATGCGTACTATCCTTTACTAACATCTGTACTGTCCTTTTTGATAAAGAATGTTTACGTTCCTTCTTTTGCACGATTTCATATTTTTCTTGTAAATTATTCCTTTTTGTTTTTAGTAAATAAGAACCATTCTTTTGTAATTTCTGTAATTTAGGATTTGCCCTAATGGGGATGATATAAATATCATCATACTGTAAAAGTTGAAATGATATCACAATACAAACAAATATACAGAATCTTTTCACTCTTAAGCTAAGTGTTTCTTTCACTCTTCAACTACTCTTATCTAGCTCATTTGAGCATGCACTAGTGGTGAATGACCTCTGACCATACTTATGCGTCATATTAAGTGCGTGTGAGGCGTTGATGTGTCATATCTTTTGTCAATACATAGGAACCCCTCTGCTCAACCTTCAACTATTATTTACTTTTCAAGTCATCTTGTGACTTAAACTCACTTCTTTGGTTATGTGTGATATTGGGTTTATGTGTTTATCCATATATGTTTATGTCAAAGATATCCAATGGTATTGATTATAAAAAGTTTAATTTAAGAAGAATTTTTAATTATTTATTTAATGGAGATATTAAGAACGTGGAGATATAGTAAATTTATAGGTTATGGAATACCTAACTTGTCATTTGAATATAGAGATATATTGCAGATTGTATAGTATCATGTATTTTGAGACGTTACAATGCATGTTGACTCAACTTGATCCTATCAAACCTCCATGGAAAAATGATTCATTTTCTAGTGGTAAGAGGATCTCAAAAGGCAAAAATTTGTTTATTTCCATTTTACACCAATAGAGATTAGTGATAGGCTCGATTTAGTCAATATTGACAGGAATTTCAAACCAACATCCAGTTTTATTATTTTTGGTCGATGAAATAATTGATTATGTAATTTGGCAAAATAAATTAAACGTTTTAAGCACATTATGTTTGAGAAACATTAGCGATAACCACGACTACACCGGTTTGGTCCCATAGAAAGGGGAAAAAAAAGGTGTAGCCCCTCTTTGTAGTTATTATGTAGCGCTTTACCTATCCTAGCATTAAGTCGTGCCTGACCACTTTCAAGTTTTGGATCACGTTCGTGGTGGTATGTTTAAGTTTAATGTTGCCTATAAATGAATAATAATTTTTTTGAGGAAATCCTTTGGATTTACTGCTTACTGGCTTGGGTTGCTTGTTAACACGTCTAGCTTAGGGTATGACAATTCATAATCTGATTAAATTATCTAATTCGTATAATACATGCATGCAACGAAATCTTTCCATCGTTAATCCATATCTTTATAAATCAGATTATACTATATACGAATTAAAAAGGAAAAAAAAAATCAGCTTTTAAAAATATTCATCCTACATAACAATATCGGCAAACAGATGAGAAGATAGGAGTATTATCGATGTCGTCTATTTATTTATAAGCCTAATTTGATTGCAAGTTTCTCAAAATGGAAATCCACAAAAACTCACTTTTTAGATTCTTAAATTTATGGGCTGGCGAGGACTGACTTTTTCATTGTAGTTAAAAAGGGTATCGTATCAGCTTGGCTTCTTACAAATGGAACATAGGAAAGAATTCATTGTACATGCTATAAATTATATTCGGAGTAGTTGTAACTTTTTTATATATATCGTTTTGCTATTATTTTGGTATCATTTTAGCAAATATTTTAAAAAACCTGGGTGATTTTAATAACATAGATATTGATAAAATAAGTGGGTATTGGCTATAAAGTAAAATCATATCTCTCAAACGGTAAAGTAAAACTATATCAATAATAATATAAGTAGGCCTTAGCCATATGACGTCCGATAATTAATTTTAGGAGGCATATGTATAGTTTTTAGGCTTTCCTCTTTTATCATTATGGGCCATGCAAATTGCTCATACCGATGCTCTATATTGCTGTAATTGGGTTGGACTGGATATTGAGGCCCAATCTCCGGGAATGGGATCCTTTTTAAGCGTTAGGTTAGGCCCGTCCACAATGCCAGAGATGAACGGTTCTAAAATATAAACCCGTCAGTTCCTAGGGCAAAGGTTAAAAATGGAAATTCCTTTGGCATAGCTATTGGCATAAATTTTTTTTTTTTAATATTCAAAAATTTTCTTGGAGATTTACATTTTTTTTTTCAATAAACTAAACAAGTGCCCAGATTAATGAAGGGTATTTCATAATGCAAATTCGACTACCTTACTGAATTATATTGTTTAAGTCCAATAAAAGAAGATATAGAGTACATTTCTTAAGCACTTTAATTTATTTTTACCTCATAGGTGGATTGATTTTATTCATTTATTTTTTAGATAAGGGGAAAATAAGCAAAATATGCTATATATGAGAAAAGCTTCATTATATAATATACTCAATATATCTGTATATGAGGTACAAGTAACAATCATGTTTGAATTCATGGGATTGGTAATGGTAGTAGATAGCATAGATTGAATTCTCTATTGAGTATTAGCAATCTAGGCTCCTCTTAATGGCAGCCTAACTCTTAGGTTTTCTCTTTTGATTTATTGTAAAAATACGTCGAAAGTTGCTTCGATTTGGATACTTCAACTCTTGAGTTAGAAAGAAAGAAAGAATGTATTAGTAAAAAGACTCAAACAAAATGATTATACCTAGATGTCTGAATATTTGATATAGGTGGTAGAGCTGCTCCTTCTTAAAAAAGTTCTTGCTGATTCTCGAAAATTTAATAGATGTATAAATCCCTAAATTAGAATTTTGAGCGGTTATTTTTAATTTTCCGTCTAATATACAACAATACATTCTCTTTGTGGATGGTGGCAGTCCAGCCTTTCGGCTCAGCTCGTGTTCCAAGAATGCATAAGGCTTGTGAGTGGATGTCGACGTGTCGTGACAAACTGGGTTGGTCATGATATCTTGGACCTCGTGTTTGTGCTGCCTGCCTGTGCTGTATCACGTTGGCATACGGCGGTGTCATACTCGTCGTGCGTGCCAAGTCCCGACTCCGGTATTTTCGCGCTCATACACCACGTGAGTCCACGTGCCCATGAAGACATTGCTGTTGTTTTTGTTTCCAAAACTGTATATTGTGTAGAAATTCACATCTATAGAGTAACATTTCATAAAGACAACTTCACTATATATATATAAAAGACGGTAATAATTTCCAAATTGATAAATAAAATCTGTAAATAAGATAGATTAGATAATCGTAAGTCTTTCGTGCATTAAAAATGTAGGTCATAAAAGAAATTCTAGGATGAATTAATTACCTTTTTTTTTAAAGCAAAAATATTCAACCTTTGTAAAAGTTAGTAATAAAATGTTTTTTGCTAACAGGTTAATAGCTCAAGGTATATGGCCAAAAAAAAAAAAAAAAAATAGCTCCAGGTATGAAATTATATATACAAGTAATGAAGGATTACTTATTAACTAGAATCAACTTATATCTAGTAAGCAATATATTAATTACCCATAACACATATACACAAGTAATGAATAAATATGACGGAATGTAGAACCAACAGAATGATAGTCGTTTTTCTCTAAATATTACCAATTACCTCTATAATATATATATATATATATATTAACTTAATTAGAGTTAACCCACTAAGTGTACAGATAAGAAAGAATTCACTTGTAATACATCTCATATATATATATATATATATATATAGCCTATAAATGCCGAATACTAAATATATGGTAATTGTAGCAACCATATCACCATGTATTTATACATGATCGGCATTTACATATAAAATGTATTTATATACATTACTTAGTAAATCTTTTATCGTGTATGTATATACACATAGCATATAATGGATAGAATAGAGAGAGTGGGAAAGCTTTGTAGGATTTAGAGTTATGCTTAAAAAAAGTAAAACACGTAAAGATTTTATTAATATTTATATATTATTTTTTAATTTACATAATATGCTAATAGCGTTTAGGGAGCTCATACAATAAAAGTTTCGTGGCTTGAGACTTCTTCCACTAACTCGAAACTTGTGGGAGAGCAGCATCATTTTAAGGAGCAACTAATTTTTGAATATTTGCAATTCTGAGCTTTTGAGTCAATTATTAGAAGGACTTAGGAACTTGTGCGTCTCAGACTTATATAACAGTGGGGCATTTAGTGTACAATTGGCATTTGGCAACCACGACTTTGTAAGATGGCTTTGAATCAACACTCAATCATCATTAAAGAATCATATGATATTATAAACAAACTAGTTAAAAGTCAATTAAAATACGGCACTATGAATAAATATTACAGCTCCCAAGTTGTTTCTATTAACTTGCTTTATTTATAGGGATATCATTTTTTTTTTCTTTTGATCTTAATGGTTGATCATATATAATAACATTTTAAAAAGATAAATCGAAAAAAAATTAAGATGATTCAAAAAACACTTGTAGGTTTTAACTTGTCTCTTTTGTAAAGATTTTTAAAACTTCTAGTGGATGGCACATCTGTTATTTTTGTATAAGTTTAATAACATTAAATACTTGAAATATTAATATCACAATAAAATTATATAATTAATTAGCTGTAATAGTACATAGTAGAAATATGGAAAAAAAACTATCACAATGTTTAACACGTAGGTATTTCTCTAAAAAAAATTTTCTCATCTTAAAAGATTATATAAATATATCAATAGATAATATAAATGTATTAATAGAAATGATATATTTGAAAAAGAGGAATGAGAGACTTAATGATGGGTCAATTTTCATGGCATTAGAATTAAACGTATTAAGAGTTTAATGGATTTATCTATGAATGTGTATGAATCCATCTCCAATTTAACATTACATTGATGTTATAGAGACTAGAGGTGGAGAGATTTAAGAAGAAATGGTAAATATAAAAAGAGAAAAATATTAATGAAAAGAGAGAAGGAAAAAAATATGAAGAAAGAAAACTGAATGAATTGATAAATATATCTATTTTATAAAATATTTTATAATTTTAATAATATAGTTAACTGTTAGTTTTTTTTTTATATATATTATTAGATTAAGACCTAAATAGTAATTTTAGAAAGTGGTAATTGCACGAAACTTTTGAAATTTTAATAATAGAGATATACTTCTACACAGGTTATTGAGTGTTTTATGGTAAAAGAAAAAGCAACTTAATTTTTTATCAAGTATACTAAATTGCATTAAATCTCTCTCTTCCTCCTGTTAAACTCCTTAGTAAACTCTGATGGATGGAGAGGTCCTTTTCCCTCCCTTCACAGCTCTAAATTTATAGATTACCACCACGGATCCCAATATCGTGAATCCATCACAAATGATCTCGATCTTTTTTTCTTTTTTTTCTGCTAATTCCCATCAATGTCGATTCGTCGGTGTCACGATTCTACCACCACAAGTCCACTTCCATAAATCCAGTTTGTTTAAAAACTTGAACAGATCATACTAATATTAATTTATCATAGTATTTATATATATTTTTTCCGTTTTTTTCCCTTTATCCCTTTTTTTGGGGATTTATTACACTTACCATGGTATCATCCATGTGGAACATTTTAAAGCTTGAGGATTGAATTTTTATACTTAACTCTTCATCTGTCAATTCTTTTGTATTACTGCTACAATTAACGTAATTTCTTTTTATGGAATGAAATCCATCCTTTCGGCAAAAGGAAAAAAAAAAAAGAAAAAGAAAAAGAAATGATCCTTGTGAATCACTCAATAAAAGAACCGTGCTATACATAACACACGCAAAATGAGATGGCTGCGTAGGTATTTTATGTGCAGTGGAATCTTTTACTTGTATGACAGTCTGACATTTTTTTGTCCTTTTTTTGCCAAACGACAGCCTGACTTTACATAAAGAAAGGGAATTGATTGGTAAGAAGTTTCGTTGGGGACATTAGCAAACCTAACTCTCGTTAGATCATATATATAGATATACATATATAAATAGAGCACAAAAGAAACTTTTGTTAATTATTTAAAAAATTAAAAGACATGATTATTTAATATAAAAGGGTAAAATTATTCTTTAAATCGTGGCTTTGATATTATACCCTGTATACGTATAATTACATTCTTTTTGTCATAACAGTAAAAAATTAAAAACTGAAATCATTTGCAATTATCCATCCCGAGACATAACTCATTGCAAAAGAACACAACTTATGTAGTTGTGACATTTAAATTATATCCATATTTGTAAACATTTTCTTAATCATAAAATGACAAAAACTAAAACCACTCATTATTACATGTATATTTAGGAACATAACTTAATACAAAAAAAAAAAAA
>JAMXBB010000009.1:14725598-15060683 GCA_024138015.1 Lumnitzera littorea | reverse complement strand
TAATTAGAGTTAACCCACTAAGTGTACAGATAAGAAAGAATTCACTTGTAATACATCTCATATATATATATATATATATATATAGCCTATAAATGCCGAATACTAAATATATGGTAATTGTAGCAACCATATCACCATGTATTTATACATGATCGGCATTTACATATAAAATGTATTTATATACATTACTTAGTAAATCTTTTATCGTGTATGTATATACACATAGCATATAATGGATAGAATAGAGAGAGTGGGAAAGCTTTGTAGGATTTAGAGTTATGCTTAAAAAAAGTAAAACACGTAAAGATTTTATTAATATTTATATATTATTTTTTAATTTACATAATATGCTAATAGCGTTTAGGGAGCTCATACAATAAAAGTTTCGTGGCTTGAGACTTCTTCCACTAACTCGAAACTTGTGGGAGAGCAGCATCATTTTAAGGAGCAACTAATTTTTGAATATTTGCAATTCTGAGCTTTTGAGTCAATTATTAGAAGGACTTAGGAACTTGTGCGTCTCAGACTTATATAACAGTGGGGCATTTAGTGTACAATTGGCATTTGGCAACCACGACTTTGTAAGATGGCTTTGAATCAACACTCAATCATCATTAAAGAATCATATGATATTATAAACAAACTAGTTAAAAGTCAATTAAAATACGGCACTATGAATAAATATTACAGCTCCCAAGTTGTTTCTATTAACTTGCTTTATTTATAGGGATATCATTTTTTTTTTCTTTTGATCTTAATGGTTGATCATATATAATAACATTTTAAAAAGATAAATCGAAAAAAAATTAAGATGATTCAAAAAACACTTGTAGGTTTTAACTTGTCTCTTTTGTAAAGATTTTTAAAACTTCTAGTGGATGGCACATCTGTTATTTTTGTATAAGTTTAATAACATTAAATACTTGAAATATTAATATCACAATAAAATTATATAATTAATTAGCTGTAATAGTACATAGTAGAAATATGGAAAAAAAACTATCACAATGTTTAACACGTAGGTATTTCTCTAAAAAAAATTTTCTCATCTTAAAAGATTATATAAATATATCAATAGATAATATAAATGTATTAATAGAAATGATATATTTGAAAAAGAGGAATGAGAGACTTAATGATGGGTCAATTTTCATGGCATTAGAATTAAACGTATTAAGAGTTTAATGGATTTATCTATGAATGTGTATGAATCCATCTCCAATTTAACATTACATTGATGTTATAGAGACTAGAGGTGGAGAGATTTAAGAAGAAATGGTAAATATAAAAAGAGAAAAATATTAATGAAAAGAGAGAAGGAAAAAAATATGAAGAAAGAAAACTGAATGAATTGATAAATATATCTATTTTATAAAATATTTTATAATTTTAATAATATAGTTAACTGTTAGTTTTTTTTTTATATATATTATTAGATTAAGACCTAAATAGTAATTTTAGAAAGTGGTAATTGCACGAAACTTTTGAAATTTTAATAATAGAGATATACTTCTACACAGGTTATTGAGTGTTTTATGGTAAAAGAAAAAGCAACTTAATTTTTTATCAAGTATACTAAATTGCATTAAATCTCTCTCTTCCTCCTGTTAAACTCCTTAGTAAACTCTGATGGATGGAGAGGTCCTTTTCCCTCCCTTCACAGCTCTAAATTTATAGATTACCACCACGGATCCCAATATCGTGAATCCATCACAAATGATCTCGATCTTTTTTTCTTTTTTTTCTGCTAATTCCCATCAATGTCGATTCGTCGGTGTCACGATTCTACCACCACAAGTCCACTTCCATAAATCCAGTTTGTTTAAAAACTTGAACAGATCATACTAATATTAATTTATCATAGTATTTATATATATTTTTTCCGTTTTTTTCCCTTTATCCCTTTTTTTGGGGATTTATTACACTTACCATGGTATCATCCATGTGGAACATTTTAAAGCTTGAGGATTGAATTTTTATACTTAACTCTTCATCTGTCAATTCTTTTGTATTACTGCTACAATTAACGTAATTTCTTTTTATGGAATGAAATCCATCCTTTCGGCAAAAGGAAAAAAAAAAAAGAAAAAGAAAAAGAAATGATCCTTGTGAATCACTCAATAAAAGAACCGTGCTATACATAACACACGCAAAATGAGATGGCTGCGTAGGTATTTTATGTGCAGTGGAATCTTTTACTTGTATGACAGTCTGACATTTTTTTGTCCTTTTTTTGCCAAACGACAGCCTGACTTTACATAAAGAAAGGGAATTGATTGGTAAGAAGTTTCGTTGGGGACATTAGCAAACCTAACTCTCGTTAGATCATATATATAGATATACATATATAAATAGAGCACAAAAGAAACTTTTGTTAATTATTTAAAAAATTAAAAGACATGATTATTTAATATAAAAGGGTAAAATTATTCTTTAAATCGTGGCTTTGATATTATACCCTGTATACGTATAATTACATTCTTTTTGTCATAACAGTAAAAAATTAAAAACTGAAATCATTTGCAATTATCCATCCCGAGACATAACTCATTGCAAAAGAACACAACTTATGTAGTTGTGACATTTAAATTATATCCATATTTGTAAACATTTTCTTAATCATAAAATGACAAAAACTAAAACCACTCATTATTACATGTATATTTAGGAACATAACTTAATACAAAAAAAAAAAAAAGAAAGAAAAGAAAAAATTGCAACTCTTTAATATCCACATTATATACATACAGAGACATCTTATAAATTAGTTAGATATTTTATTATAAATAACTATAATATTTTTAATTTCTTTTGATATTTATGCTGAAATACGTTAGAAAAACTATAAATAGCTGATTGGTTTTAGAAAGAAAATTACTTTTAAAAATTGGTTCATGAATTCAATGAACTGCTACTTCTACGCATATTTTTTCATATACCAAACTCCACTAATGACACAACATAAAAATAATTACAGAATTAAAAACATTTTTCATCGTAAAATGAACCTAAATTTTTGGTCGGAATGAAAGATCAATCTATAAAAGGTTTATTTGAATAAGTGTATGGGTATGAACTGCTCCAAAATGCCTATCAAAAGTTACAAATTTTCGCAAAATGCTATTGCGAGCTCCGAATCAAGATAACTATCCATGCACTTGCATATCCTTATGAACACCCAAAACAACACGGACAACAACCACTTCCGGTGTCGCCGCCGTACCGGGGCTGTGAATTTCCTACAAAGCGGGCAAGATGGCTTGTTTTCCAACCACCTATTAATACACTCTTCATGAAACTCATGATTGCATTCCTTCAACACCCTATTCTTATCGTACAAACATATTTCCCCTAGACACACCGCACAACTGGACTCCGATTGACAACCTCTGCTGAGCTCTCCGCTGCAGTGGTTGTGGTGATGGTGACGGCGATGGTGAAACCAAAACCTTCTGGTGGAAATCAGGCAACAAGCGATTATCACGGTTAAGGCAAAGGCTGTTTGGACTAAGGTTAGTGGACTGGCTTGATGGATGTAAGATGGGATATCAATCGCCATATTTTTGGCCTATGCTTTAGTCGCATGTAAAACGTATATTCGCAGGTAGTACTTATATAGGCCGACAGGGATCACCAAAACATGGTTTATGTATAAATAATAGTGTACATGAAGTGTTCATAGGCTGTATTTGGCGGGTCATTTGATCAGGTTTTGCCAGCCTTTTTTTTTTTTTCTTAAAAAATAATGATAAGAACGGGTCTTTAGACCATTTATCACTGTTTTAAAATGAGGTGACTAACGAGGTTGTTTCGTGAGATAGATTAGGACAGGTTTTTTTACTATTTATTACTGTATTAAAATCTTGAGTATATTACAACTTAAAATGAAATAATTTAAATTTAATCTATTGTATTAAAAGATTAGTATTAATACGTTTAAACTATGATGGTTTTGGTATGCTTATTAAAATATTAAATGAAGGTTTTTTTTTTATATATTTTTAGATATATATTATAATTTTTCTTAAAGTGCGTAATTAATATAAAAAATATTAAATAATTTTTTTATTTTTAACAAGTAGCGAAGACATGGTTCATGGAGACTTATGTTTAGTCTTCGCGTGAAATTTTTCAGAACTGGTGCGAAAAAGAGGTCGAGTACTTGCGCAAATGTGAGCGGATCTTTAGTTGACCCATGAGACATCTAAAATTAAATATTGGCTTAACCCAAAAAAAGAAAAATTAAATATTGGACGTCTCATCCGTTATTTTATGATGGGAATCTATGTCAAATTTCTACAGATTGGACATAGTTATATTTTTCGCCCTTTGCTGCTATTGTATCTTCTTCTTCTTCTTTTTTTTTTTTTTTCAGTGTTTCTTTCTTTCCCCTTTTTCTTTTTTATTTCGCCAGACATATATATTTAAGATTTTTAAGCTTACTTTGCTGAGAAAATGCATGAGAATAGGGAAAGTTATTATCCGCATAATTGAACTTTTGAACCATTTTCCTTAATATATAAATTAACCGAATTAAACTATAGGTTAAATATATGAAATTGCATGTCTTTGTACTTTCTTTCTCAAAATTTATATCTTAATTACGCTTGATAACTTAAAAAAAAAAAAACCTTTAGATCTTAGGGTTTTAGAGGATTAATTAGCCAAGACGATATCACATAAAATAACTAACCAAAGATAAGGATAAGATAAAAGGTCGAGATGAACGAAAAAATTTACGTGAAAACCCTCACTTAGAGTAAAAAATTACTTGCTCATTTACTTTATTGAACCTAATGAAGCTATATTTATAGTTATTAAAATTGTGAGTCAACTATATGATTATACAAGTTTATAATTTTATGATATTTTTTTAAGTTAAAATAAATAAAAAATCATTTTGCGATAAAATTTTAGTAAAATTATTAATTTTAATATACGATTCGATAAGTTTATGATTTTATCAATTCTTCATGTATAAGTGAATAGTAAAATGCGAGGAGTAAAATTTCTATTTATAAGAAATAGATACACTCACATCTTATTACTAGCCCTCTTATAAGAACACAAGCACGCGCAATATACATATAAATGAATATGAATCCGAAATTATGATATCTATACAATATATATGTACATATCGGAACTTTATATAGGGAAGACTATAGTCTCCTAACAAAATGTGCCTACTTTATGAAACTAATAATTAAATTTATTTTAATAGGCAAACTCTAAGATTTTAACTTCTTATTTTGCTTAGGCGACTCCGATTATGATTTCAAAGACTCTTACTATTGATGGATTACCTTCGATGAATGCCATGTTGTTTGTGTTTTGTAGTGTGGTGCATTCGTTATCTAGCTTAATATAAATTTGACTATAATTATTAAAATTATGAGTTAATTATATAATTTTGGGATTTTATGCTTTTATGATTTTCTTTTAGTTTAAATGGATGCAAAAGTGTTTATGTATAGATTTTTTATCGAATCATGAATTTTTATGTATGATTCTATAAATTAAGTTTGAAAGGTATGGAACGTGTTAAAATTTTATTGATATATATACATTATTTATCAATTCATATAATGTATTAATACTATTAAATTTTTTTTATGAACTTTTAGTTGAGTTCACACGACAAAACTTCCGTGGCTCAGTACTTCATCGACGAACTTGAAACTTGTGGCAGAACAGTATCATTTTAATGAAAAATTGGTATTTGGCAATCATCGCCTTGTAAAATGGCTTTGAACCAACACTCTAATCATCATTAAAGAATCGTATAATATTATAAACAAACTAGGTAAAAGCGAATTAAAATACGGCATTATGAATAAATATTACAGCTCCCAAGTTGTCTGTACTCGGCCGTTTTTACTTGTTTGTTTTGTGAAGATTTTTTAAACTATACCTTTTAAGTGGTTATTACTTGTTATATAGTGTTTTATGGTAAAAGGGAAAACAAGTTTTTTTTTATCAAGTATTTTAAATTGCATCAAGTCTCTTTCTTCCTCCTTCTAAACTCCTTAACAAACTCTAATGAATGGAACAGTCCTACGGTCATCTCTCCTTCTTAAACCTTTTCCCTCCCTTCAACATCATAAATTTATAGATCATACTGTTGGAAACCAAATGATCAAGACTGGAAAACAATCAAGAACTATTTGATTTACAGTGCACACACAAGATACAGATATTCATTTTTGTTTCTTTCACTTTCCTCACTGTATCACTTACACTATGTTTTTTGTTTGCATACACTATCAGTACACATTAAGTATTTCACAAAGTAGTTCTTGCACTGCTTCATGTATTCACATTTTCACACACACACATTTGCTAACATACACTACTGTTAACTAACTACTAACTTTCTATTTATACTCCAGTACAATCAGTTATGTTTGTTGACTATACTTCTCAACTAGTTGTAATAGGATATGCTAAGTTGCACTATACGATCTATATTATACTCCTTCAATACACCCCCTTTAATATAGATCACATGATGTCAATGATTCAACACTAAGCAGCTCTTGCAACGTCTTGAATTGATTTGCCTTTAGTGCTTTTGTAAAGATATAAGCCAATTGCTGTTAAATAGAACAATATTGCAACCGAAGATTACCACTGTTTACTTGATCATGCAAATAATGGAATCATATTTCTATTTGTTTGCTTTGCCCATGTGCTATTGGGTTCTATGCTAGTGTTATTGTTGACTTATTGTCTTCAAAAATCACCAATGGTTGCTTCATGCTAACCTTCATTTGATTTAATAGTAAAGTTAACCAAATAGCTTGACATGTGTTGGAAGTTATGGACACATACTTTGCCTCGCAAGAAGATAAAGCCACGATTGATTGCTTCTTTAAACACCAAGTGAATACTGTTTTGTTATATTTGAACACATAACCACTTGTAATCTTTCTATCCACTTTATCTCCATACCAGTCAGCATCAAAATAGCCAACTATCTCATCTTTAACTGTATTGACATCCTTGTAAAACAAAATACCATAGTCTGACATTCCCTTTAAGTATCTTAATATATGTTTTGCTGCAATCAGATGGGAGCTCCTAGGATATACACAATAGGATCTGTATTATACTCCTCCAATACATATCGCCATTAATTCCAATATCCATAAATCCATCATCACTTATCTTATCGGTTTTTATTACTTTTACTATTTATACCAACATTGATTCATCAGCAATCCAGTATTATGATTCTACCACCATAAGTCCACTTCCATAAATTCAGTTAGCTTAAAAATTGTAGAGACTTCACTAATATTAATTTATTGATAGCATTTAATTTTTTTTTTTCACCCCGTTATTCCTTTGAAGGGATTTATTATTATACTTGGTATGGTATCTTTTGTATGAATTATTTTAAAAATTGAGATGTACCTACCTATTCCATTGGATTTTTGTACTCAACTTTTGGTCCATTGATTCTTTCATGTAAATCGCTATATTGAAATAATTTTCTTTTATTAAATGAAAACCAAAGAAAGATAAAAAAGAAATAACTCTTGTGAATCACATTGAAAGAACCGTATGTACAAAACACATGCAAAATGAGATGGACATGTAGGGATTCTCTTTTCTTTTCTTTTCCTTTTTTTGTTAATACTGTGTAGAAATTTAAATAGGTGAAAGATGGAACGTGCAGTGGAATCTTCTACTTGTCAGACTTTAAAGGTCTTATATGTTGACCATGATTTTGTGTCGGTGGTGTGTGAATAGTTTCAAAATAAAAACACGACTACAGAGTCTCAGAGGAGTTTCAGGCAACTACTTTGATATTTCAATCGGGTTTTTTTATGGTGTAAATGGAATTGTGAAGGTACGAAGACTTAGAGAATAATCTTGTATGGTATTTATGGTGAACTCACACTCGGATAAACAGTAGGAATTCAACTTAAATCTCAATGTTACTGATTTAGATCTTCGATTTATTTTATTAAAAAAATACTATCTACACTATATATCAAGATAAAGAATTGATTGGTAAGAATTTTCGTTGGGGACGTTAACTTGGTATATATCATCCCAACCTTTTATATGTAAATAGCTGTCATAACTTTCGTTAGATCTTATATTTGTGTGCGTATGTATGTATACATACATATATAGACCATAAAAGAAAGCTTTTGTAGATTATATACAAAATTAAAAGACGTGATTATTTAATATAAAATGGTACAATTATGCTTCAAATTGTCACCATTATATTATACCCTGTATATGTATAAATTGATATTCTTCTTGTCATAACAGTAAAAATTGAAATCATTTGCAATTATCCATCCTGAGACATAACTTATTGCAAAAGAACACGATCGGGAAGCGACATGACCTTGAAAGATTTCGAAAGAAAATGAAGAAGTTTGATCGCTTTAACAGAACTGGATACCATTAAAAACACCTTCATCACTAGCATATACGAACATAACTTAATCCAACAAAAAAAAAAAAAAAAAAGAAAAGAAAAGAAAAAATCGCAACTCTTTAATGTCCAAATTATACATACAAAGACTTCTTATAAATTAGTTAGATATTTTACTCTAAATAACTATAACATTTTTTTTTTATATATTTATACTGAAATACGTAAGAAAAATTATAAATAGCGATTGGTTATAGAAAGAAAGTTACTTTTAAACAATTGGTTCGTGAATTCAGTGAACTGCTACTTCTATGCATATTTTTTCATATAACAAACTCTAGTAATGACACAACGTTAGAAATCAATACAGAATTAAGAATATTTTTCATACTAACTTGGACCGAATCGTTGGTCGGAATGAAAGATTAATCTATAAAAAAATAAAAAAAAAGAGTATGAATTACTCCAAAATACCTATAAACTGTTACAAATTTTCGCAAAATGCCATTGCGAGCTCCGAATCAAGATAACCATCCATGCACTTACATATCCTCATGAACACCCAAACCAACACGGACAACAACCACTTCCGGGGTAGCCGCCGTACCCGGGATACGAATTTCCTACAAAGCGGGCAAGATGGCTTGTTTTCCAACCACCTATTAATACACTCTTCATGAAACTCATGATTGCATTCCTTCAACACCCTATTCTTCTCGTACAAATATATTTCCCCTAGACACACCGCACAACTGGATTCCGATTGACAACCTCCGCTGAGCTTTCCACCGCGGGGGTTGTGGTGGTGACAGCGATGGTGAAACCAAAACCTTCTGATGGAAATCAGACAGCAAGCGATTATCACGGCTAAGGAAAAGGCTGTTTGGATTAAGTTCAGTGAATTGGCGTGGTGAATGTAAGATGGGATATCAACTACCATATTTTTGGCCTATGTTTTATGGGCATGTACTGCGTATACTCGCAGGTAGCACTTATATAGACGAACAGGGACCACCAAAACTTATGTATATTTGACATTATACCGTGTACGTGAATTGTCCATAGGTTGTGTTTGGCGTGTCATTTGATCAGGTTTTGACTGCTATTTTTTTAATTGAATATTGCGGCTGCAACAATGAAGTGAACGACCTGGTTACTTCCTGGGATTGTGCCAGGTCTTTTGAGTATTTATTTAATGTGTTAAATTTTTTTTTTTCCAAACTATATTAGGGTAGAAAATTCAAACTTAATTCATCGTGTTGAAAAATCGGTATTATAATGACTTAAGTATATTTGTTAAAATATTAAATAATTTATTTATATATTTTTAGGTATTCATCATAATTTTTTATGAAGTGTTTAATTAATATAAAAAATTTAATTTTTTTTTATATTTTAAATTTTTAACAAGTAATGGGATCTTCTGATTAAGTGTATGTATCATCAAATTTTGACTTCGCCTGGAATTATTTAGAATTGGTGGGAAAAGGAGGCCGAGTACACATGCGCCAATATGAATGACCGTTAGTTGCTGACACCGACCATTATGTTTTTGTTTGAAGCAAAAATTACATGGCGGTCAAAAGTAATATTTTCAAAGTAGTTTTTTTATTTTATTTTAATTAACAAGATAAATATTATAGAAGTGTCTTAACTTTCGTATTTTAGTAATTTAGTAACTATACTTTACACTTGTGCAATTCATTATTTGTACTTTTAGAAAATTACAAACTAGTATCCCTATAAAATTGTAAACTTATAATTTAGTGTATATTAATAGGAGAAAAATACAAAGGAAAGGTTCGCACTTGTATAGTTTTTGCAAAAAAGGGTTTGGGTTTTTTAACCATTTAAGGGTCTGTATTTATAAATTATCTTTATTTAAGGGTTTTCGTATATTTGCCATTAATGAGATTTGACATAGCATGAACAAAGGTCTTCAATAAGGATAATTTATAAAAACAATCCCTTAAACACATATTGGATAAATGGAGGCCCTTTCTTACAAAACTACAAAAATATAGACCATTTCTTTACATTCTTCTAAATAAATTACAGTTAAATAAAGAATGTTTTTACTTATAATATTACCTTTATACATTTTATTGAATTTATTTTATTCCATTACTCTTCTATACTTTTTTTTTCTTTATTAGATATTTATTCTATAGTTTTAGATGGAATTGTATAATATTTATAAATAAATATGATAAATAAATTAATTTTCATTAAAGATTCAATAATTAAAATTAGAAAATGTAAACATTATAATGATATTTTATTACCATCCAATGACATCCTTATAAATATGAGAACTGATATTATACTTTCATTCCTTCTAATGTTGTTTATACTTTATTGATTTATTTTTTATGTTCATTGTGCACAAACCAAATCTCAAATTATGCGCATTAAATTCAAAACAGTAATAATTTCAAATAATTACAACTCATATACCCAACATGTTCTTTAATCTAATTGCTATCCAAATAAATTATAATGTTTATATATTTCTAATATCAATTATTGAGTCTTTTAATGAAATTTATTTACTTACTATATTTATCCATAAATATTATACCATTCCATTCAAAACTACATAAATAAACAGTAATTAAAAAAAAAAATACAAGAGAAATCAAATAAAATAAATTCAATAAAATGTGTAAAGATAGTATTGTAAGTAAAATATTCTATTTATTTGATTTTAGTTTATCTGGAAAAATGTAAAGAAATGACACATGTTTTTGCACTTTTGCAAAAATGGGCCTCAATTTTCTAACTATATGCTCAAGGGTTTACATTTATAAATTACCCTCATTTGAAGGTCTTCATCCATGCCATGTTAAATTCTATAAATGGCAAATGGATAGAAGTCGTTAAATAAGGTTAAATTATAAACACATCCCTTAAATGCATAATGAAAAAAAAAAAGCTCTTTTTTTTTTTTTTGCTAAAACTGCACAAATAGAATCCTATGCTATGCATTTTGCCCATGCCAATAGTGTCATAGAGACAGTATTTTGCAACTTTAAAGAAGTACGAACATTAAATTATATCAATATAAAGTATAAATACTAAACAAATCGAAAACAAAAATTGGAGTACTTCTATAGCATTTATCCCTTAATTAACACATGAAACACTTAAAATTAAATATTGGACATTTGATCCATTATTTTATGTTGAGATTTTATGTTTTTTCTTCCCTTTTGTTAGACATAAGCATACAATTGAGATGGGTTTTCTAAAACTCGAATCTGCCCCTATAGGGTTTGACATTTCCTAAAATTTTATGAAAACCTTATAGGATTTTATCTTCTATTTCTAAAACCCAACTCTATAATGGTGGGTTTTTATAGAATTCAAAAGACCCTATAGAGGTGAGTTTTTATAGGGTTTATATCGAATTAAGAGAATAGAAGGAAGAAAGAAAGGAAGTAAGTTAAGTAGGATTAAGATTATATTAATAACTTATACGATGTAACAAATATTTTTATTAATATATATTTCTTTTTATCAAGTCAGGTTTTCCATTGGGTTTTATAATCTTAAAACTCGATCCTAAATCCTCTAAGGTTTTGAATTATATCTAAAAATCCAACCCTAAACCTTATAGAGTTTTTATTGAGTTCGGTAAGTAAAATACCCTTAAACAACCCGCCCAGTTGCATCCTTAACCAAACATATATATTTAAGATTCATAAAGATATAATAAGGCAATGAATGAGAATAGGGAAATTTATTATCCATTAGAGGTGTGCAAACAGGTTAAACGAGCCGATTTGACCCAGTCCACTTTAGCCCGCAGGTTAACAAACCAATTCGACCTAGCTCCGGGTTAAACAGGTAAAAAAATCTTAACCCTAATCCGTTTAAAAAGCGATTTAAATTAGCTAGTTCAGGGGCTAAAACCATAACTATATTAAATGAGTCAACCTAAACCGACCCATTTTAACTCACGGATTAAACTAACTAGGCTCATAAGCGAGTTAAACTGGCCAATCTGGGAGCAAAAGTCCACTTATACACCTCTATTACTTACATCATTCAACTTTTGAACCATTTTCCTTAATATATAAATTAACCGAATTAAACAATAGGTTAACTATATGAAACTAGATGTCTTTGTACTTTTTTTCTCAAAATTTATATTTTAGAAACGCTTGATAACTTTAGAGGGAAAAAAAACCCTTTAAATTTTAGGGTTTCATAACATTAAATAGCTAAGATGGAATCATATAAAATGACAAACCAAAGATAAGGATAAGATAAAAGGGATGAACACAAAATCTTTATCAAAACCCTTACCTAAAGTAAGAAAAACTACTTGCTCTTTCACTTAATTAAATGTAATAAGGCTACACTAAAATTCCTAATTATAAGGAATGGGATGCATCCACATCTTATTACTTGCTCTCTTATAAGAACGTAAACCCGTGTAATATACATATCTATGTATATATATATGTATGTATGTATATATATATATATGAATCTAAAATGACAATATCTATACAATGTATATGTCTATGTTAGAACTTTATAAGGAAGACTATATTCTTCTAATAAAATGTGCCTACTTTAAGAAACTGATAAATAAATTTATTTTAATAATTTAGGGTTAGTACTTACAAACCTTAAGATTTTAACTTATTATTTTTCTTAGGCAACTTGAATTACAATTTTGGAGACTCTACTATGGATGGATTCGAGTGAGTCACCTTCAATGAATGCAATGTTGTTTGTGCTTTGTAGTGTAGTGTAGTGCACTAGTTATCTACCGTAATAGAAACATGACTATAGTTATTAAAATCATGACTTAATTATATAATTTTATAATATTTTTTTTAGTTAAAACGAATGTAAAATTGTTTATATGCAAAATTTTGGTAAAATTATGAATTTTAATGTATGATTTTACAACTTTGAGGTTTTATCGATTTTTTTTTACAATTTTATATGATTTTACTAGTTCTACACATTCAAAGTAATAATAGAATCGTAATTTTAACTACGATAAACTTGAAAAGTGCTAAGGGAAATATATAGGTCCTTGTATGTGGCTGTACTGTTATTTGACTTTCTTACTTCACAATTATAATATATAAATATCAAATTTGTTGCTCAACTGTTTTGCTATGTTTGTAATTTTGCTAATTATCTGTAGAAATATTATGGTCATTTAATTTAAACTTTACTTAACAATACTGGGCCTAATAATAAACTAGACTTGTATTGTATGCTTACATTAGTCCTTTTTCCTATCGACACTATGCGTTGGTAAGTGGGGCTAATGGGGTATCTGTGTTAAGTGTGTTTTGTAAAGTGATACGAGGGAATTTGTAGTTAGAACACCGTGGTATGCTCGCTCTAAACCCTAGAAACTACTTGGTGTCAAAAAAATGTCATCCTTTGATTGAAGCTACACTACAAGGATTTAGTGCTTAAGGGTGTGATTATAGTCAAGATCACATAGTATCACCTCTCTCTTGATTATTGATTTGTTTTTTTTTTTTTTTTTCAAGACTACATACATCCTATTGGATCCAAGATGGTGTATCTTTTCCTTAAAATGTTATAAAAATAACAAAGATAGCAACACTTAGGGTTGATAGTAGAAACTTGCCTTTACATGATCAATATTGCTTCCCAACACATGGTTATAAAGGAGGTAAACTCTTAACTCTATGTTGATACCAGTTGTTGTATATGCTTTTGTATTCATATGCTTAATTGATTGCGTTGCACTTAGTTGTTTGATAACTTACTTGGTTTGCTTGAAAGCATAATAGGAGAGGAAGCTTCACTAAGTGTATTAGCTTATCCCCCCTATAGGTTCTTTATGCAAGCACCAATACCAAAGCCATCTCACATGACTACCTAATCTAAAGTGTATGGGGATTGTGTAAAGGAAGTAGGTCAATATAGACCTTATAAGGTCTAGTTGTTAATTATACTAAGAGACTCCTTAGAAAATAAAAAAATGTTAAGTTATTTTTATTTATCTATTTATCCATTATCATTTATTTAGTTATTATACATAGATGACTGAATCTACAAGTAATCTTGAGGGAAAGACATTTGTACATGTCTTGCAAATCTAAGATGGTGTAAAAGTAACACCACTTAGGTCTCTAACCATAAATAATGTGATGTCACGTTAAGACTACCCATCTAGGTGGTGTAGTTCTAGGTGCTACAATAGACCATAAAATCCAGGAACACATCATAAATCCATGTTGGAGAACACAATAAAATCTAGTGAAACCGAACACCATAGAATTCTTAAGCACAACTTAAATTAGTAAAAGCCTATGTCCCCTCATGAACAATTGACATACCATAAAATCCAGTAACACATGATAGATATATGCTAGAAACTACAATAAAATTCGATGACATAACATAAACCTAAATTGGCTTTATAAATCCACATGAGAGCAGTTGCATTGGGCTATATTTGTTAATGAGGACTAGGTTTATTTCTTGTAGTTCATTAATGTCTAGGCTTGCTGTTAGTATGGCCATAAAAGAGTTAAACCAACTCATGACCTATTTAAGTTCAACTTAATATTTATTGTGATTCAAGTCAATAATAATTAAGTTGAGCCTTAACTTCTAAAATAGCTTACTAAGTCAAGCTTAAGCTTCATAATGTCTAGCTCGATTAACTTGCTAGCTTTATCAAATTTAAGTATTAATATGATTTTACTAAATATTTTTTTAAAGAAATTAAGCTTAAATTAGCTTGATTGAGTTGAGTTTGAACTTGTTGAGTGATAATTGGAATTGAACTCGAGCTTGAAAACTTTAAGTGGAGTTTACACTCAAACTTTGCACTATGTCTTCTCTATTTGACTTATTTAAGTCCTAACTAATGGTTACGCTTATTGTGGTTTGATAAGATATGGGTTTAGGTGACTGTGTTAATATGTAGTTGTGTCTGGTTCATGGTGTTTCTTATCTTGCCTAAGTCTACTAGACAGTTATGCTTTCCATGGCTTAGATTTAGACTTACAGATGGTTGGGTAGGTGGAATGGTCTTCATTTATTATAGGTATGGTTGACCAAGGGTTTATAAGTAGTCATATTTGCAGTAGATGGTTATAAGTTACATTAACCGTTGCGTTACTGGATAGGTTTTGTTGTAGTGGAGTGATGCGTCAAACAACTAATGGGACTAGTGAATAGTGGGTTCAATAGGTGGTAAGTCTAACAAGAAAAAGAGATTAAGCTGAGGAGGAGGATAGTTAGGGAATATGACTAGTGAATAGAGCTATAATAGCCATTTAAAGGATGCAACTACTGAATAGCTATTTATTATTTAGTGGAATTTCTTATCTCAAAAAAATACTTATTCATTTCAAGTAAGCACTTGTAACATATATGTTTATGAAATAGATGGTTAATAGCAATTTTAATGCCCCTCTATTCAGTCGAGTGTAAAGATATTGGAGAAGTGATTGTACATTATAAATCAAGAGAGTATGCAAAGTATGATGTAGAAATCTACGCTGGAATATAAAAATCTCAATCAAAGAGCTGGATCAAGACCCACTCAACAAGTCTATGAAGGTATCACAAACTCTATAAATCAATCCTATATTTATATCGAAGCATTCAATTAAAAAAAAATAATTTCTCTCACCACTTTAGCTATTGAAATAAGTTAATACTTACATTAAACATTCATTAAAAGACCCTCTCACAGGGTTAAGTCAATTCTGAAGTAAACCTTCCACTTATCTAGAAAGAGTAGATACCATACCAACTAAAGGGGAAAACACAAAATAAGAAAGAACAAAATACAAAACAAAGAACGAGACAAGTGGCAAAATACCAAAATAACATGGAATTGCTTCGACCAAAGGAAGGCCTAGTTTGGTAAATTTGAAATGCACTTAGTTGACTATATCAATTCTCATGCTTCCGCTTCGGTTTTGTCTTGATCTTGTAAAAACCCCTATTTTTCTTTTTTAAATAAAGCCATAATATTCGAGTTATTTTTAGTTAATCTCCATTTATGATGGAATTTCAACGAAAATGCCCAAAACAATCTCCTTTTCCAAAAGCCCTGCCTGGCCAACTTGCCAAACTCCATCACCAAAACACCCTGTAAAAGCACAAATTAGAATGCGTGCATACTTACTCCATCTCCAAAACAACCTTTAGAAGCACAAGATAGAATGCATGCATAGTTACACCATGCAACACGTTATCACTTTCTAGATTCTAAATTTCATTTATGTTGGGTTTATCAGTCCAACTCACATGGACCCACAGCTATGAATTAACAAAAATAAAAAATCTTAATGTCCATTGATAATTTTTATTTTTAATTTATTATATTCCTAACAATTTAGCCACTAAAAAGTCGATTTGATCTATCTATCACGCAATGAAGCTCTAACAAGATGTAATTATTATAATCCCTTTTGCTAAAATAAAGATCCAGTTCAATTGATCAATCTTCAAACTTTTAGTTGACTAATCTATGTTGATTATCAAGCTCCAACTTTGACCGTATCTTTTGTCTTAAAAAGCTTACATTTTTCTTTGAGATTTACATAGAAACCATATAGAATTCAAAACATACTCAATATTGAATTAATGATCTTCAAGTGCAAAACCACGCAGCACAGTTTAAATATATCTAAAATTTTTATTTTGCTTGTTCCTGCTATTGATGGGCGTAAACATATCATTTGATGATCTCATATCCTTTTTTTCCTTTTTTTTTTTTTTTTTTCTCTCATTAAGGCAGCTACTGTATATTTAATTTACGAGGAAGAGTCGATAATATTCCAAGACCCAGGCACGAGTCCGATCTGGTCCCGCTGATTCGTAAGTCTGGTTTTTCGACTTGTGAATAGTCATACCCCAATTTTAAAAAAAAAAATATCAAATATTATAGTAAAAAATTGGGGCAAAAAGCCATGCAACATTTAGCCTATCTTACGAAGTAGTTGATGAAAATGCACACTGATTTAGATATAATTAGATCCAACTTGACTCGTAATGTTAGCAATATAGATAAAAAAATCTACACGCCATAAAGAAGTTTAAAAAATAAAAGCTAATCTCACATTACTAAAAATAATTTTTTTTAAATTATAACTATTTATATACCAAATTAGACATCTTTTGAATGTATATTTGTTTCTTGTATTGTTAATAATATCATAATTAATGTTGTAAATTGAAAATAATTTTTATATTTATATGGAATTGCTTTGAATTTTTAATGTTATTTAATTCATCAATTTATTTTTTATTTTATTTTACCTAGTTTTTTTTTTTTTTTAATTTTTGGCCTATTGGATGTAGCAGCTTTTTATTTATTTATTTATTTTCATCAGAGTTGGGACCTGACTGTTTCATATGTCCCAGCCACCGACCAAGTCCCATCCACTGCTCTAATTCCGTGCGACTGGACTCGGCAAGGCAGTTCTAAACTATATCTTGTTCCAAGCCCTTGCCAAGATCTAATCCTTTCACATCGAGAAAAAAATTATTTTATGTAATTAGACTACAAAAACTTTTGCATACCCCTAACCCAAAAATAAAAAAAAAAATTGAAAACCGGCTCTACTCACTTGTCATGGTATACTCTTTCACTGTCACTGCAGACCATTTTAGCATAACAAAGTAAAGTTAGACCTAAATACTGTACTGAACCGGTTTAAAACCTATCCTAAACCATCAATTCATTAGCTGATGTAAGGTTGAATGAGATACAACCCTTAAACTGGTTGCTCAGTTTTCTTTTTCTTTTTTTTTTAGATAAATTTCTTTTAATCTTATTCTTGTATTTTCTTGAATTACCGTAAATAATTTTTCGTTCGCTTTTATTTTTTTATTATTTTTTTCAAAATGTTTATAACATTTTATATCGTATAAAGTATAAAGTAAAGTGAGAGAAGTTGTAAATTTTATTATATTTCGAAATAATTAATTTAGATTAAGTGAGCATGATATTCTTCAATATTAAAATATTAAGTAAGGTTATGTAAAGTGAAAAAAGTTGCAATTTGCAAATGATGTGAATTTCTTATTTGAATTTCAAAATAAATTGTTAACATGGAAAAAACAAAATTACAATGTAACTATTAATTGTAATTTGTAATGATACTTAATGTGTGTTTGGAAAAGAAAAAATAGTAGAAGAAGATATATAACATGTGAGGTTCTTTTTTTTCTTTTTTAATATTAGAGAGGCAAATTTGGTACATATCGGTAGACTAATCATATTAATTCATTGACTTATTGGCTCAGCAAGTTTGATTGGCCAAATCACTTTGAGCCTTACAATTCGTTGGCACATTCAAGCTCGTTCATCTTGGTGCGGATCAATTCATGGTTTGGAACCAAAAATCTTGTAAAGATCTAAGTGGAGTTTGTGTAATTGAATCCATAAACTAAACGACAAAAACCGATTAATTCAATTAATCAGATTCTCATAGGATAGACCCAATTGTTTGACTTACGAAGGAACACTTTAATTTTGTTTGTTGAACTCTTTCTTGATCGCATGAAAAACGAAAACCCACCATTGTTATGAAAAATATTTAAGTAACAACCATATCAGAAGATTCTTTCAGCCAACTAATTCATAATTATATTGACGTTCGGTATGATGATCATTGACGGATCCATAAATCCTACGTATTCATGTTAAACTTATTGTGTTGTAACTGCTTATACCCTCGTCAATTACAACTTAATATGTATGGGGAATATATTTGATTTTCTTTTTTATTTTTTCCATTCGTGCATGACAACAATGGATTGATGGAATACCAAGGAAACATTGTTTAAGGAATAGGGAAATTTCGCCTTTTAATTGTGTTTGTTACATCTGCTCTAGAGTGGCTTAAATCTCATTTTGTGGCTCTCTATCAAGAAGTTTTCAAAAATTTGATAGAGATGGGAGGAATTGAATTGAAAAAAAAAAAAAAAAAAATTTGACCGTTCTTTTATTTTGCGTGAAAAATGAAGTGAAATTGATTTTGAAAGAAATATTTTTATGTCGAATCATATATGGAATGTCCGAGGAGGAAGTTTTATAAAATAGAGCGATTTAAATAACCATTTAATGAAAACATATTATAAAATTTTAAAATCATTTTGGTATTTCAATAAGTCTTAAAAAAATATCTAAGTAATTTTCCCTCAACAATCATTCCTTAATATTTCTCTCTTATCCAATAGGAAAGGGAAAAAAAAAAAAAAAACCTTTACTTTCTTGAGCCCCAATTATTTTCTCTAATTTTCTCTCATTTCATTTTTAGTTATTTATTTATTTGTTTATTTTCTAACAATATTACAACTTAATAAAAGAAAAATTCGAAACTAGTTCATTTCATTGAAAAATTAATATCCATACTCCTAAACTACAATAACTCCATTATCTTTCTCTCATTTCTATTTCCTTATTTCATAGCGAATTCAATATAAAAGTTTTAGTCAAAATCAGCGTACTCCTAATAATTCTATCATGCATGATCGAAATTCTCGGCAAGTCCCCTCCAAAGTTTCTAGTAAGGCTGCTAGCTAGGGCCACCTCGTTTGGAGTTTCTGCACTTAGTCATCGGTGTAGAGCTTGGTCAATGTGGTACATGAATTAAATCGAGTCAACGTCGAATGGTATTAAGCTCGAGATCAACCAAGCTTTTTCTTTTTCGAGCTGGATTCATTATACTTCTGAAGAGTTTAAACTAAGCTTGAATAAGCTCATCTAAATTTAATTATTTTGGAAAAAATATTATGATAATTTTAATTAAATTTATATTTAAGATCAAATTTGACTTAAATCGCTAAAATCTGATTTTCATTAAGCTCCATTTGGATTTATCATGTTATGTCCACAAGCACGTTATCCTAAGTGTGTTAAAGCTCTAATTAGCTCAACTCCATGATGTAATCTAATTGTTTGAATTTTAACTAGATTAACTTTTATTAAATCAATCTAATTCATCTCAAATAATTATTAAATTGAATTCGAGTAGCTTCAGTAATGGGATCATTCTTTTTGTGATCTAGTTTCGCCTACCCACCCCAAGCGGAAGGGCCCAGTCTTCGGATGATTCTAACATAAGGCTTCTCCTATGTGGCTGAAACTGGGTTTTGCCTCTACCGAGGGCAAGTCTAGGTCTTTTTGTATTTGGTCCATAGTTGGAACTTTGACCACCTACCCGGCTTGCACGGAATTCGTTTAGCAACCAAAGACTCATGCAAGGCGGCTTTTATTTTTTTCCCAACAATCACGTGCCATTTGCTTTCTGAAATTCTCAAATCTTCGTAAAATGGTCGTGGAACCTTCTTCCTAAAGAGTTTCGTGAATATATAAAGTTTATTATATGATAGTCATCCTCTAGAGACTAAGTCTCTTCTTGGAATTTTGAAAAGTAAAACAATCGTAATAATAAACAATATAAAAGAAAATTTTATTTATTTATTTTTTTACCATCTCAATAATTAATTATACATGATAGCATCTTCAAGGATAAAAAGAAAAAAAAAATTGAGATAATATAAATTTAAATGATTCAAATCCTTTATTCAATTGATAATACAAATCGAGCTCTAACTGTAGTTGTGCCTGTCTTCATTCTTTCCTGGCTTCAAAATCTACATAAAAACAACGGTATTTAAGAAACACTAAGATTAAATGAAAATATTCAACTCAAAACCTTCTTATGCATTTTAATAATACTCGAAAATTTCATTTTGCTTCCAGTTAGAAAGCGAAAACCGTTGTCGGTATTGATAGGCATAAATATATTATGTAACAATGATACATATTCTTCTTTTAAGTTGACTACTATATGTTGCACTTATAAGAAAAAAGAACATAATTTACTTTATCTCAGTGAGAATAATATTTATATTATTAAGTTATAAATTATTGTCATCGTTTTCAACATACACTAATAGATGTCTTCTTAAGGAGAAAAAAAGCAAAAAGGAAAGGAAAAAAAAAAACAAAAAGGAAAATCAGCTCCGCTCATTTGTCATCGTATACTATCTGACGATCACTCCATGTCATCTTAGCATGACAAAACTTGAGTTGCGTAATTAAATCCGTATACTAAACGATGAAAACATACGATTCATTCATCATATTCTCATAGAATATACCCATTGCTTGACTTATTTCGTGAGAAAATACTTACAATTTATTTATTGAACTCTGTCTAGATCACATGAAAGAAGAAAACCCACCATTTGTCTATGAAAACATCTAATTACAACCTTCGAAATTGTCTTTACGCTGGGTTTGGTGATCGATCTATCCATAAATCTTACGTATTCTTGTCAAATATATTGTGCTGATTTTAGATTTAACTATATCATTTCGTATCCTCATCAATTATAATCCCTTATATGTATGTAAGATATTTATTATATATATTATTTATTTTATATTTTTCCCCCTCTCGTACAGGGTAACAATGTGGGGTTGGTAATTCATGTCCTCCAGTCGTATCCCATATCTCTAATCATGTCAAATTCGTATCAGAAAATTAAGTAGAGATCGTAAATAATTAAATTACTATATAATCATGTTTATTCATATAACCTTATTATGTATAGTATCATATCTTATATTTTCTATCTATAATTATCTAGATATAACCGTGTTATGTTGTGTCTAATATTATCTTCTCGTGTCATCCTCAATGCAAACACTATTCAATAGTACAGAATGTTTACATTTTCACCGTGTTTGTTACTTTTGCTCTAGAGCCTTGCTTAATTCTCATTTTGTGATTGAATTCCCTACGGTAATTTCTCTAAGCAAGGATTCTACTTTTATTTGTTTATCCCCTAATTATATTTCATTTTAATTTTCTTTCCTAACTTTATCCCCGTAGAAAATTTAAAAGTTCTAGCCCTAGCAATTAGCATCACTTGTCATGCTGCTACCGCACCTCATCATTTGTAGTGTTTCCACTCAGCCGTCATTTTAAGTTTAAGCCAATATCATGAATCAATCAAATCAAGTCGAATAATGATAAGCTTGAGCTCGACTAAGCCTCGGTTTAGAACGAGGAAAATAAGAGGTGAGGAATGGGAGAGGAAAGAAATAGAAAAGAAAATATTTGAATTCTATTGTTTGATGTAAAAAGAAAAGAAGAAGGAGCGGAAAATATGAAGAAATTTTTCCATGGGATCCACCGAAATATGATCTCTCCAAATTTGGACGGAAACAGGAAGGAAAGAGGGGAAAACAATTTGAAAATTTATATCATTACTTTTATGGATAAATTGATAAACTTTTATCTTTTTTTTTTTTATCTTTATTAATCATTATAATTACTTCATTTTTCCTTCCCTCCATTAACCAAACACATTCCAAAGAATCAAATCTCCCCATAAATCCTTCCCTATACTTTCTTTCCTTCTTAATTCCTTCCCTTATGACAAACTGAGTGTAATTGTTGCTTTTGGGGCTTGGCTTAAAGTATTGTACATGGAGCTTAAGCTTAGTTTGAACAAGCTCCATTATTTACAAAGAAAATTATATTTATTTTAAATAAATTTATATTCAAGTTCTAAGTAGAATTGAATTCAACAAAATCTAAAATTGCTTTAAACTAAACTTTAGTCTGATTAGATTCATAAACCCCCTAAACTAAGTATGTTTACAATTTAAACTTAATAAACTATTTGAGTAATTCGAATTAAAACTCTAACTCAAATTTTATTAAATCAAGCTCAAGCAATTATTGAATTAAACTTGAGCAGTTTACCTACCTACCCAGGCAGAAGAACCCAGTATTCAGCAAGCAGATTTTAACATTGACATCTTCCTACCTTGCTCAGACCGGGTTTTGTCACTACCAAGTACAAGTCTTTCTCCACCTATCCATGGTAGGAGTTGTGACCACTTACTTAAGAGGATTAAAAAATCTCAAGATCTTTCAAGCTTGCACGGAATTTGTTTAGCAATGAAGACTGGGCGGCTTTTGCTAGCTAGTAAAAGTATTTGGCTCGTTGTCTCTTCACGGGTGAGTAATATGTACTCCACCCATCACAATACGAGAAATACTCGCATATCACCGGAATTGACTCGTGACGAGCTAGTACTGAAAAAATTTTGACATATATCAATATTTGTAAAACACGAGCAGTAGTTTTTTAAAAACCATCCATCCCATCACATCCTTCCTATAAACTTAAATATCATTAATATTTATTCTTCACTTGATATAAAGAGTTTTTATAGTTTTATACTTTATTTTAATTCTATTATTAATTTACAATCTTTTAAATTTAGATAGTTGAATTTACAATTAATTTAACGAATATAAATCAAGGATGGCATAAAAGGTTAGATTAATGCCATAAAAATTAAAAATAAGACTTTACAAAAATCTTACTTATATAATAATATTTGTGATATATTAGTTTTAGTAAATTTATTTTATTGCTTGGTGGGTTGTTGAACCTCCATGGATATGGACAACCAGCAAGATTTGCATTTGGGTTCCCAAATTGTCAACCGTGTGTTCCATTTGCTTACTAAAATTCCAATTCTCGATAAGATGGTTGTAGAACCTTCATTGAAAATAGTGTCCTCAATATATGAATTAATTATCACGTATGATAGTCATTGTTTAGAGACCAAAGCGTCCTTTTCAGAATTTCGGGAAATTTCTGTCCCCATCTGTTTAAAATCTTGAATATCCTATCTTTTATTATTTTATTTTCTTTTTCTTTGAGTAGTTATCCGTCTTTTATCTCACCATCTCTTATCCTATAACTTATTTGAATCTTATTTGAATAAAATATTTATCTAAAAAAAATTCTAATGGGTTTCTTACATATCTATATCAATTAGATAATTACATTCAATCGATGAACAAGAAGTAAATTATCGTGAGTGGATGTAAGGTTTAATAGGATTGGTCATGTATATATTACACGTGTTTGATACTGCATATGATCTCGAAATAATACAACGAGATTATGACTAACTAAAAGATCTACTTAAACTGTTAAATCGATTATATCGAACTTGAAAAATTGATGGTTTTTTTTTTTTATTTAATACGACTCTGATTCACAGTTTGATTTAAATATCAGCTATCTTTTAATGATTCAATTCGAGTAAGCGAATCAAACTGAGTCATAAATGATGAAGAAGGATCCAGTTGGTGTTTTCAACGGTTTTGTTCGATACATATACAATATATGCTTTACGGCGAGATGGACAGACGAGTGGCCCGAATCACATATTGTTGACGATGCCAATGCTAGACGTCCAATTTCTAAATTTAGCATCTTTACAGTTCGGCAAGAAAGCAAGCAACGACTGAAAAGCCGACATAGACAACTTTGAAACAAATAAAGGAAGATCCTTCGAGATGGCCACATCCTGAGAGGAAATGCTTGAAATAAAACCATCTCGGATCTTAAATGATATATATATATTAAATAACTCTATTATTAAGAAACTCACAATTTTATTATTAAATTATTTCATATCAATATATTAAGTAATTCTATTATTACAATTTTATTATTAAATTACTTTACAAAACTTCTTCGATAATTTTTTAGAATTTTTTGTAGGCCTCAATATATATGCTCAATCAATCAAAAGAAAAGAAAAAAAATACTTTTTAAAGTTATTGCCCGGAGCAAGCGTAAAACAATGCTAGCTAAATTGCATTTACCACAGAAAAAACCCTTAGCTCGTGACTTTTCCTGGCAGTATGTACGAAGTAACCAGCAAGGGGAGCAAAGTTAGCCATGGAAGAAAGTGTCCCAGAACTCTAGACCTGGAGCCTTTTGCTCAATGTACAGATAGAGCAAAATGAAAAATGAGCTAAACCACCAAGTCAATAATTTATTACTCGTTTTAGTAAAGATTAACATATTATATTATATTTACATTTAGGTTAGTGGTTAACCTTATTTATGCACTTTCTACTAAACCTTCTACATTTGGAACATATTTAATAACTAACTACACAATTTAATAACGTGCAAGGTAACCAATGATAGGGATGGTCTCAGGGCAACAAAGCTAGCTATGGAAGAAGGTGTCCAGTACTCCAGGCCTTGAGCCTTTTGCTTAGTGTACTGATAGAGCAGAATAAAAAATGAGCTAAACCATCAATACTAAAATTGAATTTAAGAGAATCATGTCTAGATTTAGAATAATTGTGTTTTCGAAAAAATTTATCCGATTGAATCTAAATTTTATGATGAAACCACAAAAGTTAATGAAAAGTAACTCAATAAAGTTATATTTTTAAAATAATTTAATAAAACCTTAATTTTAACCTTAAAAATATAATTAACTAATATAGTATAAAACTTACCAAAACCCTTAAATTCAAGCCCTAAAATATAATAAGACACTAGAGATAAATTATTTAAGCTATAAAGTGAGTAATATTATATAAAATAATATATGAAATATATATATAAATATACTTACAAATATAATCAATATATAATAAATATACACGTAAATTAACCCTAAATCCCTAAAAAGGTATAATATAAGTGGTAAATTCAAAAAATTAAAATGAAAATACTGTCTAAAAATTAATAACATGGGTAAAATATAACTTAATAGATATGATTAGTAACTATACTATCAAGTATACAGGGTAATACATATATATCAATAGAACACCTAAGAATTGATAAATTATGATTTAATTATTAAAATTACCCTAAAATATCTACTTAAACCTAATCTAAACACTTAAAAAATCTAGATTCTACAAGAAGAATCAAAGGAATCGATACCTCCTACTACACCTTTTAAGCAAAATAATAAACAAACGAATTACTTAAGCCTTAAGATTTTTTTTTTTTTTTCTTCCTTTTCCAAACAACCACGTGCCATTTGCTTTCTAAAATTCTCAATCTTCGTAAAATAGTTGTGGAACCTTCTTCCTAAAGAGTGCCATGAATATATAAAGTTTATCATATGATGGTCATCCTACAGAGACTAACCCTTTTCTCGAAATTATGAAAAGTGCAAAAACTGTAACATTATAAAATACAAAACGAAATTCTTATTTAAAGAAGAAAATTATATTCAAGCTCCATTATCTATGAGGAAAATTATATTCATTTTAAATAAGTTTATATTCAAGTTCAAATTTGAATTGAATCTAATAAAACCTAAAATTGCTTTAAGCTAAAATTGAGTTTGATTAGGTTCATGAACCTAATTAAATAGAGTAAATTTAGAGCTCAAACTTAATAAACTATATGAGTAATTCAAATTAAAACTTAACTCTATTTTTATTAAATCAAGCTCGAGCAATTATCGAATTAAACTTGAGGAGTTTATCTTTAAGTTTACGTACCTACCCCAGGCAGAAGGACCAGTATTCAGCAAGCAGATTTTAACATTGACATTTTCCTGCCTTGCTTAGACAGGGCTTTGTCAGCACCAAGTATAAGTCTTTTCTCCGCCTATCGAGGGCAGGAGTCGGGACTACCTACTTAGAGGATTGAAAATTCTCAAGATCTTTCAAGCTTGCACGTAATTTGTTTAGCAACCAAGACTTATGCAGGGCGGCCTTTGCTAGCTTGTGAAAGTATTTGACTCGTTGTCTCTTCATGGGTTAACTATATGTACTCCACCTACCACAAACTGATAAATACCCGCATATCGTTATTATTATTTTATTTTTTTCTTTGAGTAGTTATCCACCTTTTATCTTGCTATCTCTTATTTTATAACTCATTTGAATCTTATTTGGATATAATATTTATTCAAAAATAATTATAATAAGCAGTTCTTAGAAATCCATATCAATTAGAAAATAAAATATATATTATATTTAACCAATAAAAAGCAAGTTAACTAGGGTGAATGAAGGGTTCCATGAGTTTGATCCCTGATGTGCCATACGTGTTTTGGCACTGCACATGATCTCAAAATAATGCAAGGAGTTACCGCTAAGTAAAAAAACTGATTAAACTACAAACTGAATTGAATTGAACTTAAAAATTTATTTATTTATTTATTTTTAAATACAGCTCCATTCACAATTCCATTTGAATATAAGTTATCTTTTCGTAATTTAATTCGAGTGAGCGAACTAAACCCAACCATAAGAGGTGAAGAGGATCCACTTGATGTTTTCAACGATTTTGTTCGATACATATACAATATATACTTTAGAAGAGACGGACAGACCAGTGGCACAAATCACTTATAGACCTGGAGCCTTTTGCTTTATGTACTGATAGAGGAAATAAAAAATGAGCTAAACCATCAAGTCAATAATTTATTATTCATTTTGGTCAAGATCAGCATATTATATTACATTTATGAAAATGCATATATCAAATCAAACAATACGAGTTCATCCATACAAATGAAACTAACCAGGAGGGCTAACAACGTTACCTTGCCTCCAACCCAAAATAACATTCTGATTATGCTAGAATCCAAAACAACAGAGTCCAAAATAACTAAAAGAAAAATAAAATATTCTCTATTCTCGAATGGTGCTTGTATCGATGTTTTATCAATATAATGTTACCATGTATGAGAGGGGAAAACGAAACAAAAAATTGATATATAAGAAACATCTTTTATACGTATAGCTTGTAATTGATGAGGATACAAAATTATACAATTAAAATCTAAAATCAGCAAAATATGTTTAACAAGAATATGGAGGATTTATAGACGGATCGATCACCAAACCTAGCGTAAAAAACAAAGAAAATGAAAATTTTATTTCATTTTTAATTCGATTTATTTTTTCTTTTAATTCATTTTCTTTATTTATATTTATTTTTTATTATAATTCTATTTATTTATTAGATCTTATCTAATTTATTTTTATTCTGTTTATTTCATTTTTCTATTTATTATTTATTTCCTATTTTAATTAATTTTATTCATTATTTTAATTATTAATTAATTTTTCTTCTATTTTGATTTATTTTTCTATTCCATTTTATTGGTTATTGTCTTCTAATTTATTGTTTATTGGGTTGAATATTATATAATATAATAATTTAAATCAATTAAATTATATTCAAATTTGATTTAAAATTTCATTTTGGACATTTTAGGAAAAAGATTTTTAGATCTCTTTCCTTTTTTACAATTCCATAAATATAAGGTGTACTTAGATGTTTTCATAGACAAAATTGAAACTATTTTCCTCACAAAATGAGTCAAACAATGGGTATATTCTATGAGAATGTGATGAATAATGAATCATATGTTTTCGTCGTCTAGTATACGGATTTAAATACGCAACTCAAGTTTTGTTACGCTGCCATGACAAATGAGCAGAGATGATTTTTCTTTCTTCTTTTTTTTCCCCCTTTTATGAGACATCTTAAGAATCAGATTATGGTGTATGTTAAATATGATGTCAATAATCCTATAACACTTGAAAAGCATGTAGCTCCATCAATAATATTATGATATTTTTGTTGGATTCACTATGTCTGAAATGGAGAAAGACATGGAGGAGGAAATGGGAGATAGGAAATAAAATCACTTTTCCTCTTTTTGGCCGGAAGAAAGGGGATGAAATTGATTAATAGAGGAACGTTTTCTCTTGAGATCAAATCATAGTCTCACAGTATGGAGGGAATATGGAGGAGGCATTATAAAACGACTTAGATGCCCTATTCAATGAAAAATATTATCAATTTTCAAAATCTTTTTTGGTATTTCAAGAAGTACTAAAAATATCTAACTAATTTTTTTCTATAATAGTTTCTTTCTATTGATCTCCCATCCAAATAAGAATTTCACTTTTACTTTTCTACCCCCTAATCATTTCCTTTATTATTTTTCTTTCCGAATTTTATCCTCAAGACAAGGTAAAAGTATTACTTCCAGCAATACTTGTAAATTCACGTACACCTCTAAAAAAACTCTAAAAATTCAAGATATTGCCTTATCAGTTTCTTAAGGAGCATTCTTCTTTAAAAAACTTTACCTCTTACCCTTGATTTCCTTCATTAAAGTTTATTAGTATTTTTTTTTTTTTAAGTCCTTGTGGATCACGATAATCGACTTTAACTAATCAGAGTTTGGAAAAAGAAAAAAAAAAAAAAAAAGCAAAAGTTTTCAAAGAAACGTTTCTTCATCGAAGGAACGCTGATCAACGGGGAAAGGAACGCAATAGAGTTCCTTGACCATGGGAAAACGCGGATAATGACGCATGATGAGCATAGTCTAAGGTTGCTAGTGCCATCTTGTTTGGAGTGTCTGCATTCAGCCATCAGTACCGAGTTTCAGCCAATATCACGAACGAATTGAATGAAGTTGAATCGAGCTCCATCAAGTTTTCGTTTTGAAGAGTGAGCTCGACTCAAATTACTATCGAAGGAGCTTAAGCTCAATTTCAACAATTTAAAAAGAAAATTATATTAATTTCAATTTAACTTATATTCAATTTTAAACTCAATTCGAATTCAATAAAACCTAAAATTCTTGAAAAGGCTTATGAAATCACCAAACTAAGTACATTTTAAGCTCAAATTTTACTCAAAAAATTATTTGAATAGCTCGAATTCCAAATTCATGTCAATTTTCAAATCAAGCTCCAATAATTATTGAGTGAAACTCAAGCAGTCCACCTTATGTTCACCTACCTATCCCAGGCAGAAGGACCAACTATTCAGCAAGCAGATTTTAGCATTGACTTTTCCTATCTTGCTCATACCGGGTTTTGTCAGTACAGAGTACAAGTCTTTCTCCACCTATCCATGGTAGGAATTGTGACCACTTACTTAAGGGGATTAAAAATTCTCGAGATCTTTCAAGCTTGCACGGAATTTGTTTTGCAACCAAGACTTATGTAGGGCGGCTTTTGCTGGCTAGTAAACGTATTTGGCTCGTTGTCTCTACATGGTTGAATTATACATACTCTACCTATCACAATATAAGAAATATAAATACTCGGATGCTATGAGAATCAATTAGCGACAGACTATTATCAGTAAAATTTTGATATATATCAATATAGATTATCAAAAACCATCCATTATCATTGTGGTAAGTCTAAACTTATATAATATTTATGCTATATTACTACTAGTAAATTTGTTTTGTTGCTTGGTGGGTAGTTGAACGTGCATGGATAGCACAACAAGCCAGATTTGCATTTGGGTTCCCAAATTGTCAACATGTGCGATTTGCTTACTAAAATTCCTAATCTTGATAAGATGGCTGTGGAACCTTCTTTAAAATAGTGTCCCCATTATATGAATTAATTATCGTATGATAGCAATTGTTAAGAGACCATAGCGTCCTTTTCGGAATTTCGGGAAATTTCTGTCCTCATCTATTTAAAATCTTCAATCATATCTATTATTATTTTATCATTTTTTTTTCTTTGAGTAGTCATCCATCTTTTATCTTGCTATCTCTTATTGTATAACTTACTTTAATCTTATTTGGATATAATATTTATTTTTAAAAAATTATAGTAAACGGTTTTTAAGAAATCCATACCAACTAGATAATAATATAAACATTACATACAACCAATGAAAAAAAGCAAATAACTTAACATGGGTGGATGTGAGGTCCAACGGAAATGGTCAGCTACGTGTCACACATGTTTTGACACTACACATGATCTCAAAATAATGCAAATGCAAGGAGATTATAGCGAAGCAAAAAAGTTGACTGAACTGCAAACTAGACAAAATCAAACTTAAAAGTTTAACTTTTTTTTTTTTTTTTTAATACGATTGGATTCACAATTTAATTTGAATATGATATATCATTTCGTGATTCAATTCCACTAAACGAACCGAGTCGAATCGGATTGAAAGAGGAGAGGAAGGATTCGGTTGATGTTTTCAACAGTTTTGTTCGATACATATACAATATATACTTTACAGAGAGATGGACATGCACGTGGCACAAATCACGTACAGACCTAGAGCCTTTTGCATGATGTACTGATAGAGCAAAATAAAAAATGAGCTAAACCATCAAGTCAATAATTTCTTAGTCATTTTGATAAAGATTAACATATTATATTTATATTATTAAAGTAAATACAACCTCAAGTAACCATTTTTTAAAAATTACATATTTACCCTCCATTTATTATTATTTAAAAAAACTAATAATAAAATAAATTATTAAAATTATAACTAATGAATAAATATATCCACTTATTCATTTTTTTCTTTTTTTTTTATTTATTTACTCTCTCTAACTTTTTTCACTTTTCTATTGATTACACCTATATCTCTCTTTTCTCTCTTCTATTTTTTTCATTCTCTCACTTTTTCGCACTTTCTCACTAAATGTATCTACATCTCTCTATCTCTTCTTATTTTGTATTTTTTGCATTGCATGTGCATCGATCGCTAGTTATATTTATATTTAGGTTAGTAGTTAATCTTTTTGTGAATTTTCTATTAAACCTTTTACATTTGGAACATATTTAATAACTAACTATACATATAGATTTAATCATGCATTTCAATCATTTTGTTAATTTTGTTGTTTGCTTAGTTTACTTTTATGGTTTTGTCAAGTTGAGCAACTTGGATTTCATGAATCCAACAATTAACGAATAAATATAATAGTTTTAATATTTTACTAACATTAATACTTCATTACTTCATTCTAGAATCTAAATTCATGGGTCACTTCAATTAAGTTTTATGACTTGAACCTGATAGTGAATTTAAGCCATGGTAGAGAAATTTTGTAGAGGTTTTAGAGTTTCAATACTAAGATCCTATTTGCTATATTGCTAGGCTTACCCTTTTCATTGTAAATTGTTTGAGGTGTAAGGCTAATCCTTGCTATAAAGCACAATACACGATCGCACACAACATAAACATAAGTATATAGTGAACATTATTCTTTTCAAGAAAAAAAAAATTTTATGTTCAGGCAAAAGAATACCTTTATTTTATGTTCAATTAACTTCATAGAGATGGAATAAAATAGTTATTCATATCCTACAAACCTATATTTCTATTTGGTTAGCAAAATAGTTACTCCACAAAACAACTATTCTATTAAATAAGGAATTATAACTCTTTTACAAAACCCAATAAATAAACCAAAGGAGAGGCTATTCCATAGTCCTTTTTTAACATATTTTCATTTGATATATAACAATGAGACCTCGAAAAAATTATAAAGAATAGCTATTATTATCTTTATTCTACTTTTAAGAATTGTGATTTTTTCCCCTATTTTATTTCTTTTCACCAACCAAATATGACATTGTTGATTGTAGAATTTCAAGCCTAGACTATAGACCTAAGCTAACCTTACAACAACCTCATGGTAAGCATGGTAAGGAAATTAGACTTGAGTACCATAATTGGGAAATTAAACCAAAACCCTTAGTGCTTGAACAAAAGATACAGGCATCGTAGTTGAGAAATTAGACATAGTCCCAATTGCACCATCCCCTATGCATCTTAACAACAAAGGACTATATGGCGCCTCTTAACCCTTAATATCTACTGACATGTCGGGTGTAAACTTTTAAACAAAAATCTCCAAACAATTTCATTTTAATCTCTAAATGATTTCATAAAATTTAATTCTCCAATCAATCTCTAAGCAATAATTAATAAATCTCTTCAACCTTAGAACAAAAAACACATATCATAATTAAATAACCAACTAGCCGTTCTCATAGGTCATCTTTATAATGATAAAGTAATCGTTGGTCCCTAACCTGGTAATCTTAGCAATAGTCTTCAATTCAATAATTTTTATAATTCCACTCAAATACTTACACCTAAAAAGTCATATGAGGTGAGCCAAAACCCAATACGAAATACACAAGCACATGCGTATGAACGTATGAATTCCAATCACACACGTGTATGAAATGTAAAGATGCAACAATCATTCATTTAATTATCTTTATTTTAATTCAACAATTTCCAATCACACGTGTACGAAACACAAAGATGCAACAAACATTCTTTTAATTATCTTTACGTTAATCCGACAAGTAACATGAGGGTACTCACAACTTCGACACGCATAATATATATAACATATAGTATCAATGATGGGTCTTCCCCATCATCCTAAAAACTAGTAAATGGTTTGAGTCTTCCTTAACACTCTAGAAACTAAGAATCTCCCTAAATCTACTCAAATCATTTCTAAGCATAACTCTACTAGAGACAATGTCGCATAGGGACCATTGAGGTGTTACCCCACGATCATTTTTCCTCCCAATCTCTTGGATCCAATCAAGCATAAGCAAATCCAATAATTATTTAATTCGGTTATACAACTAGCCTAACAACACAAACAATGAATAAGTATCCCATACTTGAATCTTGGGAGTGATTGGTAGTATCTACATCAAGATTCCTTTCAAGCTCAACACTTGAAGTACAATGTAAAGATAATACTTTTAGAATTTATTTCAAAGCTTTCTTTCATAGCTAAGTTCTATTCATTTATCTTTACTAGATTCTCAAGCTTAAATTCTAATTTAACCTAAGGGTTTAAAATGAACCTAAACTCCTAAACATGTTTAGAACCTATTAGGCTATGGTTTAGAAGGGAAAAATCAAGATATGGGAGTAAAAAGAGAAGACTTAAATCTACGCCTAGGATCATAGTTGTGGACTTAGACTATGGTTCTCACTGATTAAGCTTCTTTAAGAATACACCCTAGACCACACCGTGGACTTTGGCCATGATCCTCACTACTACTAATCATTCAAATGTTCCTCGCGCATACTTCACTCTAATATGTCCTTAAGGACTACAAGCACAACTACACCCATACTCCTTAGGCGTGTTCCTCTTATTCATAATTCTTCTCTCCAAAACTTAACCCCTTCGCATCAAAACCCTACCACCACCAAAATTTCGTTTTCCCTACAAGTTCTACTGAAATCTTTTACATCAATCAATACTAAAACTTTCCTTATCATCAACAACCACATTATCCTTTGTTAATTATTCAGAACCTCACTATTCTCTTTATATCAATTACATCTACTTCAAGGCATCAATCAGATACATTCTTACCTAAGAATTAGAATTCAATCTCACACTTCATGTAAGACATACTAACTTGCTTAAGCAAACATAAAGATATATGCCGCAAAACCTAGGTTCTTAAGGACCTAAGACAGATTCAATTATCAACTTGTAGCCTTAAACAACCATAGAATATGATAATTGACTAGAAACACTGACTTATAAGTAGAATTAAGATATACAAAGATAAAAAACAGTAAGAAAACATTAAAAATAATAATAGAAATTAAATTAGTAAAAGAAGAAAACTTAAGGTTCTCCCCTTGTACTTGAGTTGTAACATTTGATGCCCTTGTTAAGCCAATCCCACGGAAGGAGCAACTTAGAAAAGGAACAACCTGAGAGAGAGTTACTTGGAAGAGGGCTACTTAGTGAAGCAAAAAGTGAGCCACCAAAAGTGAAAGCTACTTAGAGTAGGTAATCAAGATTAGGCTAATGTGGGTAACAGCTTTCAAAACAAGGTAGTAATGGTACAATACTACGTATATGTAGTAAGCTATAGGAGGCAAAAATTATCAACACGTAGTACAAATGATTAGTTATTATAAGATAAAAAGTCAATACATTAATTATAAAGCATCTACCAAGGATTAAAGATAATAAAAATTGAGAAAAAGACCATTTTGCCCCTAAAAGTAAAAGTAGGTAGTAAAAAGTAAAAATAGAATAATAAATAATTAAGCTAGTAATAAAGTAAGATAAATAAATAATAAATAAAGGTAAAAGGCACAATGGTGATCCATGCCCCTTACATATAGGGCATCATCATGACATATCCCAAATAAAAGTAAAGAATATATTTGGAAATGTAAATTAAATAATAAAATAATTGTGTAGAATATTAAAATATGATGAAAGTACCTTATAAAACATCGTAAAATACCCAAGAAATATCAAAACAACTCTACAAATGTCAAGCAACTAATCACATATCATAAAAATATCCAACAACTTGTAAAGAAAGTAAACAAAAATTTATAAAATTGGGAAATATCATAAAATGAATAAAATGTGTTGATAACTTCTTTAAGAATTTACCAAAAATTGTACAAGTGGTAAAAATTGTTTAAAATTTTGTTAGACACATGTTTGAGGGTCCTAAACACATAGCAATTTTTCCATGAATTAACACTTGCTAAAAAATTATTAAAACATTAGATAATTTCTTCAAAAATTCACTAAAATTTGTATACTTGTCCAAAATTTGTGAAACTTTAATAGGAGACATGTAAACATACAAGAAACATGTTTCTAATTTTCCATGATTTTTGGATGCGTGTACAATTTAATATTAATTATTAAACACTATAAATACCCCTCTATAATTCAAAAATTCACACCACTCAAACCAAGCCTCTAAAATTAGGGAGAAAATTTGTAGAGCTTTGATTGGAGTGGTGGTGACTGTCACTTGGTGGTGGTTTTAGCCATTTTGGTGGTTTCTGCTTCAATAATTTTGAAACTTTTAATCCATGATATTTCAAGGAGTCCTTTTAACTATAAATATTCTATAATCATACATTCTTATAGTAATTTTGCTAGAATTAATTTTACATGTTTAGTATTTTTTATATTTTTTCCAAATTTCTACCCATTTTGTTAAAAAAAGTCTATTTTAAACAAAAATCACAGAACCATATATATTAACTTCCTAAAATCCTTAAAATTTTTTCCATACTTTCTCATATCTAATATGACATTTTTATTTCATCCTTGATAATTATTAAATTCTTTTCTAATTTTCTTGGCATTTTGGCTTAATTTTAACTTACAATATTGAATAGATGATAAAATATATAATATATAAATATTCCTAAATAATAGCCATTATTAATTATCATATATTTTAAGTTTTCCTAAAACCTTATTTTAATATTCACAAAAGCTATACAATAATAATAAAATCTTATCTTAGTTCTTTTACACTAATAATCCTAAAATTACGTTCTAAAATCTTTATATATATATACATATACATACTATATATAATAATTACATTCCTTAAAAAATCAAGTTTTCTTTCATTAATATTAATACTTCCTTTATAAGTATATAATGAAGTACTAAGATTTATAAAACTATACAAATTAAAAATCCTATAACTTATGATAGGGTTTTCAACTCAACTTTCAAGGGAATACTAGGCATCTATAATTCAAATAAGTGGCTTGCCTTACGGTAGTTTTTTATATGCTAACAAGGGGTAGAAAGCCATTATATTGCTTGTAATTGTAGATTAGTTGTATTTACGCATGCAATGAATGTGGGTATAATAATGCTGCTTGATTGGCTTTATATTATTCTAATATGGTATTGATTCATTGTTTGATCATCTTATTAACTTGACTAATGTAATATCTTACTCTAAAAAAATTATACATGCAAAGCATACCGGCATTTTGCATTTTCCTATCAACACCATCTATATGACAAGGAAATAAGGAGTTTCCTTCTTTCAATCTTGTAAAACTAAGTGACAAATGAGGAGATAATCATTTAGGTTTGAAAGTATCAAGTAAAATAGTACGTAATGAGTCTAGAGGGGACAAGACAAAGTTCATTGCAAATCTTTAGATTGATAGGAAATTCGAACCTATTAAGTAGTGGGGTGTAGTATAGTAAAACTCCTAGAAACACAAGCTAAAGTGGGGATATTTTTCTCTAACCTCACAACATGCCAATCAACGTCGTGTAAATGGCACTTTGATTGTTGCATTGCACTCTAAAAGGACTTGTTTGCTTTACTTGTTTACATATAATGCTTACACCTTACCACTTAGTAAGCATGTGATTTCGCTCATACCCCTATAGTTATCCTTTTGCTAGTTAATTCTACCAAAGCTTGGGATAGCATTACTGAGTGAGGTTTAATTAATAGAAGCTAACTAACTACTTTACTAAGGAATCTAAATAAGATCTTTAAGGTGAATGAGGTATTGTTCTTCAAGGTTATTAGTGAGCATGCTTCGTTTACACTAAATGCTGCCAACTTAGATGTATAGCTTTGTATATATAAATAGTATAACGGTAGCTATGGGCCCTATGCTATCATTGATCATTGGTATATATGGCAGGACTATTACAATATTGGTACCTAGGACATGACACTTCAAAGACTTGAAATTTACTTAAAATTGCTAGAATAAGTTGTTATCCTTCAAATCCTAGATAAGAAAAATAATGGCTTAAAACTCAAGTTCTTAACGATTTAGAGAAAACCTAGATTTCTTACCTTACCTTTGATTTCATTTGTCAATGTTGTAATGTAACAACCTACCTAAAATTCCTCTTATTCAGGTAATATTTGCTTTGGTGTGGAATGTCGTACAGTTTTGTCTCCTAATGCAACAGATTCTCAAGGAGTCACCCATCCCAAGATCGACCTAACCCGAGTACACTTAACATCAAAGTTCTAACATGCTTTAAGCCATGACACCAAAAGGTGTCTTGATAATTAAAGTTCCATCACCTAGCACTTAAGGGATATTACAATCCACCCCATTCTTTTAAAACTAACGTCCTTGTCAATTTTATTACACAGATCCAAGAATACACTAGGTAGGGACTTCATCCTTCTAGCCGGTGTACTGCTCTAATAGCACCTTGTAAAAACCTAACTAGAACTCTTCCCACTAAAGTATTGTCTGCTTTAGCATAAAATGCCATACTGTCTCCTTAGTGTAATAGATTCCTAAGTGGTCACCCATCCTGAAATTGATCCAGCCTGAGCACACTTAACTTTAAAGTTTCAACATACTCTAAGCTACTACACTAAAAGGTGCCTTGATGAGTAGAGTTCCGTTACCTAACATTTAAAAGGTATTACACGTAGGGTAAGCGGTTGTTCTTGGGAGTTTTCACATAAGATGTCTATTTTCAAAAGTAAGAGTGTAAGAGTAAGGAGGCTATTCTATGAGTTTTGCTATAGTAAAATAGGGTTTCCTAAGAACTTTATAAAGATAAAACTGCCTCCAATTTTAAAAAAATAAAATATCCTTTTTATTATTTGTTTATTGGCCAGGTTTTATAAGCATAAGGCTCTAAGACTACCTTTATATCTAGACCTTTGTTAGGAAGTCCCATTGTCCTTGGGCACTATAGCTAAGACAGTAGACCTCGAACCCTCTACTTGTCAGTCCTCCATCTATAAAAGTCTTACCTTCCTTTTGTATGGTAATGCTCTTTTAATCCTAAAGTTGATCTAGACTCTAGTAGCTAGAATATTCTTCTTACTTATTATAGCCATCACTTATGAGTTGACTTGGCATCAAAATTGATACAGATTCATAGGTGAACACACAATCCCAATATCACACGTAACCAAAGGGATGGGTCTGGGCTGCAAGATGACTCGAAAAATAAATGATAGTCAATAGTGAGCAGGGGTTACCATACACCGACAATGGATATGATGCACCAACGTCTGACACAAGCTTGAGTTACACTTGATATGACGACTAAATATTGCTGGAGGTTACTTGTCACTAGTCTACACTCAATGGGCTAGATAAAAATAACTCAAGAGCAAGTATAAGAATCCTTAGCTCAAGAGGGAACAAAAGTTCAATGTATTTTTTCTGTATTTGATTCTATTGCGGCTATTACATTATGCAAATATTTATAGTACCCAATTAGGGTAACTCTTAAATTACAGGAAATTACAGAAATAGATCCCCTCTTTCTAAACAAAAGGAGAATAATTTATAAGGGAAGAGTGAAATTGTGCAAAAGGAACATCTTCTATTAAAAAGGATAGTACGGATGTTAAAACGTATAGTGTACATGCATTTCACTCAATCCGTGGTCCTAATAACACTACAAGCCGAGTAGGGGTAGGTCTTTAATTAGGCCTGGTCAGCGTCGGCAGTTCAGCACTTAGATTGCTAGGCTAAACAAGGGTTGGCTTAGAGGACGACTCATATATGGATTGGCCTTGGATGGTTAGTTCCTGACAATTCTTAACCCGGCTTCGGCATTGTAGAGATGATTGTTTTCCTGATTTGCTTTTTAGATTGGGGTGTTATGGGGGAGTCGGCTTCATATGTTGACAAATCACTTTGGCAGCTTCCTATCTAAAGTGGAGAGCAAAGTATCCCGACAGATCAAACTGGGGAAAACATTACTCCTCGACGCTTAACTTACCTCGGACAGCTAGGTAAACCATCTGAGAAAGCCTTCGAGCTCGGAAATGAGTGATTAATCCTTGATCCTTATAAAAAATAATCACACCTGAGCAACCTCTCATACTGCTTAGTCGTGTGTTTCTAGTACAGGTTCATTTAGGATGATCGTAGCCCCTTTAGCCCACTCTGCCATCTAAGCACACGTAGAGATTACCAACAAAGATCTAAGAACAACAGTCATTAATGAAAATTTGATAATTAAACTATCGATCTATCTTGAAGTCAAGGTTGTCAAACTCACAATTCTATATAGAGAATTAATAGAATAGGAACATAAAATCAAAAGATAGAAACGTAAGTTTCTATAAACTATATAAAATAAATTTGAAAAAATATGGAGATGTATATAATAGTTGCTCAAAACTTGAAATACATGATGAAAGTATAGAAATGAAGAGATTAAGTTCTTTTTTCATCAAAAAATTATTGATAATATATAATTAAACATGTATGGAAGAAGAACAAATAAAGTTGAAACTAAACTTTTTTCATTATTTTCTTTTGAGAAAAAAAAAAACCAATGAACTAAAGCGAATCCAATATTTCGACTTATTTCAAATTACTGATAGTATAAACTGAATTATATAGTTTTTCTCGTAATCTTAACTATTAGAGCTAAAACCTAAAACCTAGGTGACAAGTATGAACATAAAATAAGGGATTAAGAGAAAGAAAAAGAGAAAAAATAAAATAAAATAGGATAGGAAAGATGATGTCATGCCCTGATAGTTGATGGCTTGCAAAAAGCTTAGTTGTATTTTTTTTTTATTTTTTAGCCCATTCAACTTAAATATGTAGAATCGGTAAACTCAGTCAAAAACGTAAGTTTCTATCAAGTTTACATATAAACTCAATTAAAAACGTATGTTTCTATATGAAAAAAGTTTATATAAGGGTTAACTCGGAAGAACTTCCTAAAATTGTAAACTTGTAAAATCGTATGGGTAAAATCACGATTTTAACAACTATACTCAAAGCATTTTATGATATCTTTTCTTTTCAAATATTTTGTGAACGAAGTTTAAAGAAGATTATGCTTACATACACTCATAATAAAGGATTAAAGTAGATGAAAACAAAATAGTTGCATTTCACTAGTATAAAAAATTTTGCACAAATATGATTATTTTTAGAAAATAGAAATAGATAACTTCCTACTTAAAATTGTGCTATAAAGTTGCTTTTATTAAGCATAATTCATCCACTATCTAGTGGGAAAGGATTTCAATCAATTTCTTTAATTATAAAATGCAATTGATTATAATTTGTGTGTTTTAGAAGTGTAGAGATATGTGTTAAAGTGTGAAAATTGTCTCTTTCAATAAAGTAATGTTTAGAATCAATTTTTTATAGAGAATAAAAAGTTAGTCATCCTAGTTTAAATTATTGATTATTCATCTAAGAAGTGAAAGCGTTTAAGAGAAAATAATGTGCTTTGGAAGGTCCACCAATAACCATTTGACGTAGTCTCTTATGGAGGGCATTCTTATTTCCACTTTCTAGAGATGGGCATGATACCGGATGGATTTGATCAAAATGGAGCTTATTGGGTTAAGGGTTTCAAAGATCAAGCCCGTTTGGTAGATGGTCTTTAGGTGGATGTCGAATCTATCATACCCTAAAAGGCTAGGCTTTAGGTTTTAAATCTACTGGATCCACAGCTTTGCTAGAAGAAAAAGAAAAAGTGGAAATAACTTCTCCCCATCAATAAGAGTAAAATTTTTTTAAAAATAAATTAATATTCAAGAATAAAAGTTTTTCCATGAACTCAACACTATGTTTAGGATGTGAAAGGAACTAAGAGGGAAAAGAAAATAGAAGGAAAATGTAATTTTTGACACACTTTTTCATGTTTGAGAAATGAAATGAAAGGAGAATAAGTAGATTTAAGAAGGAACGGTTTTATGAGCCTATTAAGTTTTGTTTCCCTCTAAATTGGAGAGAAATAAAGGGAAAGTTGTTTAATTTTCTGTTCTATCCCTTCTTTACCCTAATTTTTCGCTTTCTTATTATTTTTCAATGGCATATTAACAATTTTATATTATACTTTATTTTGTTTTTAAATAAAAATCATCATTCGTTCCACTTTTCTTTTTTTCATTACCAAACTATGTAGAAAGAAATCAAATACTCTTATGTTTCTTTCTTTCCATATTCTTTTTTTCTCCTTATTCATTCCTTCAAGTGTATATATAAGATTGAAGGGAAATAATAAGTTGAGGACATTAAATATCTATATGTTTTCTCCAGATTCAGCATTATGGGACACATATGACTATATGTAATAGAAAATATTTAAAGCAGTCGTAACCTATAATTATAAGGGATTTTATGATGCAATCACTTTAAGTTGCAATCACTTTAAGTTCACTTCCATTTATAGTAAATAAGACCATTCACAATTAAATGAATCTTTCCACTTTAGGTTCTTTTTTACCATCAATATGTTTATTTTTATCATTGACAAATTCACTTTTACCATCAACAGTTTTATTTTTATTGTAAATGAGCCTATAATTTATTGTAAATAGAATAATTTATTTTATGTTAAAAGTGATTGTAATATATAATCACTTTAAAATGATTCTATTGTAGAATTTTCTACAATTATAATCTAACTTTAGTTATTTGTTGAATTGAACTACCCAGAAAACTTATGTAACTTTTCCAAAATGGATTTAGATCCTCTAAATTTCTTATTTCCTAAAATTCTACCCTACTATGATACATGGTTACATCAGTGAGTAACTGCATATCAGCAATCATTCAATTGTAGGATTTTTCTTTACTAACAAGATGTGTAAGAAAAATTTAATTTTTAAAAATCTTAATATAGTTTGATATTTCTTAACTTTTAAGAAGATACATCCACTAGGAAAAAAAAAAACCTTTATAATATACAAATACATTAGTAAATTTTTGTACATAACCTTTGCAGTTTCCAACAAGTTTGGTTATTTATGTATTTTTTAAAGTTATGGAAGGTAAAATCACATTTCTAAAATTTAGAGATTTATTCATATTTTATTAATAGTTTAGTGTATATATAATTAATCAGAAATTCTTGTGATACAATATGAAACAACTGAAAAATAAAGAGGAAGTTTTAGGATTAAGCAACTTGTTTTAAAGAATCGCAAATCATCCATGAGTCTATTTAGATTTGATTTATTTATGTATGTGTTATCTTATATATCTTAGACTTATATTCTTTTCAAAATCAAGTACTTGTAAAAATTGTCCTTCCCATGTATGAAAAAATGCATAAGATTAAAACTAAATTGGTGATTAAAAGACAATTGTGACGAAGTTATGTAATATATTGATAATAAAATTGTAATATTGATGTTTTCAAAATCAAAGTATGCTACTAGTGAGAAACGATATCTTGGATTGGTATAAATACGAAGAAAAGAAAAAGGAGAGAGATAATGCTCTAGTTGTTACTATATATTTTTATATATTGTTTTTTAAAATATAATTGTAATTATTTTTCAAAATTTGATAAGTTTCTTTTCTCATTCTAAATAAGTGCAAGGATGAATTGATATTGGATGAATAGAATAGAAATCCTTACACCTGGAGATGGGTGCGGATAAGTTTGATTCAATTTTCCTTCGAAACTAGACCATAAAAATGTGGTTTGGTTTTTTAGAATTTTGAACCAAACTATACAATTCATATTAGGAATTTTTCCAAAACATAAAATTTTGGTCTAGTTCAATTTGGTTTATGGATTGAACTTTATCTTCTAATTTAGAAATGTATATTTGAAAGACATTTAATTTTATATAAAAAGTATCAAATTAATTTAAAAATAATAAGTATTGTCATAATAAAGGTTGATAAAATTAATATTCATATGACTAAAAAATTGCAAATGTATATTAATAGTTAATTTTATTTTCAAACTTTAAGTTAAACTACATATATAATACATATATTGTGGTAATTAAAAGTTTAATACATATATGTTTTAAAAAATATAAATAAAAAATTCTTTTAAGTGTTATATTATAACAAAAGATATTCTCTAAATGAAGTAAAATAATATTATGATTTTTGTAAAACGATTTGGTTAGGTTTTACGGATTAATTTAGCTTATCCTTCCTAACCAACCATAAATTTTCTATTTGGTTTGTATTGAAAATTTTCTAAACCAAATTATAAGAAAAATCATATTTTTAGTTTAGTTTGGTTCAATTTAGTCAGTTTTTTTCTTACCCTTACTTACACCATGTATTCTATCATATGAGTATAGTTCCAAAATTTTAAAAGTTTGAAATTATCCTTTGGACCCTCAAACCACTTAAAGTTAAATGTATAAAATCTATAGGTTTTGAGGTACTATGTAACTTTGGAAGTGTCTTCCTTTTTCTTTCTTTCTTTCTTTCTTTTTTTTTTTTTATTTACCCCTCACATTTTTAAAGTCTGATGGACTAAGTTTTTTCCTTATCTTTTTGTATCTTTTTAACATCAATTCAAATCTTATGTTTAGCAAAAATAAGATATCAAAACATATACCTATAAATTTGAATTTATCTATCATTTATTTTATTAATTTTACATAAATACCAATTCAATTATTCATTTTCAATATATAAAATATATTTTTTAAATATTTTCTTTTAAAAGTACATAAATTTTTACTTTTTAATTCACATACTTTAATCACCATTTTGATCATAATTATTGTTGAGTCATATTTCAATTTCTTTAATTTAACTTATATCAAGGCTAATCTGCTTAACATAAATTAGTCAATGTCAAAATAAGGAAATACTTTTCTTTAAAAAAATTTAAAAATTAGAGCCGCCAATCAGTTTAACTAGTAAAAAATAAAATGAGGGTTTTTGGGTGGAAAAACCCTAATTTGACCACTAATCTACAAATTTTCTAAAAAAATAATTTTTAGAAAAAAATCAAAGTTACCATGTAAAAACTAAAGAAAAATTGATGGGTTTTTATTTTTTATAATTTTCTGACAATGCTAAAAATATACCTAAATAAACAAAAGATAACTAAAGAGATTTTTTATTACAAATTTCTGAGAAAAAGGGAAATTTTTTTTTTATTTTTTATGCAATTACCCTAAAGATGCCTTCGTACTTATTAGTTGAGTCAAACTAGCCGTAGTTCTCTTTTTATAAAATATTTAGTGGGTGGATTTTTTTTTTATTTTTGAAAACTGAGCAAAGTTTACATTTATTTTTCAATTTATTATTTAAAAAAAAAAACCTAAGAAATCTAATTTTTTCGAATTAAAGAAAAATCCTAACAAACTAAATCTTTTAAAAAATTCTATTAAGATTTTTTTTTTTGAAACCATTACGTGTCAAAAATATCATTTTTAAATCCTAACTATAAAATATTTTGAAGATACGATTAGATACGTATTTTTTCTAAATCTTAACTATTAGATACGTATCTTTTCTAAATCATAACTAATAGATATGTATCTTTTTTAAATCTTAACCACAATATATGCATCTCAACCACATGATACGTATATTTAAAAAAAATATGATTTTTCTAAAAGACACAATTTAATTAACTTTTATTAAAAAAATTTGGAATTATCTAGAAAACTGCGTAATATGAAAAGAAAATAATAAACCTGCACTTAAGAAAAATAAATTAGTAAATAAATAAAATTGGACTAACTAATAAGATAAATAAAATAAAATAAAACAAAAATAATTTTTATTTTACCTAAACCGTTCAAGTTACTTACAATCTTATCAGTGTTGTGTCCGTCGAGGTGTTCGTTGTGCTTGTGACCGTGAAGTGAATTGTGCTTGTGGAATGTCAGGCGAAGGGTACGTGTCCTCGGATTGTAGACATAGGCATGAATTTTGGCTATTGTCGTGAGTTTGGGGTGTTGTCGTCGAATTGCGAGTAGCTTGTGCGAATTGCTGTTGTTGGCTTGCAGGTGGACGTGTAGAAAGGCTTAAGGGGTCGAGCGTCAGTGGCTATCGTGCAGAATCGAGTCATCAGTCCGTTGGACGTTGGAGTGTGGACTTGCGTCAGCTTGGAGATTTGGTCGTCAAGGGCTTCAGACGGACATTTGATTTGGATTGGCTTCGGGTTGGACGTCAGGACTTCGGATTGGCTTCACAATTGTATTTTGGATCGGCTTCGCAATTTGACGTAAGGACTTCGGATGTTCGTTGGCTTCAGGCGATTGCGTCAGGATGTCGAGCTTGTGAATCGTTGGAAGGTCGGTGTAGGATGGCGTCAGGGGAGTTGTAAGCGGAAAGGTGGCTTCGTGAATTGGGAATCCGGAATTGGATTGAAGTCGTCTGGCAAGTTGTAGAATTAATTGTAAGAATAAAATAAAAACATCGTTAACTCTACCGTTAAATTTTTATTTATAAATCAATAATTGAATTTTCGTATCGAAAATACGGAAAATTTGATAATGATTCTTTAAAAATTTACCCTAACTTTTAAAAACCTTACTTGTTTTCCATTTTTCAAAACCTGATCCAATCCAATTAGATATAGCCCATTAACTTATTTAATAAATCTTAAATCTATTCTGATCTAATATAAATTAGATAAAATTCTATTTTAAGTCGGATTGGGCTAAAATTATTTTAATAAAGCTCAACTCTCAAATGACTTAATGATTTATTAAATTAATCAAACACCGTTATTCGATTTGATATTAAACGTTTCAACGCGACTCGAGTCAATATGACTTGACTTAATATAATTCGATTCAATATGTCATGACTTGACTCAAAACAATTTGACTCGATATAATATAACGATACGACTCAATTTGATACAAGGCGATTCAATATGACATGACTCGATATGACTCTCTTTTTTATTTATATTTTATTTTTTAATTTTTTATTATTTTCTCTTTTTTTTTTTTTAATTTCTTAACTTGGCTCAACTAAAATGAAAATGAAAAATAACAAAAACAAGGTTTCTACAGCTACCCCTCTTTATAGTGAAGATCGATTAGAACTTCGCTACAAAGACAAAAAAAATACACGTTTTTGCCAAACCCAACTTGGATAATCTAAAGAAGATAAATCTCTTCAAGATTAAAAAACTTGTTTTAGTAGACAATCCAAAAAAGATAGATCTCTTCGAGATTCCAAAAAAACTTTGTTTTGGTTTGTAGATGATTCAAAGATAATAAATCTTTTCAAGATTCTGGTTTTGTGGGTGATCCAAAAAGGATAGATCTTTTCAAGATTTCTTTTGGTTTGGTGAACAATTTGAAAAGAATATATCTTTTTGAGATTCATATTGACTTATTGAACAATCTAAAGAGAATAAATCTCTTCAAGCTTCGTTCTGGTGAATCTCAAGAGGATAGATCTCTTTGAGATTCAATTTGGCTAATCCGAAGAAAATAGATATTTTTGAGATTCATTTTGTCTAATCTGAAGATGATAGATCTTTTTGAGATTCGAAAAAAACTGGCTTAATTATTCTAAATATCTCTTTCAAAAAAATTTAAAATCATTTTACCTAGGAATAGAAAATTTCTTGGATAGCAACTAATTAGCATGCTTACATTGATTCCCAATATTCACTCATTCAATCAATAGAACTTCACCAAAAGATTGTGCTTGCTTCTTTTCATTTTTTCTTCTTTTTTTTTTCTTTTCCTTTTTTCTTTCTTTTTATTTTTTCCTCTTTTTCTTCAATAAAATCCTCTTCATGATTGAAAACTTTTGCTAATGAGTCTCATAACCATACCATGCTTAAGTCTTGATTTTGCTTTTCTCATCGCTAAGTTTCAATATTTCACTTTCTATGTCTTTTGAACGATAAATCTTTTTTCGAAAGAAACAAGATTAGATTATTAAGAACATTCGATTTCAATTTATCTAGTGATTCAAATTCATTGGTAACTGTTTGGTGTTTAAGTGTATGAGGCCAAGAAACATAGTATACAAGTGTTTATTGATGAAGTGTTTGTCGGTCGATGACCATCCGAATTCGAGAACATTCATGGATATCAACTTTACTCACAAACAATGAAAAATTAACCACAAACAATTCAAGAAAAATTGAAATCTTTATTGAACTCGGTTTTCATGGATAATACAACTTGTTTGCATCTGAATTCACTGGCCGCCTTAATTCCAAGCCATCCATTTCTATCAACACTAATGTACCTCCTAATAATACCCTTTTCACTACATAAGAGCCTTCATAATTCGAAGCAAACTTGCTCCTAGGGTCTTTCGCATTTGGTAATACTTTCTTTAACACCAAGTCTCCTTCTTTGAAGTACTTTAAGTATACTTTCTTGTTAAAAGCTTGAATCATCCATTGTTGGTAACACTAATCATGACATATTGCTACAAGCCTCCTTTCATCAAGGAGATTCAAATGCTCCAGCCGCTTCTTCACTTACTTTGCTTTATCGAGCTAAGTTTTTGCCAACACTCGAAATGAAGGTATTTCCACTTTCACTGATAGTATTGCTTCAGTTCCATACACCAATGAAGAAGGCGTTACACCAGTAAAGGTTCTGACTGAGGTTCTATAAACCATAAGGGCAAAGGTAATACGAACCTGGCCAAGGACAAACAAGGCTGACTATCGAGGTGGGTCCAATCTTGCCGAAGGAACGAAAAATAAAGTGGGTTTAGTTAGAGTTTTAGTGAATCTAAGACCCACGTAACCAGATATGACGCACCAGCTAGATTCTACATGTCCTAAAACTCGCCGGATGTGATATACCGGTTCAAGTGATAAGGTTCCTCACTATAATCCTTGCTAACGGGATTGATAAGAGATAGTGAGGGAGAGAACTTTCCGAGAGAAAAGACTCAAAAAGTGGTTTTTCATTAATCTCATGTGTATATCTACATTGTTACAAATGTTGCTATTTATAGCATATCCTAAATCCTATTGGCAAAATTGTAAATAATATACAAGTCCTTAAACCCCCAAAGAACTAGGCCTATAGATAAAATAAAGACAAACATGTACAAAAATATAAAACTGTACGTTTTTATGGGGGAAGTTGACATACGGTCAGTTGGCATGCCTTAGAAGTAGTTCACATTGCTTGGCCGAGAAACTAGAGTGGTCAGCCCATAATTGCCGAGTTCTAAAGTTAGTCAGCATTAGTTTCTCCATGTCTTGTTGAGTGGATCCAACTCTGGGCAACGTGATCTCTCCACATATTAGCAAGCGTAAAGCTGAGTAATTAGTTAGGCATGGGTGAAGGATCAGTTGTTGTCTCGACCTTATATTTCTTGGCACTCTATCTGCGAGAAATAGAGTCATTTGATTTGGCATACAAAATGAGTCAGCAAGTAAGTGAGCTTAGCCTTGGTAGTCGAGTTGGGTAAGTACCCTGAAGCCTATCATTCCCTCTCCCTTAGAGAAGTTTTGACTCGAAACTTGGTAATTGGTGGCTTCTAATCCTACCGGGATCAAACATCAACCTATAAAAATGAAAGATAAATGTAAAAAAGTACTCATGCCCCTTCCATTCGTCATGAGCCCAATCGATCAAACTCTTCATCATGTATCCTTCCTTCCACTCATCATGAATCCGATTAATCACATCTTGGTAGTCTTAGCAACTATCAAATATGGGAAGTAATACGATCTCTAGGTCATACAAAGGATTATGGGCGCGTGGGTCCAATGTCAACAGGAAGTAAGATGGCTCATCAGTGGTAAGTACTTCCAACTCTTCAAGCTCAGCTAGCTTGGATCTCACACTCTTCTCATTCATTGAAATCAGTATTCCTTCGGCTTCCTCACAAATCAATTCTTCTTCCTCCTTCCATCTAGGGTCATGCTCATTACTTTGGGTAGTCGATAAAGGGAGCACATCGAAAGTATGGTAGTCTAACATCAACTCAACTTAGCCCTCTTCCTCTTTACTACTTGCTTCTCTAGTAACCTGTACCTCCTTAACTCTTCCTTCAATACTCTCTAATTCGACATTCCTCTATTGTGTTATTTCATCCTTGAACACTTCAAGCCGTCTCTCAATCTCCTTCAGCTAATCCTGTACTTTTGGGAGGTTAGCTCCATAGGTGGGTTTTCTCTCATATAATTTGTTGTGATGATCTCAAGGTACGAATCTTCTTCGCATCAAACGCCTTATCTCGTCGCATGTAATGACCTCAATGTTTTCTCTATCAATTCTTTGATTTATCATTCTCTTCCACCAAGTAGTTGTAAAGCTAATCATTGAATTCTTTATAGCATAGGTTCTCTTATATTCGGGGTAAGAATAATTTTCAAAAATCTGATTAAATTGAAATTCCCAATTCAAATATTCTTCCAGAGTTCTATATCCATCAAATTTTGGAATTCATGACATCATGTCTTCATAATAATAATATTCATAATCGTATCCAGCTTCATATGGCATTTTGAGGATATTCAACTCAATAGCAATACTTAAGCTTATGAGAGAAAGATTTTCTCGGCAAGTAATAGACAACAGTAGAACTTGAGCACAGCAATTAAGCTCACCCTAAGAACTCCTTCACAATATTAACAACTTAGCAATAATTAGCTCGGTTGGTACTTTAATTTGGTAGCTCAGACTCCTTTACTCAATTAAGCTCGGCACGTCACAGGAGTTTAACAACTTGAGTACAGCTTAACAAGTGTTTGAACAAGACAGTCCAATTTGGAAATCAACCCTGCTATAAGAATTACTCGATTCGGCAAAATAAGTAGAACCACACAACTTTAATTCAACAGTTTAGCTCAGAAGCTTGGCAAAGTTTAAATTCGGCACAACAACTATTCTTGTCAAATCAGCTCAAACATACGCAATCTCAACTAGACACTTGGTCTTTTCAATTCGGCAAATACAACAGTACTTTCTTAGCCACTATTGCAATATTAAAATAGGATAGCACATTGAATAGCTTAAAGAAGTGATATCTCGGTAGACAACCCAGATTAGAATTCCCATCCTCTTCCTTTAATATAAATATTTAATATGGGACTTACAATGTAAAGAAATTGTAATCCAAATTTTCACTAACCTACCCGAAGGAAATTCAATTGAAACTAAACTAATACTCAGCAAACAAATCCTCAATATCCCAAACAAACCCAATAAGCAAGTACTTCCTCAAACACAAAATAGAATAGATACAATGCCTAAAACTTTTTGCCCTATCTGGAATCTCAAGCTCTGATACCAAGATTATATGAATCGAGCCAAGGACAGATAAGGCCGGCCATAGGAGTGGGTCCGATCCTGTTGAAGGAACGAAAAATAAAGTGGGTTTAGTAAGGGTTTTAGCAAATCCATAAGTTATCTTACCAAATATGATGCACCAGCTAGAATCTACATATCCTAAGACTTACCAGATGTGACACATCGGTCTACCTTGGTAAAAAGACTGAAAGTCGGATATACCTTCCACCGTAATTCTTGCTAAAGGGATTGATAAAAGCTAGTAAGGGAGAGAACTTTTTGAGAGAAAAGACTCAAAAAAGGGGTTTTTCATTAATCTTCTGTGTGTATCTATATTGTTATAAATGTTGCTATTTATAGCACGTCCTAAACCCTATTGGCAAAATTATAAATAATGTATAAGGCCTTAAACCCTAAAGAATTGGGCCTATAAATAAAATAAAGACAAACATGTACAAAAATATAAAATTGTGTGTTTTTACGGGGGAAGTCGACATGTAGTCAATTGGCATGCCTTAGAAGTAGTTCCGCATTGCTTGGTTAAGAAACTAGAGTAGTCAGCCCATAATTACCGAGTTTTAATGTTAGTCAACATTAGTTTCTTCGTGTCTTGCCGAGTGGATCCAACTCTTAGCAACGTAGTCTCTCTACATATCGGCAAGCGTAAAGCTGAATAATTGGTTAGGCATGCATAAAGGATCAGTTGTTGTCTCGACCTTATGCTTCTTGGCACTCTATTTGTGAGAAATAAAGTCATTCAACTTAGCAGACAGAATGAGTCGGCAAGTAAGTGAGCTCAACCTTGGCAGTCGGGTTAAGTCGGTATCCCGAAGCCTATCAATCATGCCAATCTCTATAAGTGATTGCCATCTTCTCAATGATTCTTTTGATGTTCTTATTAGTGGCTTCAACTGCCCCATTCATCTAAGGTCAATACAAAGTTGAGTTTCTATGATTAATCTTGAGTTGGCTACACACTTCATCCATCAACTTGTTGTTCAAATTTGAATCGTTGTCTGTAATAATAAACTCAAGTACACCGTATCATGTAATAATATCTTTTTTCAAGAATTTGACCACTACTCCTTTGGTTACTATGGCATATGAGGCTACTTCTACCCACTTGGTAAAATAGTCAATCGCAACTAAAATGAATTTGTGCCCATTTGAAGCCGTTGGCGAAATTGGATCGATCATGTTAATTCCTCACATCGAGAAAAGCCAAGGAGCCGACAACACATGTAATTCCTAGGGAGGAGTGCTGATTTTGTTAGCGTACACCTGACATAGGTGACAGTGTCTCACGTATCGATAAAATCCGATTCCATCATCATCCAAAAATATCCCATCCTCATGATTTTTCTGGCTAACATGTACCCATTCATGTGAGGACCATATACTCCCTCATGCACTTCTTTCATTGATTTCTTAGCTTCCTCTTCATTCATTCCTCAGTAGTATTACATCTAATGATCTTTTATACAACGTGACTCCACTTAATAAGAAATGAGTGGCTAATGTTCTTAAAGCTTTTCTATCTTTTCTATCAGCATCTTCAGGAAATTCTCCCATTTGAACCTTTTAATATCATGATACCACGGTTTCTTTGATTCCTTTTCTTTAACTATTAAGCAAAAAGCCAGTTTTCCCTCTACCTCAATCTTCAGGAGCTAAATTTCTATCCCATCCGTGACTTTCACCATTGACGGTAACATGGCCAATGCATCAACAAATTGATTCTAGGTCCTTGGAGTGTAAGTGAATGAAACTTCTTGGAATTTTTCACTCAACTTCCTTAAATGCTTGTGATAAGGTATCAATTTTTCATCTTTCATCTTATATTCTCCTAAGATCTGGAGATTTATAAGGGAAGAATCTCCATACACTTCAAGTTTTTGTATTCTCATATCTAACGCTATTTTGAGTCCCAAAATGCAAGTTTCATATTCTGCTATGTTATTGGTATACGAAAATGTCAATCTGGCTACCACAGGGAAATGGTTACCCTTAGGCGATACTAATATTGCTCCTATCTTACAACCGAACACATTGGCTACTCCATCAAAATACATCTTCCATCCCAATTTCTCATCATTCAATTCAGTTGCCATCATCACATTTTCATTAGGAAATTGTGCTTCCGAACCATCATCCTCATCTTTTAATGAGTATTTTGCCAATTGATCAACCATTGCTTGCCCCTTCACTGAACTTTGACTCACGTACTTGATATCAAACTCAGAGAGTAACATCTATTACTTCGATATTCTCGCAAGCAATACCGGCTTTTTTGCTAAATACCTCAACGAGTCATGTTTTGTTAATAACTCTATTGAATAATGGAGAATATATTGCCCAAGCCTGTGCATCACCTACGCTAAGGCACAATACGTTCTTTCCACTTTTGAATATTTTTGTACGCCTTTTGTGAATTTCTTACTCAAGTAATATATAAGATGTTCTTTTCTGCCTGTTTCATCTTTCTGCCCCAGTATACATCCCATCAATTCATGAAAAATCGTTAAGTAGAGAATCAATGGTTGTCCTGGTGTAGGAGTGACCAATACTAGTGGATTGATGAGATACTCTTTAGTTTCAGCAAATGCTTGCTCACACTCTTCATTACATTCTATCACTACATTCTTTCTCAAAAGTTTAAAGAACAACTTGCATTTATTGGTTAGCTGTGATACAAACTGAGCGATGTAATTCAACCTCCCCAACAGTCCCGTACTTCTTTTATAGTTTTCAGTGAAGGCATGTTTACGATTGCCTTGACTTTATCTAGATCCACTTCAATTCCTTTCCTACTTACTATAAAACCCAATAATTTGCCCGAGGTTACTCTAAAGGTACACTTTTCTAGGTTTGGCTTTAGTTGAAACTTTCTCAACTATTCAAATAGCTTATGCAAAATATCTACGGGATTTTCATCCTCCTTAGATTTGGCAATTATATCATCTACATAAACTTCAATTTTCTTATGCATCATGTCATGAAATAAGACAACCAAAGCATGCTGATAAGTTGCCCTAGCGTTTTTCAACCCGAAAGGCATCACACGATAGCAAAATGTTCCCCAAGTAATAATGATAGTAGTTTTGATTTTATCTTCTTTTGTCATCTTGATTTGATTATATCTTGAGAAACTATCCATAAATGAGAAAAGATTATTTCCGACGGTGTTATCCACTAATACGTCAATGTGTGGCAAAGGAAAATTATCTTTCAGTGTCACCTGGTTTAAATCACGAAAGTCTATACAAACCTTAACTTTCCCATTTTTCTTCAATACTAGCACCACATTGGCTACCCATTCAAGGTAATCCGATACTTCTATAAACCCAACTTCCAGCAATTTCTTTACTTCTTCTTTTATTTTGAAGATTATATCCGATCTAAATTGCCTAAGCTTTTGTCTTTTCGGTTTAATCTCTTCCTTTGTTAGCAGTTTGTAAACAACAATAGACGAATCTAAACTAGGCATATCTTTAGAAGACCAAGAAAATATGTCTAAGCATTTTGGTAACAATTGTGACAACTCCTATTTTTTATCATTCGCTAGATTACCACCAATTTTCAAATTTCGTAGATTTTCTTCTGTTCCCAAATTGATCAGAACCATTAGTTCATCAATAATCATTCTACCCTGTTTATATCAATGCCAACTCTCTTGTATTTCTTTTGGAGTCTCAATATCATCTCCAACGTCTGACCCAATAGAGCTGAAAGTGATATTGGTACTTTCATCGTTTACATGTACGAGATATTTATTACCTTCACCGTTTTTATCGAATCTAAAGAGAAAAGGAAAAAGAAAGATAGCGAAGAAATAACAAGGAAGAATTGATAAAAAGAAAGGAACGAATTTTATTGAATAAATTCAAATTGTCTAAAAGAAAAGGCCTAGCTAATCAAACTAATTATTGAAATCGAATATTCCTAAATAATCTAATTTTGTGTTTCTAAAGAGACTTATTAATGGGAACAGAAAACCAGTTGCATAAGGAAATTAGTACACTAATATCTTCCTTCTCATCTGGAACAATGCTGTATTGCTGAGCCAAAGCCTTAGATAAACTGGCTACTTTGGGTTCCTAAATACCAGCTGGTATTGAGAATGTCTAACGAATGTCCAGAAAGTCCATGTGAGCATGGTACGACTGATCTCCTCTCTTTCCTCTAGTTTTGGCCTTCATTTCTTAGATCTCCTCTTTAGTCGGCTCATACCTAACCCCGAACGTTCCAATATATTGCTTAAGTTGATCTAAGGGACCCTATACCCCCTATCTTGACTCTCCAATCATACTGACTTCATAAAAAATCTACAACTCTAGCTCCTCTAATTCTTCATTCCCAATATATGGAATAGTTGTCTCTTTGTAAATCTCGTAATCCTGCTCTCCAAGAACAGTAACCAACTACTCATTAGCTATGAATTTCACTTTCTGATGAAAGCTGGACTAAATTGCCCTTACTGAATAAATCAACGGTCTTCCTAATAGAAGATTAAAAGTTCATAGTATATCTAGAACTTGAAACGGAATAGTGAACATCTACGGATCAATCTTGACCTGCAACTCAATTTCTCTAATTGTCTCCCTTTTTTATCCATCGAAAGCTCTTACCGAAATCGAGTTGGGATTTATCTCTGTTGCATCTACTCCAAGTAAATTTAATGTTGCCAAGGGACACACATTTAGTGAAAACCCATTATCTATTAGAACTTGAGCAACCACTTTCCTTGTACACTTAACCACTATGAAAAGTGGCTTTGTGTACTGGTCTCCTTCTTCTCCTAGCTCATCTAGTGAGAATGAAATCTGATCCATCAAAAATATCAAATTCACCACCAATCCTAGCTTCTCAATAGAAATCCCTTCAAGTACTTTGACATCCTTTAGAATTTTGATTAATGCTTCTCGATGAGTATCTGATGACAATAATAGGCCCATTAGAGAGATCTAGGCTGATACTTTGGCTAGTTGATCCATAATCTTATATTCGCTTCCTTTTGGTTTCCTCATTTTGGTCATAAACTCGCCCCAAGCGTGTAAGCCCACCAACCATAGGTGATGAGGACCTGGTTGTCTGATTCGTGGCTTGATAATCCAAAGGGGTTGCTTTGTAATTCTTTGGAACTATCGGGACATTAAAAGAAATTTTCTTGGGCTTACCCAATTCTTCAACCTTTTTAGTCTTCGTATAGTACTAAAAAACCAATGGCTTAGGCCCTTCTCGAATCATTCCAACCATCTCAGCCATCTTCTAAGCTTTTGCAATAAGCTTGTTTTCTTCCTCAAATTCTAGACCCCATTCAATGGGTGGTTCGTCAACATATATGGCGGGTGAACCGGCGTAATTCACTAAATATTCAAACTTTCATAACGGTTCTCCTAGAGTGTCAACCGTCGAATCTTCAACTTCATACTTTTTTCTAAGCTCCTTCTGAGTACTTCTCTTTCATGGTCTTGGAATCGTCATAGCCATAATATCAGTTTTCTTTATCTTCCCATCCTTTAGCAGTTGATATATTGCCAGTTTAGTCCGAGTTCTATCCCTGAGATTCATATTCTGCAAGTACCTAGCTTGCCTCAAATTCTAAGCCATTTCCTCAATAGTGATAGGGAGACTGTCTAAATCAATCTTCGGTTCAAAAATTTCAACTATGATCATATTGATTGAATTTCCATGATTCGATAGTGGATTATTATCCATGTTGGAGTGGAAGTTTGAATGAAATCCAATTAGACTAATTTTGCATCAATAAGATCTCGGATCTTATGTCTGAGTCTTCAGCACTGGTCCGTAAAATGCCCCACTTACCCTAAATTATAATCACATCAAAGCTTCAAGTTATAATCTCTTGGTCTTTGTCCCTCCCTTGGTATTTCAAATGTCAGAAGATTCTCTTTCCTTAATTGTGCAAGAACTTAGCTTAAAGGAATGGGAATATGAGTAAATTGTCTTCTTTATAGGCAGTTATTTTGATTTAGATTCGACGGGGGATTATATCTTCCTATCATGGCTACTAAGACTGCAGGTCTAATAAGGTTACCAGTATTGACAACACTTACTGTAGTTTCTTTGTTTTTGTTAGAAAATCTTGTGAAAGGTGTCTTCTTCTCAGTTGCTTCTGGATTAGGAAGCCTCCCAGTAGCAATAGCTTCCTCAATTTGGTACCCTAAGGTCACAATTTTTGTAAAGTCGAAGGCAAGGTGTCTGACTAGATATTGATAATATAGGCCTCCAAGAGTGTTGATGAAAGCAAAAGTTAGGCCCTTTTCTATTAAGGGTAAAGTTACCCTAGCTACCATGCCCCTCCATCTCTAAACATATTCCTTAAAGCTCTCATTGGCCTTTTTTTCGTAGATTATTTAGATCTCACTTAGACGGGGTCACTTTAATGTTGAACTTATATTGGTTGTAAGAAGCCCATGCTAACTTATCCTATGTATCGATCTCATTCAAGTCTAATTGGGCATGCCAAGTTAAGGCGGGCATAGTCAAGTTATCTTGAAACGTCTAGATTATCACCTTGTCATACTTCATATATTTCCCCATTTTCCTTATATATAACCTAGTGTGGAGATTTGGGTAGCCAGCCCCATCGTATTTCTTGAACTCCGGTACCTTAAATCTTTCTGGGAAATCATCTTCTTGTGCCGGCAAGTTGATCATCTCCATCTACTCAAACCCGTTAACCATCTCTAAGGTTTTCATCTTCTCGGTCAACTTCTATATAAACTTTCTTTCCATCTCTAGGTGCTTCTCCTCAATCTCCTTCCTCCATATCTCAGCATTAGGAACCAATTCTTCATCTTCCAATTCAAGGGGAAGGGTCAATTTTGCATTCCGATTCAGGTTGACTTGAGATCCTTGTCGGTCATTGAGAATCCTAATAGCCCAAGTAAGAGCCTAGATCTATCCGGCTATCTTGTTCATGTTTTCTTCCAAAGTTGTAACTCTCTAGTTGGGCTTGGTTTGACTGACGTTTCTAGTACCCTAAGTTGTCATTATTGCCTTAGAACAAGTGAATATTGAGCTTCTAGTTGAGTCTGCTCACTTGGATGCTATTTTTGAAATTCTACGTGAAAACCTAAGTTTTAGACTTTTTGGTGAATTAAAATTTTTTGTTGTTTGTTGTTTTTTTTCTTCTTTTTTTTTTTTGTATTATTTTTTCTTTTGTTTGCTTTTCTATTGTTTGGTTCTTCTTCTTTTTTATTTTTGTTTTTTTATTTCAAAGTCAACTATCAAGAGAAAACAAAAAAAAAATGCATAAGAGACTGTACAATCAATAAAGATTTTCTTTTAATAAAGCTACAAATTTATTAATAATCATAACATACAACTTATACAATGGACTAAAAGAAAGGAAAAGAAAAGAAAACCTCTAACTAATCTTCCTAAAAAAAAAACTCAAATCCTATATCTACAAGAACCGATAGATTTGACTTGGATGGGCTTCATCAACTTCTCTTATAAGTCTTTGGATTGTAACATCCCTTTCTCGAATCTTGCTCCTTAAGAATTGATTTTCTTTCAGCAGTTTTTCATTTTTCAACTTTAACTCTTTAATGATCCTCTTACTTTCTTAGAACTAGGCTTCAACTGTAGCTTGTATGGTATCTCGGTAGGCCTACTTGGTAAGTGAAAGACGTATTGGTTTTGGCTTGTATTTGAATACGTTTGGAGCTTCATACCATATCTTTCCAGTCTTCTCCAACTGATCATAGATGAACTACTTGGTGGCTCGGTATTCTCCAACTTTTCCCTTCAAAGTTCCCACATTGACTATCTTCTTGACTTCTCTCCGTTCTCACAGCTTCACAAGTTCTACTAGTCGTTGAATCAGAGTAGCCATAGGTAAACAAGGATCTTAATAACTCATTGTGATGACGTCCAAGGAGTCTCTGTAGTCTATCTCTTGAAGTGGACCTAACTGTCTGGCTCGCCTATCATCGTTAGGCGGAGGTAAAGATTCCAACGACATGAGGGTTATACAATGGCAGCCCGTCCTAAATTCCTAAGATGGCAGCCCGTCCTAAATTCCTAAGGTGGCCTAGGTCCGACCATATTTAAATATGCAAATAATTACTTAAAAATAAAAAGAACCCCCCTAACCCTAATTCTCCAATAGGGCCCATTGGGCCAGGCTTTTTCTTAGGGCATGCATCACTAAAAACCCGTTAGTACGGCTATAATATAAAAAAGAAAATAATTACTGAAAAGGCCATCAATTAATTTTTAATTTTTACATAGTTAGTCCACTAAATGTTTCTAGTAGAGTCACCAATTCTATTGAGTCCTATTTCGATTTCCTTAATTTAACCTATATCAAGTCCAACTCGCTTAATATAAATTATTCGACATTAAATTAAGGAAATACTTTTTAAAAAAAATTAAAATATTAGAATCACCAACCAGTTCAACTAGTAAAAAATAAAATTAGGGTTTTTGGATAGAAAAACCCTAATTTGACAATTGATTTATGAATTTTCTAAAAAAAAACGATTTTTAGAAAAAATAAATTAGAAAAGACCAAGTTCGGGGGTTAACTTATTAAGACTAAGTCACTATGTAAAAACTAAAGAAAAATTGATAGATTTTTATTTTTTACAATTTTCTAACAATGCTAAAAATATATCTAAATAAACAAAAGATAACTATGGTGATTTTTTATTTCGAATTTCTAAGAAAAAGGGAAAAAAGTTTTTTATTTTTTATGCAGTTGCCCCAAAGGTGTTTATGTAATCGCTAATCGAGATCAAACAGACCGTAATTCTCTTTTTATAAAATATTTAGAGGGTAGATTCTTTTTATTTTGAAAATCGAGTCAGGTTTATGTTTATTTTTCAATTTATTATTTAAAAAAACTAATAAATCTAATTTTCCTAAATTAAAGAAAAACCCTAACTAATTAAATCTTTTAAAAAACTCAATTAATATTTTTTTTTATTTTTTGAAATCATTATATGTTAAAAATATCTTTTCTAAATCTTAACTGTAAGATATGCTAAATATACGATTAAATACGTATCTTTATACACATCTTTTCTGAATCTTAACTATTAAATACGTATCTCGATATGTATTTTTTCTAAATTCTAACTATAAGATACATATCTCAATCGTATAATACATATATTTTAAAAAAAAACATGATTTTTTTAAAAGATGTAATTTAATTAACTTTTATTAAAACAAAATCAGAATTATCTAGAAAACTATACAGTATGAAAAAAAATAATAAACCTATACTTAAGAAAAATAAGTTAGTAAGTAAATAAAATTAAACTAACTAATAAGATAAATAAAATAAAAATAAAAATTTATTTTACCTAAACCGTTCAAGCCACGTACGATCCTATCAGTGTTATATCCGTCACGGTGTTCGTCGTATTGGAGACTATGAAGTGGCTCGTGTTCGTAGAATGTCAGGCAAAGGGTACGTGTCTTCGAATTGCAGACGTTAGCGTGAATTCTAGCTGCTGTCGTGAGTTTGGGATGTTGTCCTGGAATTATGAGTGGCTTGTACGGATTGCTATTGTTGGCTTACAGGTGGACGCGTAGAAAGACTCAGTGGGGTCAAGCATCGGTGGCTATCGTACTGTATCATTCGTCGGTCCATTGGACGTTAGTGTGTGGACTTGCGTCAATTCAGAGATTTGGTCGTCAGGGGCTCCGACGAATGTTGGATTTGGATTGGCTTTGGATTGGACATCAAGATTTCAGATTAGCTTCACAATTGGATTTTGGATCGGCTTTGTAGTTAGACATCAGGACTTCGAATGTTCGTTAGCTTCAGGTGATTGCGTCAGGATGTTGGGCTTGCCAATTGTTGGAAGGCCGATGTAGGATGGCATCAGGGGAGTTGTAATTGGAAAGTTGGCTTCGTGAATTGGGAATCTGGAATTGGATTGAAGTCGTCCGGGGAATAGTAGAATTAATTGTGGGAATAAAATAAAAATATCCTTAACTTTACCATTAATGATTCTTTGAAGATTCGATAATGATTCTTTCATACCAAAGATATAAAAGATTCAATAATGATTTTTTAAAGATTTTTTCTAACTTTTAAAAACTCTATTTAATTCAAGCTTTCTATTTTTCAAGGCTTGATTCAATTTAATTAGATATAGCTCATTAACTTATCTAATAAATTTTAAGTCTATTCTGGCCCAATATAAATTAGATAAAATTCTATTTTAAGTCGGATTAGACTAAAATTATTTTAGAAGGGCGACATAAAGTCTCCTCCTTCCCTTTTAGTACCGGCTGTTTCCTCTTCTCAAGCCTCAATGCACTCTTGAGCCACCTTGTCTACACAGCCAACAGCTCTGCCCCTACTCTCCCTATCATTAGTTCTGAGGCTACAAAGTAAAGAGCAAACTCATTAGGAAAACGGACTAAAAAAAAAAGATAAGGTACTTACTAAGTTGAGGATGAGCAACCTGATGGCCCTTACTCTAATGACAAAGGCGACATGATACAACATATAACTAAGCACCCCTCTTTGGCCAAACACAACAAATACTTGTCTCCATTGCAAACAATGGTATGCCATCCTCATACTTCTAGCATATCGATAAAGGATTCAATTTTCTCTATCCCCTAGATTCAATAGCTTAATATTTGTCATTACATCCTCATCTCTTAAAGACCTCAACTTCCTTCCACGAATAAGCCATCACCACTTAGTTGGGAAATTTAGTGGTTCAGGAGTGCGAACACAATAGAAGAACTCCTTTCATCCTTTAACCTTATTAGGTAGCTTATAAAAAATACTTAGCTCTTTGCCTCTGGTAGCAATATATACTCATCCATCGGCTACCCTCTTCATATGGAAGAAATGCTTAAATAATTATGCAATCAGCCGTCATAACTGCTCAACACAACTTTAAAGTATAAAAAAAACTCCCAAAGGAATTCTTAAAAGGGGAGCGAACAACCAAGCTTGAACACTTTCGCGTAAATACTAAATGATCAGTCATCCCCTATGTCATAAGCCCACTGCCCATCCATGGGCTCCTCTACTCGCTACTTGGGCACTACTCCTAATGCTTAGCTAACTAACCTTAACTTCTCTTGGCTTATTACATAAGGAACATGGGTATACGCGTACTCATTTGCATTGGTCGTCCTCAACAACTGCCCAACATTGTTTGCTACCTCCCACTCTTGAGGTTAATTAACAAGGCCATGGTAATGTGCCTACAGGAATGCCATTAGGAACTTTAGGGACAGATGAGAGGGCATCTGGTGGGGTTTCAGTTCAAGAGGTTCCAGCTGAGGTTACAATCATCGAGAAAGGCTCTATGGCAACAAGTGCTTGGGTGGATGCAAAGCAGGTAAGTTTAGAGTGAACCCTTGAAGCTACTATTATAGATGCCATTAAGATTCTTGACGATGAGTATGTTGAACCTTTGGTCCATCATGGGAGGCAAGCAGCCCCTGTTCAGCTTGTAGATCGACTTGCCTAAAGGTTTGAGCAACTATAAGTGTAGTTCAGGCAATTTGTAGCAGACAAGAATGAAGTGGAGGCCTCAATAGAGTTGTTAAGGAAGCACAACAAAGTAAGCTACTCACATGTTTCTATCGAAGTGCTTAGCCTTAGTTTGAGTAATGATTGTATATTATGCTTGCAGTTGTATAACTTGCTAGATTTCATCCTTGCGTACAATCGGTCACTCCTTTAGTCGGAAAGAAGCTAAACGATGGCCGAAGTTAAGAGGCTCCAAAAGGCACTGGAAGAGGAGAAGAAGGTGCACGGCGACTTAACCGTCGCCTTCAATAACTTGGTGCACCAACACAGGGAGGTCCTTGATCAAGTGGGCAAGCTGTAGGTAGTTAAAGAGTCTAGAAAAAATATTATAAATAAGTTGACTACCGAGTTAAGGGCAAGGGGAGAAGAGTTAGAGAAAGTATGGGTCAAGTTTACTAAGAGGGAGTCCAAGCTCTTAAAAGGTAAAGGGTTATCAAATGAGGTTAAATAGGATCTCTTCATGGAGAACTTGGATGTCCCTTTGATCTAGAAGGCCATCGCCATGGCTAGATATGCAATGGCAGAGGAGTTGCGGAAATAAGTTCATCAGAACATGCTTGATGCGAACTTATCCTTTTTACATTAGCTAGATGAACTTAAGGTTGCTGCTGGAGGTAGGCCAAGTAGTGAGTGGTCTGGTGACTTGCTTGGAGCTTCCAGCAGTGGCTCTAATGCAAGCCTTGAGGAGGGGGGTGGTGATCAGCAAGGTGGTTAAGAGTAACAAGTCAAGGATGCTTAAGGACATCTTCAAACTTTTTCTTGTGGCTAATGTCAGCGATGTATACCCATTCCTGATTTCATTTTCTGTAGTCTTATTTTTGTAGAGGTCAGGATGCTATCCTCCCTTCATGTAATGAATTGAGAGCTTAAATGAATGAGATTTCCCTTAATTGGCTCTGCTTTCTTTTTTGTTCCCCTTAGTCACTACTTCTAGTGTTTTTATTGTAGCTCATTGTAGATACTTAATTTTTGCTCCTCTGTAGTCTTAATTTTTATTTTTATTTTTGCAAAAAGGGTCCTTGTAGATACCTAATTTTTGCCTCTCTATAGTCCTAATTTTTATTTTTTTTACAAAAAAAGGGTCCTAATAAAATAAAAATAATAAAAAGTAACAAATAATGAAAGTAAAAAGAAAAAAATAATAAGAAAAGGAAAAATCATAAAAATTTCGTAGATTTTTAAGAAGTAATTTATATTAGGAATAATTAGTTTTAGTGTTAGTTTTTGTTTTAGTTTAGTTAAAAATTTTAGTTTAGGGATTCAGATAGTTTAAATATAATTTAATGGTAATGAATATCAAGATACAGACCAACGGCCTAATGGATAAGTAACGGAGTATTTGGGGAGGATTTAGTTGGAGGTCACGGGTTCAAGTCTTAGCAGGTATCTATGTCTTTATTTTTCTAACTTTGCAGAAGCGAGATGAGAATCAGTTTCATATCTAATTAAATCATATCAGTTTAGTTAAATCAGATTTGAATAAAATTTGAATCTAATTTAATCAGATACAATAGATATGATAGGATCTGATTTGGACTCTATAAAAGAAAAATTAACAATGGAGGCTGCAGAATCTGACAGCAATTAAAAACCCAACAAAAACAGAAAACAGGAAATACTGGGTGACTCGTTTGCAGCCCCGTAACGTCCAACTTCCGAGCATCAATCCAAAGTCTCTTGATGCAAGCTGAAGTCTAGACGAAAGCCAACTACGGCCAACACAAAGACTTTGCCAAGTAGTCACCGTAACAGATCCACGCTCCACGCAGTCCGAAGGTAGCAGATTGACGCTCCACGCAATTCGAAGGTAACAGATCCACGCCCCACGCAAATCCGAAGGCAGCAGATCCACGCTCCACGCAATCTAAACAGCACGCACAACGTCTACAGCAATCCTTACGACTACACAGCCCACGATCTTCGTCCACAGCAATAGTTGCGACTACACTATACAGATAGCTATCACAGTTAGTCCCAATCTTCGATTGCCGAGCCCCTCACGTCCAGCTCCACGATCGGAGTATGCTGCCTGCATGATCCCACGCTGAATACAGTCTGCACTTCAGCACTGCATACAAACTGCACATACTCACGCATCCTTGCAACAGTATACACACCGACGCCGGCAACTAATAGACCAAACACGTGTTCCTTCGCCTGGAAATTTGCACACACGCCTAACGAGCCTTGTCCATCACCACTGCTGTAAACAGCAATTTAGGTTCGGTTTAGTTCAATTTTTATTTATTTATTTATTTAGTTATTATATTATGTTATTATTATTATATTATTAGACATAGCATATGTGTGTATATATTAGTTTAGTATATTTCTTTTAGCATTATTCTGCTTTATTATATAAGTTAAATATGTTATATTGATTTGAGTGGATAGTTGTTTAATAATAGTAATATAGATAAAAATAATATATATATATGTATATATTAGTCTAAGAATTTTTTAGGATTAGTTTTTGTTCTAGATTTCTCACCTAGAAAATCAAATTTTTTTTTTAGAAATTTAAGTTAATAAAAATCAATAAAATTTTTAAGGTATTTTAGAGAGTCTTTTAATCATATCAAAAGTTAGGACTCTTTAGATTTTTTTAATAAATCGAATTGATAATAACGTAAACTCGGTCGGTTTTCAAAAAAATTAAAATAAATCAACACACTAAATTTTTCAAAAGAACTACGATCGTCTGATCCTGGCTAGCGGGTACGTAAGCACCTTCGGGGCGACGATAAAATATGTAGAAACTTAGATTCTTTTTTTTTTTTATTTATTTATTTTAAATATTATAATTAGAAAAATAATCCTAATTTTGGTAAATAAATTGTGGTACTCGTTAGGGTTTAATAGGTTAACTCCCGAACTCGGAACCCTCTGGTNCGACGATAAAATATGTAGAAACTTAGATTCTTTTTTTTTTTTAATTTTATTTATTTATTTATTTATTTTTTAAATATTATAATTAGAAAAATGATCCTAATTTCGATAAATAAATAATGGTACCCATTAGGGTTTAATAGGTTAGCCCCCGAATTCGGAACTCTCTGGTTCTTTATTAAAATTGAAATCAAGGACTGGTAGCTAAATCGTAACCAATCCACCCAATTGGTTACGGTTTCTTTTCTTTTCCTGACTCCGGTCGGGTGGCGACTCCAAAAATTATTTTCAATAAAAAAATCAGAATTTCTTAATTTCTTTAATCAAGGATTAATATTAAACGGGTTAAGGTTTAGTATTAATCAAGAAATGAGAAATTAATTTTAAATAAAAGAAAACTGAAAATCAGGCTCGATAGTCCTAATTCAAAAATAAAAATAACAAAAAAAAATAAGAAATAAAAAATGAAAATACCAAAAAAATAAGAAAAGAAAATTTAAAAAGACTTTTTAAGATTTTTAAGAAATAACTCATATTAGGAACAAATAGTTTTAGTTTTAGTTTTAGATTAGTACAAATAATTATTTTAGGGAATCGGATAGTTTAAGTATAATTTAATTGTACTGAATATCAAGGCGCAGGCCAATGGCCTAACAGATAAATATTGGGGTATTTGGATTAGATTTAATTTGAGGTCTTGGGTTCGAGTTTCTGCAGGCACCTATGTCTTTATTTTTCTATCTTTGTAAAAGCGAGATGAAAACAGGATTCATATCTTATTAAATCATTTGAATTTAGTTCGATCTTGTTAAATTAGATTTGAATTAGTTTAGATCTAGTTTAATTGTTGTAAAAGCGAGATGAAAACAGGATTCATATCTTATTAAATCATTTAAATTTAGTTCGATCTTGTTAAATTAGATTTGAATTAGTTTAGATCTAGTTTAATTGTTGTCAAATCAGATACAATAAATATGATTAGATAGGATTTGATTTGGACTTGATATATATAAAAAAAAACAACAACAGTAGAGGGATCAAATGCACCACATATTCTCGTTACAATGGCATAGTTGAATCTGATCCTGTTGAATCAAATTCCTAGTCAACTTTGACCAGAATTGATGCCGCAATCTGAAAACTCAACAATAGAATAGCCAGAGAAATTCACTGTCGTGCTACAACCCATGAACGAGAAGACATGGAGCACTTACACACGCACGCAACCAACAAAAACAGCCCCATCTTCCTTCCCTCCAATGCTCTACTGCAAAACCTAAAAAAAAAAAAAAAAACAGCAGCAACACCACACACAGTAAACATCTCACCAACACTAGAATCTGCACCACACTCACACATGCTCACGATTACACGACAACTGTACACATATCTACTCCTTATACTGTCCACGATACACATTCACTCCTTGCACCATTGATTACTCCCTTCACACGATTGCAACAGACTTCAACAGGACACGCACAGCAGCTAGGCTAACGAACCAAACCACTGTCCATCGTCATTCGAACACACATACCCATAACTCTAATACGAACAGCAGCAGCAATTAACATGACAGTAGTTACCCCCATGCCCTACACAACACAAGCTCACATCACGTACCGACCCCAACGCCAGTAGTATGTCCACATACTATTTGCGTCCACGATTAGCCGAGCACTTACACAGTAGACTTCCCACACTCCATGCTATATTGTTCACAACGCCGCATTGCTAAGCTTCACACACAATTGAACACGAATATGACTTTACTGCCCAGTTTGCACTCTAAATCAGGTTCGATTCTTTTTTTTTATTATTATTTTATTTATTAGTTATTTATTTATTTATGTTTACAACATGACATAAAAATAAGCTTAGGAGATTTCATTATCATTAAGTGTTTTTTAGGATTTCTCACTTAGAAAATTACTTTTTAGAAATAAAAATTAATTAAAAAAACCTTTTAAAAAAAGAATTTAGGATGCTTTAGAGAGTTTTTCTAATATTCAAGAATTAAGACCCTTTTATAATTTCATTTGAATAAATTAAATTTATAAAAATATAAACTCGGTGAATTTTTAAAATTAAAATAAAACCAACACATTAAAGTTTTCAGAAAGAACTATGATCGTCTAATCCCGGCTAACGGGTAAGTAGGCACCTTCGGGGTGACAATAAAATATGTAAAAACTTAGGTTTTTTTTTTTCTTTTAAATTATTTATTTATTTTTTAATTATTATAGTTAAAAGAATAATCCTAATTTCAGTAAATAGATAGTAGTACCCGTTAGGGTTTAATAGGTTAGCCCCCGAACTCGGAATCCTATGGTTCTTCATTAAATTTGAAATCAAAGACCGATAGTTAAATCGTAATCAATCCACCTAATTGATTACGGTTTTTTTCCTTTTTCCCAACTTCGGTCGAATGGCCACTCCAAAAATTATTTTTAATAAAAAACTGGAATTTCCTAATTTCTTTAGTCGAAGATTAATGTTAAATGGGTTATGGTTTAGTATTAATCGAAAATGGGGAAATTAATTTTAAAAATAAGAAACCGAAAAATTAGACTCGACATGCATACTTAAACTCCATTCATTTTTCATTTGTCTTTTGTACCGAAGAAGATATTTTTTGAGCAAATTTGTGTACCCTGTTTCCTTGCAAGATTAGCTGAATTCTTTATCCCTAAGTAGATGGTCTATGCCTGCTTGCCGATATTTCTTCATAGGCTTACTTGCTTGCTCGTATGTCATTGCTTTATACTTATCCTCGATTTTTGTCTATGTTTTTTACATTTGCGAAGATGCTTTCTTATAGGTTGACATACCTTATCTCCCGAGCAGATTGTGATTCTCTAAGTCACTATAAGGGCTTAGCGTCATGGGGCAACGAGCTTACTATAGCGAATCTTGTGATGATGTTACAGGATCTCCTTAGTAGGGCAATTTTGATAGGGTAAATCTTTATTGACATAGCCTATCTTCTCGGTAGAGTTTATTTCAGGTAGCACGTGTTCTTGGTAGGTGGAGCCCTTCGATCAGAGTGCCTTCTAAAAGATATTTAATGCTCATACGATGCATCATTAATTCCCTAGGCATCGCTTCGGTTCCCAATGCGTTGGGCTCCTATGATGGCAAATATGTGTATGGTTAGGGTTATCTCATGGCTCCTATATAAAGGGTGCATAAGTCTTTGCTTTACCGCGCTAAACATCTAAATAACTTAGTGGTGTATAGGCGAGAGCTGACATGAGCATGTCTAAGGTAATCATGTTGAGAGATGGAGTATTGGAATTAAGGAGGGGATCACCTTCAACCTCTTTCTATGAGTTGTGATTGTGAGGTGTTGACAGCCACTCGATAGCGGTGGTCAGATCTCGAGCTATAACCGAGAAGCAAACGTAGCCTTTAGGTCCTCCCCTCTTTGTATCTTAATAATGTCGGTAGAAAGAGGAAGGCTTGGGCGTAACCCATCGCTTGTTTGTAGCAGCCTTACCATGGGGGCACTCATCTACACGAGGTTCTAAGCAGCTTTTACATACACCATCCCAAATAACCTCGAGTAAACAGAGGTGATCACGATGACTATGGCAATAAAGAGGGTCTCTTCTCCACCTTCACCTATAGACCGATGCAATCATGGGAATCCTTCACTTTACGAGTCCTCTAGTTCACTATGGGAAAAGCATTGACCTTCCTTTATTGTCAATAAGGCCTTGGCAACTCGATGCTCTGGGTGGAGTTGCTGGATTAGCTATTCCCATTATTGCTTTTGTAGAAGAAAGGCTTTGGAAGGTGGAGTGGAGACTTTCGCTTGGAGGTCAAGCATCGTTAAGACTCCTGGAGATTAGAGCTCAACTTTATGGGAATGTAGAGAGGTAGTTACACTTTAAGAACATAGGGGGGTATTCATAATTGTCCATTTGGGGCTTACGAGCTGAGTCAAAGTTGAGATGATTTCTTTATAGAGAAGAGCTCTAAGCGGGAGACCAAGTCAGAGTTGAGAGTAGCTGTTTAGGTTGGGCACATTAGCATATTGTTGAAACTAGCTACATGATTTTGTATTGCTTAGTTTTCTTTATGGATGTAATTAGTGTCGGTATGCTGACCCATCAAACCTTGTACTCCATTATTTTAATGAAATAAAGTTCTCTTTTTCCGCTCATCATTTGTTGTTTGCTTGTTGTATTTCTCTTTGATTCTCACTATGCAATTTAACCTAGAATTGTGTTTAATAACGGTTATGATAATGCCTTATATAAACATGTGTTCGAGGATGAAAATTGACCCGACGTCCGGGGCTTGATGTAGATCAGTATCAAAGTGTAGCATTCACGGCATTAGTGTAGGAACTAACTTAAGAATGAAAATTAACCCAAAGTTAAGGGCTCAATGTAGATCGATTGTCATATCTCGAAGTGGTAGAGTCATAATAGTCTCACTATACAAACTATTTTAGGATAAAAGTTGACATTACAACCGCTATCTTAGACTTAATTTACATAAAGTATCTACGACTAACCCGTTTTAAAGTAAATAGTTCACAAATTGAACATGTTATTTACTTACAAAATTATGAAAAATACATACTAAGATTTAAATATCCCCAAGTAATGTTTATAAAATTTAGTAACCTAGTCCTAGTTTACTTAAGTAATACATCAAAAAAAAGATTCAAACTTTGAGAGTATAATTGATCCTTAGTTTTATATTCTTACTCCTTAAGATCTAGCAGTTGTTAGCTTCATGGTAGTTATAAAACTGCTTCTTAGCCAACACACGTAACAATATCTATAAGGATATGAGCAATCAACCATTTAGTAAGTTGGGATAGAGAGATAAGACTACACATCAAGCATAGGTAAGGTTATTAGTCAATTATTTAAATGTAATGCAATAAACAAATGCTATTGCATTACGTTTTTGGATACATTATGAGATTGGAGAAATTATATCTGCTCTAATCCAGGTTGAGGAGTTTAAAACACATTTAACAACTCATGACTAAACCTAAGCTTACGCCATGGAGACACTGCTCCTCCTATGATTACTTTCAAATCACTATCTTCACCCTTGTCGTGACCTTCTCTCTTGTTACTTAATTCAACTAAAGATGAAAAAGAGACTATTATACTTTCTAGTGCTATCCCTTTCAAAGGAGTTAGTATTTGGCTGGAGAATCCTAAATACTTCCCCTAATGGGTTCCAATGCATGTTAAATTTAGAAATACAAGTCATATATTTAATTAATTCCAATTTAGGGCATTTAATCATTTCATGTAAAACAAATAATTACAGTCCAAAGCATCACACCAAAATCATACAATCAAACCCAGAAACACGCACACATAGGCATACGGACAATCAAGTTATCTAACAAACACAACCAAGTAAAATCTTAAGCCTTCGAATACTATAAAACAGTACTCTGAATACAATAACGTATTAATCCTAAACTTACCTGAAGTCTTCAATTTGCTCACTTAAGTTTGATGTGAGTCATATTGTCGCCGTTCGCTCTTATAATATAGATATGATTTTTAGTATTCACACCCTTATTACTTAAAAGCTTCAAATCATTATTTTTAATTTAAATTTATAATTTTATTCAATTGTTCAGGTTCCATATTACTTATAATCATTACTTTATTAAATATATATATCATACATGTTGAATATATACCATCATTTCTATGTTACTTATTGTTTAATCCTTTGTTATATATATAATTATAACATAATACTATTCGTGAAGTTGTCTTTTTAATAAGTAATATATGTTTATAGTGTGTGTGTATATTTTTCAAATAGCACTAACTATGTTAAAATATTATATAATATGTAATTTATCTTATACATGAAATCATCATATTGTGCCATACGAACTAACGGTGGGATTAATTGGACACCGTTTTGAATACATTGCTTATATGGAGAAAATGATTCATACAAATATATGTATATTTAACTAGCTCATTTACGGGTTATTAAATGGAAATAATAAAAATATTACTATCAATATTACAAGTTTAAAATTCAAACAAGAAGAACTTTATAAAATTGTATAGATAAAATACTCAATTTAAGAAAAAAATGGAATTATAGATATTTTTTTTTTATGACTATTAAATATCAATTAAATGAAATAATAGTTATAATTATGGAAATGAAATTACTATGAAACATCAAATACTGGAAAGAAATTAAATCTTCTAATATCTTCTTTTTTTTTCTTTCTTTCTTTCTTTCTCGTCACTCTCTAGTCCCCGTCCCAACCCCACCCTCTCTCTCTCTCTCTACACCCCCCCCGGCAAAAAAAAAAAAAAAAAAACCAAATGGCTTAATCACCATATATATATTACAAACTTTCATAGCCTTGATTAAAGCAGTGACTCATATATATATATTTTTTTATTAGTTCAATTTTACGTAACCTTTCAAATGTAATTTTATCACAACTTATATTTTATAAAGCTCCATAATATACTTAAAAAATAGTAAAACATTATATTATACATCTAATTTAAAATTTCTATTTCTCGACTAATTGAAATTTATCTTAATAAACTTTACATTATAATCTATATTGGTTGTATTTCAACTTATTTTTGTAATCCAACTATATAAGACTATTCGCTATAACTTTTAGAGAACTCTATTACCATTTGACCTTATTTGGAACTAATTTTTCATTGGTTTTACTTTTCAAGATAAGACCCTGAATATATTGTTCTTTAATATATGGTATATATGGATATGATCCATTAATTATTTGAAACTTATTCATATACATCTTTGTCATCTTTAAGGATTTATCAGTAGTAATTAGGCTCTACATGTAGTAAGCCTACAAAACGAAACACTATGAGGGAGCACCGAAGTATTTTCCAACAGAGCTACTTCGATGCTTAAGTTAGCAATGAATTCTTGGAGAGCAAAGGATGCTTAAGAGTAATGAGTAAGCTTAGTGTGTAGAGTGTAGAGAGAAATACCGTTAGGTGGTGACAGAGTATTTATAATAGAATGGCACCGATAGTTGGAGGATAGTTAGTAGAAGAGATCTTCTCCCACAAGTATGGGAGAGTGAGGTCATGGTGTCTAAGGTATCCCACTTTAACCAAAAGTGGGTATTGACTTAGTCTCTCATTCTGATCTCATGACTTCTAGCTGTTAAAAGGCTCCTTGGGCTCGATCAATTTAGGCTTAAGGCTTTAGCCCACTGCAGTAAGCCTTAAGTAGCAAGGTATGTTAGATTTGGAAGAACCTAAGGAGTCCATGTCTAAAGAACCTTGTCAACACTTGCCCCCCCACCACTTACCGATACAGTCTCATTGTCGAGGTGAAGGCAAGGGGAAGGGACATATGGGTTACTCAGGCATATGGCTGGTCTAACTCAAAGGAGCTTGAGCTAGCACTATAGTGTCAACGTAGCAAGGGTATAGATCTAAGCTGGTAGTAGGTCGAAGTGGAGATGTTCGAGGTGGTGAATATCTGGGCTGAAGATGTCCAAGTTAGGATGGAATGATGTGGTCAGCAGCTTATGTTGAGATGAAGTGCTGACAACCCTAGAAGGATAGAGCCTTGGTTAGGGTATTAGAGCAAGATACCTTGGCATCTCATTGGCCAAGCGATTCGAGGCTACGAGCTGGTTTAGCCAACTAACACTCATCATGGACCAAGCAAGCACTATTGCGCCGTGCCTCTATCATGCTGACTAGGTGGAAGTTGGAGGGATCATGGGGAAACTTCTTATAGAAGAATCTCTTTCAAATTTTGACCCAAGTACGCTCATTTTTCGTACATTTAATATGATGGGACAGGTGTCCTACTATGGCAAAGTGGCATGTAGCTACATGCGTTTTGCCTTTTAAAGATGACCATCAGATCAAAATTTACTCTACATATCTGTTCTATAGCATTCTAAGGGATTTATGATTATACAAATCCCAATAACCACCTGTACTGTTTCTTAGGCACTTAAGCTATAAATAGTATAATCACAATGAGAGATCACTTTTCTATACTCTTTCTACTATATTACTATGAATTCAACTTTCTTGCATTGCATCAAACTTCCTTCGAAAGCTTTTCTAACTCCTTTCTTCTTCATCATCCTTTACAAGCATGTTAGCAAACACAAGTGAGGTAGGTTCTAAGTTATCACGGTTCAAGCTTACTAACTTCGAATCAACAAGGAGTGACCCCCCTCAGATAGGAGAAGATGGAGTCTCGTCGCTAGCATAACTTGACAAGCCTACTAGGATGGCCGTAGAAGCACTAGATAAGGCTAGGATTATCAATGTCTTCCCAAGGGATGTATATGCATACGCTCACTTGCCTCCTCCTAAGGATTTGTTCGATGCGCTTAGGATGGGCAAGAGGCCTAATGACTGAGTGAGTAAGAGCAAACAATTTGCCCTTAGTTGGATTTTAGGTAACGTTATTGTTGAGACAATCCCTAGGTAGTAGATAAGGCTGCCGAGTAGGGATGAGCGAGTGTCCCTACTATTAAGGAGGCACTTTGCGGTGTTTGAGAAGTGCTTGGAGTTTGGGCAGCGCCTCCCTCTAAGTTGCTTTGAGAGGTAACTCTTTAACCACTATCGGTGTAGTCCGACGTAGGTTCCTCCTAATGGGTGAAGGGTGTAAAAGGCTTTTCAAGCACTCTACGAATACCTGGTGGTAAGGGTTACTCCCGAGCTCTTTGATCATTTTTACATGTAGAAGAGCATCGAAGGATGGCCATACCTCCAACCACGCCTGGGAAAGAAGCTGTTTTGCAACCTCGTGGATTTGGTGAAGGGTTGACATGATGAGTACGTGGTAGTCGAGCTACCCAATGAGACAGGCTGTTAAATGTAGTGGACCAAGATGGTTTAAACTAAGGGTCAAAATGGGCTTGGTCCCAGTAATGTAAAAGCCACCTAAGAGATCTAAGCCTTCATAGCACTCAAATACAGCCAGGAGGTAAATGCTACAGAGACCATAGAGAGATACTTTCGATACCTGATCTCCAAGCTCTTCCCCAACATGAAGAAGGCTGTGGTGAAGAAATGGACCGAAGGTACAGGTTCGTTCCTTTTGCAAATGCTTTCGTCTGTTGTGTTAGTGTAAGGATGCATCGTCCAACATCTCTGTAAAATAGGGGATCTTTCCATTTTCATGCCGGACACAGTGGAGTCGGCGAATGGTAGTGGTTGTTTCTTTTGGTTTTCCCTTCTTTTCCTTTTTTTTTTCTCACTATTTAAATTCAAATTCTCGCAAGCAAAAATTTAGCTATAAAGGCTCCCCATCCCTCTATAGACGAACTGATGAGTCGCTAGCAGGTGAGGACTAAGGAATCTAAGCCGCAGGGCAAGACAGTACGGGCGAAGTCGGAGGCTAGGGAAACTAACAAAGTCTAACTAATGGCTGTTCCTTAAGGGATTACCATGGGTCTTCGAGACGAGCTACTAGTTGTAGAGCCCGTGGGCATAACTCATCCTACTTTTGTCTTTGTCCCCATAGCTAAGCCTATTCTTGTAGGGGATAAGGGCACCGACATGAAGGAGCTTGAAATTTAGATGCTTTTCCCTCTAGAGGAGAGGGAAGAAGAGATGGCTGTGGTCACTACCTCGCTTGAATTGGTAAGGTAAAAGAGGAAGGCTCCTGAAATGGTTAAGGCGACCGGTCTCGGAGCGAAGAAGCAAAGGCCGTTGGCAATGGTACCTTTGAGCTGTACTTCTTAGGCTGATTAGTCGATGACTCATCCTTACAAGTGTATAGATGAACTTAGGGACAAGTTTTTTTATGTCCTCAATAAGTTCAAATACCTGGGGATTGAGCTAAACTCGTTTAAGTAAGTCCCGTATATCTCTCGGAATGAAAAGTTACTTAGCAAAGCTCTTGAGTCCAAGATAAAGAGGGTCAGGGGGGAAGCTCTTAAGGCCCAAGTGGGAAGTCCAGGCAAATGACCTTACGCTACGGCACCAAACTTTTAGCTATCAGGCCTCATTAGGGCCTTATACCCCTAGCGACTAGTCTGTACTTGAGTGGCTATCCATGGTAGGCGAAGGTGACCTTATGGAGATAGTAAGCCATTTAAGCATGTTCATGTAGGAGGTAAGCCTTCCCATCTTTATCTTAATGCGCTTCATCCCTTTCATTAAAATAACTTTGGCTTATGCTTCTTTACAATACCACGGCTAAGTGCTTCTTTAGCTAAACCAATATGATGCCGTCTAGAAACAGGTAAAGGGCTTAAAGGAGGCGTTACATAAGGCTGGAAGGGACCTATAAGAGGCAGAGTCCTCTATTACTAAATATTTGGAAAAAGTCTCCAAAGTTAATCAATGTTTGCGTTGCTCTTATGTGCAGGTAACGGGGCTTCAAGCATGGTTAAAGGATGTGTAGCGAGAGAGAGAGAGAGACAATGCCGAGAAGACAACGAAGAAGGTCAACGACCTAAAGGCCCAACTTGAGGATGAGAAGAGGACTAAGGCTCACCTCTCTTAGAGACTGGATGAGGAGGAGAAGGCTAAGGCCCAACTCGAAAAGGAAAACACCAAGCTAAAGGCATCGGTCACCAGGTTACAAACCAAGCTAGCAATGAAGGCATCCGAGTGTGAAAGTGTTAAAACCACTTTGCAAAAGCTGGCCGGTTTGAAGGCTAGGTTGGAGCAGCAGGTCTATGAGCCATAGGGAAGGGTTTTAGAGATGGATGAAGGGTGGAGAGGTCATCAGCGACGTGCTACAAAGAAGGCCATACCTAATTATCGGGCGATGGAAGAGTGGTTAGAAGAGTTAAAAGACCTGTCCGTCGATTGTGATCGCTATACTAGAAGGCAGGTGCTCTCCCACCATCCGAGCCTTAAGTTAAGCTTCCTAGATTTCTTGGACTCCCCACTTTCAATGAGAAGAGGGAAGCCGAAGCGAGAGAAGGATGCCACTCAGTGGCTAGTGATATTCCGTGCACCTCTTTTGTTGTTGAGGCCAAATAGATTGCTCATACATCTACTCCTCCCTTAACAGCTTGGCAGGAGGTCATCTTAGAGGATGCAACTCGTGGAGATCAAGATCTAGGCTATCCTTCTGTTAACCCTCCTCAACAACCTCTTACCTTTGCTCCAGCATAAGGCTAGACTCCTCAAGGGTGCCATCAGATCAGCATTTTGAGCAGATTGAAGCTTTAGACTTTTCAGAATTACTGGAGGTTGCTGATCCAGGGTGATAGCATCTTTTTTTTTTTTTTTCATTTACATGTATGCTAGGTCAAGATGCCGATCTTAACTGTGTAATTTTGCAATCAATAAATGAGATTTTCTACTTGCCTCCTCTTGTGCACTCGCTTTTTCTCATTTTGCCTTTAAATATATTCATGTAGGTTAGGGGTTTGGTCTGCGGTGTCCAAACCCACCCGGTAGTAGGGGCTACTCTATGAAGGGGTGTTAACCCATACCTAGGTTACACGACGTGGTCAGGTCGGCGAGGTTCCACCTTATTTGGTAGTGAGGGTTCCTCTTTATAAGGAGTGTTTCCCTTTGTCAAGGTTACCAGATGAGGGTTAGGTCGGTGGTGTTCTAGCTTGCCTTAAATGTGAGAGTTCCTTTATGTAAGGGGTGACCCAATGGGGGCCAGGTCAATGGCGTTTCGGCCTACCCTAAATGTGGGAGTTCCTCTGTGCAAGGAGTGTTTTCCCTTGCTAAGGTTACTCAAAGGGGGCCAAGTTGATGGCATTCCAACCTACCATAAATGTGAGAGTTCCTCTATGTAAGGGGTGTTTACCTTGCAGAGGTTAAGTTAGTGGTGTTTTGACCTACCTGGTGAACAGTCCGTTCACCCTTTCAAGGGCCAAGATGGCAACAAAAAGAAAGAGAGAGAGAGAGAGAGAGAAAGGTAGACAACTGATTATGAAGCACATTGTTCATTTCATTATTCTTGAAGGATGTACACAATAATATGCTAATCAAAATAAAGCCGAAGATTATCAGCATTCTATGTGAATGGGATGAGATTGCCATCCAGTCTTTCCAGTCTATATGCTCCATTGCCCAATCTTTCTTTAACTCTAATGGGGTCTTCCCACTTAGGGGCCAGCTTGCCTTACCCTTCTTGCGAACCCGTAGCTTCTAGCTTTTGACACACTAGGTCACTAACCTTAAACTCCTTATGTCTGACCTTCTAATCATAGCATCGAGCAACCCGATGTTGGTATGTAGTTAATTGAGTCGCAGCGAGGTCTTTGGTTTCCTTGATGGTATCGATGCTAACTTGTAACAATGACTCATTGAAGGCAACATCGAAACTTCAAGTCCAAATATTAGGAAGCTCAAGTTCAATGGGGAAGACTACTTCCAACACGAACATTAGGTGTAAGAGGGTCTCACCTATAGAAGTACGATAGGTGGTCCTATATTCCCATAGGATATTGGGCAGTTTGTTGGCCTAAGCACCCTAAGATTAGTCTACGGGCTTCTTCAGGCTATCCAAGATAATCCAATTGGTTGCCTCAACTTGTCTATTCAATTGGAGGTGGGTAACTAAAGTGAAGTACGAGGTGATGTGGTGCATGGCGTAAAATTCCCTGAACTTAAGGTTATTAAATTATCAGTCGTTGTCCATAGGATATTGGGCAGTTTGTTGGCCTAAGCACCCTAAGATTGGTCTACATGCTTCTTCAGGCTATCCAAGATAATCCAATTGGTTGCCTCAACTTATCTATTCAATTGGAGGTAAGTAACTAAAGTGAAGTACGGGGTGGTGTGGTGCATGGCGTAGAACTCCCTAAACTTAAGGTTGTTAAATTGTCAATCATTGTCCATAATGAGAGAATAAGGGACCCTAAACCAAGAGAGAATGTTGTTTCTAATGAAAGATCCAACACTTCTCTCCATGATCTTTGCCACCACTTCGGCTTCTACCCATTTCATGAAGTAGTCGACGGTAACAATTATAAACTACCATCTTCTTAAAGCTTTCGGAAGGCACCGAAGATATTGATACCCCGTTGTATGAATGGCCATAGGTTAGTCAGGGGTTAGAGGTTGGTGTTAGGTGCATGATTGATTAGTATGTGCTTTTGGCATTACAAGCACTTTTGGGCTATGGCTTCCACATCTTACCTCCTGGTAGGCCAATAATACCCAGGTCATAGTGCTCGAAGGTAAAGGGCTTAGAAGTGAATATGATTACTGTACAATTTGACGCGTAGCTCTTCCATAATGCGTAACCCTTCACCTTACTAAAGGCATCAAAGTATGGGAAGGCTGACTCCCCTACAATACAAGATGCCGTTGTCCAACGTATAGTTGGTAGTGTGATACCGGAGCTTCTTTACCTCCCTCCTATCATCTAAGAGCATGCCCGCTGCAAATAACTCCGGATAGGATCCATCCAGCTTGGCTTTGGCGCTATTGTGGTCAATTCCAAAACTTTGGCGAACCTAAAGTTATACTCTTTTCTAGCAAGTATTCTATGAAGATTTTGCTATCCTTCACCTTCAGCTTTTGTATCTTAGTAAAGGCAAGCTTGGATAGCCAGTTTGCTGCTGAATTCTTGAGTTGGAGGATCTTCGTGATGTTCCACGAAAGGAATTCAATTAAAAGTCTCTTTACCTTCTCAAGGTACCTAGCCATAGTATTGCCCTTGGCCTTGTATTCACCTCGAACTTGCTAGACAACAGGCATGTAGTCTGAGAAGATTCGTAAATACTCGACACTGATCTCCTTGGTCAACTTAGGACCGGTGATAAGGGCTTCATATTCGGATTTGTTATTACTAGAATCGAACCCGAACTTAAGGGCATAACAAACTGTTACTTTGTGCAAACCAATCAAAATAAGACCCACACCTCTACCCCACGAGGTCGATGACTTGTCAACATGGAGAATTTATACTGGTTTGCCATTGCCTAGTAATGCTTTTTCTTCTCCTGTATATTCTACCATGAAGTCGGCCAACACTTATGCCTTATAAGCCATTCATGGCTAATACTAGATTCCATACACGCTTAATTCCATCATGTACTTCATCATCAGTCTAAAAGCATCAGGCTTCTACAATACGGTACGCAATGGTTGATCTATGAGTATAATTATCTAGTGCACCTGAAAGTAGGGCCTTAACTGTCATGCTATGAAAACAACAGCTAGGGCAAACTTTTCTAACTAGGTGTATTTAACCTTAGGCCCGTAGAGTATGTGGTTGATGTAGTATACAAGCTTGTGTTCTCTTCCCTCTTCTTTGACCAGCACAAAGGAAAGCACCCCAGTCGCTGAGACTAGGTATAAAAATAGGTCATCCTTGTAGACAGGCTTGGAGAGGACTGGCAGGTGCACAAGGAAGTCCTAAAGCTATTGAAAAGCGACAACACACTCCAGGGTCCATTCAATACCCTTTAGATTTTTCAGGATTTTGAAGAACTCAACACATCTATTTGAGGTCTTCGAGATGAACCTGCTCAATGCGACTACTATGCCGGTGAGCTTTTGTACATCTTAAACTAAAGTTAAAGGCTTCATCCCCCTGATGACAGTTACTTAGGGTTAGCCTTAATACCTCTTTATATGACCAGGAAGCCGAGGAATTTAGCAGATCCAACCTCGAAGATACACTTTTGAAGGTTCAACTTCATATTACATGTGCGCATCTAGTCAAAGGCTTCCTAAAGGTCCTTGACATGATCGTTTAGCTTCTAGTTCTTAATGATCAAGTCATCAACGTACACTTCATATTATGTCCGATCTAGGGTTTGAACAATTTCGTCACCATTCGCTAGAATGTGGCCGTAGTGTTTTTCAAATCGAATGACATCACAATGTAGCAATATGTACCATAATCAATGATGAAGGAGGTATGGACTTCGTCCTTCAGGTCCATTTTGATCCGGTTGTACCTTAAGAAGGCGTCCATAAAACTCTCCAAGGTGTATCCCAAAGTAGAATCGATGAGTTGATCGATTCTCAAGAGAGGGAAACAATATTTAGGGCAAACTTTATTGAGGCTAGTGTAATTGATGCACATTCGCCACTTCCTATTCTTCTTTTAGACTAGCACAACATTTGCTAGCCAAGTCAGATACTTTTTCTCCCTTATGAAGCCGGCCTTAAGTAACTTTTGTACCTCTTCATTGATTACGGCTTGCTTTTCTACAGTTAAATGTCTCTTTTTCTGCTTGACAGGCCATGTTGTAGTGTTGATATTGAGGCTATTAATTGCCAAGTAAAGTAAGATTCCAAGCATGTCTAATTCCGACCAAGCAAACCTATTGAAATTTGCTTACAAGAGAGCAATGATTTCATCCTTCACTTCGGGTGGGGTCTCAGTCCCGACTCTCCTGGTCTGATCGGGTGATGGTCCGATCTGGACTTCTTTTGTTTTTTCCCCCAGCTCACGCTCAGTCGACTTCTCTTATGGGTCAATCTTCGAAGTAAAGATGCCATCTCCTTTAGTAGCCCTGACATATAGCTCTCATGAGAGCCTTTCATTACTCCTACATACTCCCACCCTAGTCGAGGTTGGGAATTTGGCTTTCAGATGAAGAGAGGATGTAATCACCCCAAATGCATTCAGACTTAGTCTTCCTAAGAATGGGTTGTAGGGGGAGGGACATCAATTACAATGAATTCTACGGGTCGTCGTGCCATGTAGTCATCATCGCCAAGTTCCATATGTATCTTAATGATCCTCTTAGCTTAGACCGTACTTCTGTTGAAGCCGACTAGATTATGGTGGTACGGCTTTAATTTTACTGGCAACTTCTTCCTCATCCTCTTGTAAGTATGGAGAAAAAGTATGTTGGTGGAACTGCCAATGTCCACCATGACCTTTAGGACCTCAAAATTTGAGATCCTCACCTTATTACTAGGGTATCTTGATGGGGTATATTGACTCCTTCAAGGTCTTCATCAAAGAAGGAGATGGAAGCATCTAACTTTTGTCTCTTCTCCTTCATGGTCAGCACCTCTGATGAGGCATTAACCGAGCTACTAGTGCTCAGCCGGCTTCTAAGGTGCGCCCCCCCCCCGCGAAGAGACAAAAGTTAGATGCTTCCATCTCCTTCTTTGATGAAGACCTTGAAGGAGTCAATATACCCCATCAAGATACCCTAGTAATAAGGTGAGGATCTCAAATTTTGAGGTCCTAAAGGTCATGGTGGACATTGGCAGTTCCACCNCATAATTACATTAATGATGCTATTGGAGGTACGGTCGTTGCGGCAGTCATTGTTTTACTCAATGTCGGCATTCTCAGTTCATCACCTCTAACGTGCCTTGTCTTTATCATCATCGGAACGGTCATTGTTCCTTAAATGGGCTACGTATTCATTGAAGTAGCCGCTCTGAATGGCGTACTTAATAGCGTTCTTCAACTGAAAGCACTCGTTGGTAGTGTAGCCGTAGTCGTCGTAAAACTAATAGTACTTATCAGAGTTTTGACGATTGGGGTTTCCTCGCATTTTTTACGACTTTTGGAGCAAATTTTAGTGCTGCACGTTGTAATAAACCTGAGCAATGGGTCTATTCAGGGGCGTGTACTACGTATAAATAGGAAGGGGGAGTAGGTTGTGCTCGACTCGACACTTCATCTTCCCAGAGCTCTCTTCCTCTATTCTTCTCGGTAACTTATCGTTGAGGTGATCCTTTACAGACAATTTTTCATTGTCCTGCTTTCCATCCAATCTCTCTTAGTCGACATCGCACCCGGCGCGAATGTTATCTTCCCGGTCAATGTACTTTTAGGCTTTATTCCAAAAGTCAACTAAGGTCTTCAGTTGCAATTAGAAGAAGTCTCCTAAAGGTCGGATACCAAGCGAAGCAACATGGATAGCGACTTCCTCGTCCAATTGAGCAATCTCGACTACGGCATTGTTGAATTGGGCTACATAGTCATAGGGATTTGCCTTCACCTTACCTTATGAGGTATAAGGACAACATATCATTGGACAGGGGTTTACTAAACCTGAAGTGGAGACTGAATCCTTACACCAGCTTGTCAAAGGAGTTAATGGAATTGTTGGAGAGGTAGTTAAACCACGTTTGAGTTGCTTTCCTTAGGCTACCTGGGAAAGCCTTGCACATTATAGCATCCCCATAACCATAAAGGTTCATAAGGGTACAGAAGTGGAAGAGGTGATCATCAAGGTCACCTATGCCATCATACTAGTCTAAGGATGGAAGTTTGCTATTAAGAGGCAACACTTCGTCTTGGATAACCTTAGTGAAGGGGGGCTTATTGTTAGCGACCAGTTCGACGTTGTTAGATGCCTTGCTTTACTATTGCTCAGAAAGCCTCCTCACCATTGCACGAAGCTTATTAAGGTCAGCATCATTTGCCAGGTGAGTTTGGCATGTTGCTGATTAAGCCGATACTCCTTATGAGTTGGCTACTTATTCATTACCAACCAGGGCTTGATTACGGGTAATTACAAACCTTTTTGGCTACTACTACATTGGTGAATCAAGTTGCTAATCCCTGTCGTTCTACTATTGTTGTAGGGGGTTAGTTTGCACAATGCGAGCGTTCGAAGCTTTAGGGGGATAGGTTTGTACGCTATACCTCTCGACATCTTCAAGGCGAGTGTAGAGTAGCCTATTTTGAGTGGCTAACTCCTTAATTAGTCATTCTATGTATTCCAAGCGCTCCTCTAATATCACCCTTAGGAGGGGTTGATTGGCTATGGGTTGGTTATTCACCAATTGATGGTTCTCCTGCTCATTGTGGTACGACATGACATCTGGGAATTGTGTTTAGTATGTTTGGGGTTTTTCGTGCAGGAATTTTGCTTCCCATAGACAACGCCAAATGTCATCTCTAAGGATTTGCTAATAGTGATTAGGCTCTGTATGTAGTAAGCCCACAAAACGAAATATTGTGAAGAGGCACTAGGGTGTTTTCCGCCACGGTCATTCCGATGCTTAAGTCAGCAATAAGCTCTTGGAGAGTAAAGGATGCTTGGGAGTAATGAGTAAGCTTAATGTATAGAGTATAGAGAGAAATACCGTTAAGTGGTGATAAGGTATTTATAATGGAGTGGTACTGGCAGTTGAAAGACAGTTAGTGGGAGAGATCTTTTCCCGCAAGTATGAGAGAGTGAGGTTGTAATGTCTAATGTATCCCACTTTAATCAAAAGTGGGTATTGACTTAGTCTCTTGTTCTTATCTCATGACTTCTAGCCATTGAAAGGCTCCTTAGGCTCAATCAATTCAAGCTTAAGGCTTAAGCCCATTACGGCGAGCCTCAAGTAGCAAGGTATGTCAGATCTAGATGGGCCTAAGAGGCCTATGTCTAAAGAGCCCCATCAATAATCTTATATATAATTTTACTTATTAATATTAATTATTAAGATTATAAAGTTGATTTCAAAAGATTCGTCATAAGTTATATCTAAAGTTACAAAACTTTATGATATAGCGATTAGACATCGTAAACTTAATAATTCTAATAAAATTATATATACATATATATATATATATAAGCTTAATTTGTGATATTAAAACTGTACAATTAATTCTTTTAACTGTTATTTCCTTTGTCTTAAGGGTTCAACTTAATTATAAAAACGTTAATATAATTCATAATTTCTAAAGTGTATCTCAAGCACCATACTTTTCATTTTATTTCTTATTAATTTATATAAATACATATAATTTATCTCTAATGATTCTTAATTATCGAAACTCGTTTTATGCATTTTTAATAAATAACAAGTAATATATATATATAACTTAATAATTTAATATTTTTATTATTTTATTATTTTATTTTCTTAATTCTAAACTTATAGGTCCATTTCTATTAATATTTTTAACTTCATTGTAAAATTCAAACTTAATTGGATAATTTATACAATTGCCTTTAATTTTACAACCGTCTCTTAATTGATCAATTGCAAATTAATTACTAGTTTTTGTAAGGTATCACATCAATACTTAAGAAGGGTGCCTATGGCGTTAGTGTAGGAACTAACTTAGGCAAAGCTTTAGATGAAAATTGACCTAAGGTTAAGGGCTTAATGTAGATCGATGCCTAAGAAGGGTACCTACGATGTTAGCATAAGAACTAAGTTAAGCAAAGCTTGGAGATGAAAATTGACCTAAGGTTGGAGGTTCGATGTAGATCAATGCCTTGGTATGTTTCTGCTACGTTAATGTGAAGACTAATAGGGGAAAGTATGTTCGGGGATGGAAATCAACCGAAGCTGCATTGTGGCACGAGTAGACATTACGTAGACATGCGAGAAACGGGGGAGGAAGAGAGACACATACAGGAATCCCCATCTGTTCATTGCATTCAACCATGTTTACATGTGCTTTTGATTCTTGCTATTGTAACTTAATGGAAGCAAGGTCTTAGATTCTAGGTATTCTACACCCTAAGGATGGGTGGTCCTTCTAATGTCTTGAGCCTATAAGTACTTTTTCCCACATCATCGACTACTCGTACAAGGTCTTCCTAATTGGGGGCAAGCTTGCCCCAACCTTCTTCTAAGCCAATAGCCCTTAACTTTCTACGCACTAAGTCTTTGGGGTGGAAAACCCTATGTTGGATACTATAGTTATAGTATCGAGCAACTCGCTGTTAATAGGCCGTTGTATATGTTCGAGTAGTGTCGCGAACTTTGTTGATGGTGTCGAGGCTTGCTATGGACACCCCGTTTTTGCCCCCTAACATGGTAGTTTTAGAATTTTTTTTTTTTTTTAGAATAAGGAAAAGGGATCTAATTAGCAACAAATTAGAAAATTTAGAAAAAAAAAAAAAACCACAAAAAATAGAAAATTTTGAAAGACACAAAAATATGGAAAATTTAGAAAATGTTCAAAAAATTAGAATATACAAAAAAAAATGAAAAAAAAATAGAAAGATAGAATTTTTAGATAAAATAGATTTTTAGGCAGATAAAATATTTTTAGGAAAATAGTTTTTTAAGAAAAATAGGAATTTAGGATTGTGTTAAGCATTTAGGTAGTTTTATAAGATTTTTAGGTTGCTTTGTTGTTTAAATAGAATTTAGTTGCGCTATATAATAAGGCACATGCCAACAACCAAACTAGTATTGCACTCAATCTCGACATTAATACATGAGAGAGGTCATGGGTTCAAATTTTTAATAAGCACTTTGTGCCTGTTTCTTTTTGCCAAGACAGAATACATGTAGTGAGGAGTCATTAGGCTACATGTCGACACCTGACACGTGGCATATGCTTATTTGGCCACATGGTGGTATGTCAACAAGCTCTTTCCTTCTCTTTCCCTTTTTTTCTCATGTAAGATCAACTTGGGGACATCACTTTGTGGTCATTTTCAATCACATTTTTTTCACAACTTTACCGAATTGATCATAAGATCATAAAGAGATTTAAGTACCAAAGTTAGCCAAGCTTGATTCTAGTTCCTCATTAAAATTTGAAGCTTCTAATGTATATTTTGGGCAAAAACAACTACAAAGGGATTATATTTGACCATCCATTTCAGTTGATATCAAGTGAAATCAAATCAAGAAAAAGAAAAACCCATTAATTTTGATTTCGAATTCAATGACGGATTTGAACTTGTCATGCTAATGTGGAGTTTATTTATTATAAATTAGGCATTATGGATTTATTTCTAGCATCGAACAATCACTTAAACACTCTCAATTATGCCCTACACATACTTTCTCTCTCTAAAACCTAACTCACGAGGTCTCACTCTCTCTCTTTAATTTCGACTCCTATAGCAATTAAACAAAACAAACTACCACCATAAGAGTAATCCTCACGAGATAAGCTTTCAAACAAAATCCCCATTGTTTGAAGCTATAACCTCTAGTGTTGTTACCACCAAACCCTAAACCACTACGATTGGCTACTCTCAAACCACTACCATCGTCGCTCCTTGTACGAAAATAACCATATTGCTAGACTCATCGTGTCTCAAAACCTAAGACCCAATTACCCTCTCACTCTAATAACCACTCCATACGCATCATGTGCAACTACTACGTTCATCACCCTCCAACGAACCACCAAACAACCACCACTAGCAATGGCACCCCAACTAAACCCCTACTATCCAATCAAATCCACATGAAACTGAGATTTCCCTCAAGTTTCGACCACTAGAACCACCTTACAAGCACCTCCGACGCCTTATTCTTCTTCCCTTACCTGATACATGTGCCACCTATATGAGGACCTGACTCAGATGTACCTAACCTAAGGAAGATCCGACTCACGCGCTTGCTTTTGGTCTGACCCTTAGCTTTGTATTGTTTTAAATCGTTTTTTGTATTTTTTTTATAATTTTATTTACTTATTTACTTAAAACATAAACAAAACATAAATAAAAAACAAGAATAAAAAAATAGTGAATAACATATTGCCACTTAGAAAAATTCATTTTTCAAAAATAAAATAAAATCAACCCTTTTTTTTAAATTAAGTCATTTTAAAGTTTTCAAGAAATAAATACACCAAATAAGACCCCTCTAGATTTTTTTCTCAAATAAATTTAAATGGTTAAAAATGTAAATCTAATGATCTTTCAAAATTAAAATCAATTAACAGACTAAAGTTTTATCAAATGAACTATAAAAAGTTTTATCCCTATTAAAGGATACGTAGACACCTATAGGACGACTTAAAATAGGAAATTCTTTTTATTTTCTCATTTGTAAATAAACTTACTTTCTTCCATTTCTTCTTCCTTTTTGTAAACAAATTAATCTTCTTTTATAAATTTAGAATTAGTTAAAAGGGTAATTTGAAAAATAAAATTAATTTCGGAAAGATAAAAATGGTACTCGATTAAGATTTAATTGAGTAGCTCCCAAATCCAAAATCTCTAATTTTAAAAATTGGTTTTATTGAAAAACCGGTAGTTAAGTTATAACCAATCCACTTAATTAGTTATAATTTAACTCTTTTTCTCAACTTTGGTTAGGTAACGACTCTAAACAGTTTTCAAAATCAAAAATCAAGTTTTCTTAACTCTTAGTTAAAAGCTAATATTAAACAAGTAGGGTTTAATATTAATCAGGTTAAAGAAATAAATAAAACCAGGAAAAATGCATATTTAACACTTGTCTATAGGGCCATGTCATTAGTATTCACATTGAAGTATTGTACCTTGCTAGTAGATAATTCCAACTCAATAGAGAGGACAACTTCTGCTCTAAACGCAAGACAGAGTAGGGTTTCTTTAGTCGAGGTCTTGTGCATTGTGTAATATCCCTAAAGTATGTTGGGAAGCTCATCAGCCCACCCACCTCTTACTCAACCTACCCTCTTCTTTAGACTGTTTAGGATGATCTTATTAATAGCCTCAACTTAGTCATTGGTTTGAGGATGGACTACCAAGGTGTATTGTAACCTAAAGTTATGCTTATTATAGAAGTCCTTGAAACAATCACTGTTAAATTGCCTCCCATTGTCGGTGATCAACCTATATGGTACTTTAAAGTGAGAAAATATGTGGATGAGCATAAACCCTTCGACAACTTGAGCTATAATAGTCGCAACAACTAATGCCTCTGCCCACTTAGTGAAGTAATCTACTGCTGCCAAGATGAATTGTTAGCTCACTAAGGCATTTAGGAAGGGGCTAAGGACGTCTAATCACCACTGTCAAATGGTCATAGGTTATAATTCTAAATTGAGGGTATGAGTGATCAGCGCATGCTTTTGGCAAGAGTGGCATCTCTAGACCATGGTCTTAACATCCTCCTTCATTGTGGGTCAATAATAACCTAGCCTGAATGCTCAAAGGTATAGTGCTTATGATTGGATGTGATTGCTGCAAATTCCTTCATGGAGCTCCTAGAGTACCTAAGCACCCTCTACTATCCAGAGGCATTTGAAGAGTGAGGTGCTATGTCTTCATCTATAAAGCTATGTCTTCATCTATAAAGTATATCATTTATCAATGTATAGTTGGTTGCGGCATAGGCTAACTTCTTCATCTCAGCTCGTTCCTCAGGTAATGCCTTTGTCTTGAGGTACTGCATAAAGGGGCCCATCCAGGAGGGCTCAAGGGCTACTTCTATCATTTCAACAACTTGTTGCTGCTACACCTCTATAATTCTCTTAAGGAGATATAGTATGAAGAATAGCTTATCACTGTCGTGTGATGTAAGGATGGCAAATAAAGATATCCTAGATAATTTGTCTACTTCTGCATTTTCTGCTCGACAAATCTTATTGACTTCCTAAGAAGTGAATTCTGATAGAAGGCCTTGCACTAAACATAGGTACTTGGCCATTCTTTTGCCCTTGGTCTCATATTCTCCCTTGACCTGTTATACAATTAGCTAAGGATGGGCGCGGTTTAATTCGGTATGGTTTACCGCCCACCCCCCTACCAAACCGAACCTAATATAATAGTTTTTTTTTTTTAATTGAACCTAACTATATAGTTTGGTTCATAAATTTTTCGAACCTAATTAAAACCGGTTCAGTTGAATTCGAACCATTTATGTCTAATTTTTGCTAAACATTTTTATCTTCAATAATATATCTTCCTTTCCATTGAACTTTTATATATGTCCAGTTAATTTCTAATGCATTTATCAAGTGTGATGATACTTAAAAAAAAGTTACACAAGATCTTAATAAATCCAACTTAATTAGATGAGGATAAGAGACTCTATTCCAATGAACAACAACGTGAAGGGAGAAGTAGATCTGCCCATCTAAAAGCAATATGAAAAAAGCAAAAGAGATATACCAAAGACTAGAAAAGAGATGAAAGACACGTAAAGTGTATCGCGGTCAGACCCTTGATTTGAAAACACATTAGAACATGACAATTTAAAAGAAAAAAAAAATTTCTAAATGTGGAATTTCAAATGAAATTCACTCAACTTAATTTTAATAATTGACCAAAAAATAAGACAAAGGAGAATAAGATATGAAAAATTTGTGAAATCCATGAAGATTGATGAAAAAAAGAATAAAAAAAATACAAAAGAAATGTATGAATATTTTTTTTTTTTGTTTAAACAAACAATTTGATTAAGTTCAAAATGGTTTAGTTCGGTTTGTTTCCCTAACCGAACCATAAACCAAATGGTTCGTAAAAAAACCAATTTTCATTTGCTTTCTTGACGAGCACTATGTTAGCGAGCCAAGTAAGGTATTTCTCATGCCGAATGAAGCCTACCTGGAGTAGTTTCTATTCTTCCTCCTTGATCATGGCTTGACGTTTAAAAGCAACGTGTTGTATCCTTTCCTTGATAAGTCAAATGGCAAGATTAACATTGAGGTGGTGAGTAGGCTTTAGTATGTTGATGATCCTCGGTATGCCTTCTAGGGCGAATGTGAAGACATTTGAGTTTTGCTTAAGGAATTCTATTAGTTTAGAGTTGTCATTGTCTACCAATTTGGCCTCGATTTTGGTTATTATTCTAGGGGTGTTAGATATTTGAACATCTAAGGTCTTTCTTACAAGTTTGCCTCATATTACCAAAGCAGAGGAGTTAGTTGACTCGATGTTATTAATGTTGTTTTTGGATTGGTCTTTAAGGTAAAGCATCCTAGACAAAGCTTGATTGCCTCTGGCCTCACTTACTCTAGTACCGGTCATAAAGTTCGCTTTGACGTATTTTCGGTATTATGCCCCGAAGCGGTAAAGTCGTAACAGTCCTGCTGTGTAAACCATTCTAAGATAGAAGTTGGCCTTACAACCGCTATCCTAGACCTGATCTACACAAGGCGTCAACGACTAACCTGCTTTAAAGTAAATAGTTTATAATTTAAATAAGTCATTTACCTAATAAAGTGAGAAAATATATATATACACTAGAATTCAGTTATTACAATTAACGTTTACAACGTTTCACTGTAATATATTTCCTAGTTATTACATTATTCAGAAATGAAAAATTCTAAAATAAAAGCTTAGACCTTAAAAATATATGTTTGTTCTTCAAATGTTTTTCCTCACTTCTTAGGATCCAGCAGTTACTGGCTTCAGAGTAGTTGTAAGCCATTTCTGGGTTAGTACATGTATGACATCTATAGGGATGTGAGCAACCACAGCTCAGTAAATTAGAATGAAGGACTTAAAACTACACCATAAACATAAACAAGGTTATCAACCAAATCATTTGGTGCAATGCATGTTTAAGCAAATGTCATCGCACGACATTGTCCGACCTGTCATGAGATTAGAGAAATTACGCTCGCTCTAATTCGGGTTAAGGAGTTGTTATTAATGCAACAGCTCACGACCAAACCCAAGCTTGTGCAATGGAGACACCGCTCCTCTTGTGATTACCTTCGAACCATTAACTTCACCCTTACCACGACTTCCTCACCTGTCACTTAATTTGACTAAGGATGAAGAAGGGACCCATTATGCCATCCGACGCTATTCCTTTCAAAAGGGTCGGTATTTGGCCGGAGAATCCTATATTTCCCCTAATGGGTTGCTATGCAGGTTCGATTTATGTTTACAAGTAGTATCTTTGTTAAGTTCAGTTTAGGGTGATCAATCACTTTATATAATGCAAGCCAGAATAACAAACAAAATCATAGCATCATTCATAATCAAGCACATGCACACAACTAACTATCTAACAAGCACAACCAAGTATTATTTCAAGCCTCCAAAATACAACAACATATTAATCCTAACTTACCTCGACTCCTCACTCACTTACTCGAGGTCCGACTCACTTAAACCATCGCCGATCATCCCTATAACACAAATGTGGTTTCAGTTTTTCATATAACTATTATAGGTTGATTTTATCTTATAACGCTTATTGTTATCTTTTGTTTAGGGTTTAATATGTCCAATTATCTAGGTTTTCAAATCTTTTACAATTATTCTGAGTTTAGGGCTAGGTTCAGGTTTAGTTTCCGCATTGATTTTTTTTTAAATTAGGTTCTAGTTCTAGTTCTAGTTCGATTTCTAAGTACTATTTTATACCCGAACCCTAGAAACTCATTTCAACTCATAATGTGAAATTAATCAGATTACTTCCAGATATCCTAAATACCATAATTACCCCTAATCATTATTTTATTCTACCCAGTACACTTAAATCCTTATTAGTATACCGAATTTACTCCTAGTATGAGAAATTTTTACATTTTTCATATAATTACATAAATTTAAGATTTCTATCAAATTTATTATATATCCCTATTATTTATATAATATCAATTTTTATTCTAATATCTTCAATTTATTATATTTCCAATAATTACATATTATGTATTATCACCTATTATGTATATGATACACATCTAATATTTCTATCACTCTAATTACCATCTCCCAAAATCAATTATCATTTCAAAATGTTTAAATTCATCCTAAATCGGATTTTACACCTAATTATCCTAAATTACCAAATTAACTTAAAATGTACTATTTTTCCCTATTACTTATTTATTACATAATTAGCCTAATAATTACATCTAACACCTTAAATGCTACAAGTATCATACTTCATCAGATTTCAACATCCTAAAACAGATAATTATTCACTAAATTAGTATAATTACTTAATTAACTATTTAATTACTTAATTAACCCTAAATTATCCATTTTATGCCTCATTTTAAGGCCTAAAAATTTCAAAAATTAATTTTTGAAAACGGGCTTCATAGCACTATTCTATATCATCTAAGTACTCTACACAAAAATTTTAGGCTCAAAACTACACTCCTAAGGTCATTTATTTCTAAACCAATGCATGCTTGGTTTTGTATAATTTCTTAAACACCATATATCACGGGATATATTTTCATCAAAATAATATTTTTCCTAAAAACTACATACAAAAATATTATAGAATAACAAGTTTCATAATTTTCTAAGAATATTTAATATTTTTACAAAATCAAACAAAATTGGGCTAAAAATCAAACTCACCGATTTGGGTGGCCATGGGTGTGTCGGCCCACTTGGGCGCTACCACCATCATGTGGCGGTGGTGGCCATCCACTCCCAGCTGCTTGTCGGGTATTAGTTCCCCTCTAAGGCCCTAATTGTACAAATTTGAGAAATTTTTTGAAGTAAATTCAAACATTCACTATTTCGGCCCTCTCTATTTTTCTCACTCTCCAAATTGACCAAATGAGCTTCTGAAATTTTCTTGCTATTTATAGAGTTGTTAGAGAATTATTGTGCATTAATTAGACAAGACAATTATCTTATCTCTTCTTTTTTTCACTTTTTATTTGTTGCATTTTAATTGGTTGATTTTATTTCTTCAATTCTAGATTGCCACACCTTAATTCTGGATTTTTCCTCATTTTTCCTTAATCAATTATGAATTTTCTTCAATTATTTATTATTATTTTAGCACATTTCGCGTATTTTAAGTATTACGCGTATTTCTAATTACATGTAAATTCATATATAGTACAAATAAATATTCCTAAATATTATTTAGGTCATTTTATAATTTTTAGTATACATATAACTTATCTCCAGCGATTTGTTAATTATCAAAATACATTTTACGCATTTTCGATAAATAATGAGTTATATACTTAAAATTTTGAAATTTTATATTCTTTTATCTTATTGCTTATTTTCTTAAATTCGAACTTATGGGATCATTTTACTAATATTTCTAACTTTAATTTATAATTTAGGTTCGATCGGATCTTTCAACCGATCGAAATCCCGAATAGCTAGTTATAGGGCTTACATTTGGCTAGAAAGTATGTCAAATTTTGTTATACTTAGTCTGCCAAGGATGGCATTGTACGGTGACCATATGTTGATAATGACGAAGTTTATCGATTGGGTGGCGATGTGTTTACCATTGCCTAGTTGAATAGGCAATGTGATGATCCCCTTAATGAGTCTCGGTCTACTGCCTTTGAACCTTATAAGGCTATGTTTATATAGTTGAAGGGGCTCATCAAGTTGTTCTTTCATTTGCTCAAAGGCACTGTAAAAGAGTATGCCTGTCGAACTCCTACTATTAACGAATGTCTTGAGGATGTCGAAGTACCTAATTTTAGCATTTATGAAAAGTGCATCACTGTGAGGTAGGTCAATTCCTTGTTCGTCTATATCGATAAAAGTTACTCCTCTATCAGTCTTTAGTTTATTATTTTTTATGATGTGTGCCTCTTGTTTAGGTGTCAAGGTAGGATCGCCTAACAAGAAGCCGAGCCAATCGAATATGATGTTAACCTGATCACATCGTACCCTTCAGTTCTATTTGTCTGTAAGGGCATTAGCTTGTTGATTCTAGTGTTACTATTGGTTATCTACTCAACCGCGCTGGGTTGGCCTTTAGATTTGGTTTTCCCTATCCGCAACAAAGTGATCAATGCAGCCTTTGTGAATAAGGCCTCCAATTACATTCTAGAGATTGCGACACTTGTTAGTATTATGTTTGTATGCTCTGTGAGAGTCCTAATATTTTCCTAAATTTGCCGCTTCTAGTGTCTCATGAATACTGGGTAGTCTTGCGAGTTTCTCATGGACTTCATACATAATTTCACCAAGTAGTCGAGTTACGGGTGTGTACGAGGTATAGTCTTAGAATTCATTGCTTTGCTTTTCATGCTTTTCTCATGTAGAGTAATATGGATCGAGGCTAAGAGTAGATAAGGCTTATCACACGAATGAGTCCAAGCTTACCAAAAACTTAAAAAGAGTAATGGGAAGCGTACGAAAGAACAAAAAAGTAAGTAAATCTATTAACAGCTCCAAAGGATATGATGTACCGATGGAACTTTCTAGAACTTATGACACAACTTGATATAACGTACGAGTTAGTTCAATAAGGTTACTCACCACCTAGCCTTATTTAAGGGTTAGAATAAGAGTGAAGTAACAGTAAACAAGCTAACAAGAGCAATGTTCACAAAAAAAATATTCAGTATATTGGTGATGATATTATGAAGATCTGCGGCTACATGTACAATGGGTATTTATACCTAAGAAACTAGGGCAACTTGCCTAAAAATGGAAAAAACAAAAAGGGTAGTATCCAAAAGAATATACAAGGAATAATAAAGGGTACAATGAAAAATACAACTAAAGTGAATATCCTGTGTAAAGGGTTCTATCATAAGGTTACTTAGACACGTGGTTTGCTGTAGTTGGGTAACTTTAGCAAAAAAGACATTATGTACAATCAGTTGGAATTCTACCAAGCCGAGGTGCTAGGTAAGGGTTCTTAGGCAAAAGTTGACTTGTCTAAGCAGGAGTGGCTAAGGTTTCATGTAAGATCGATATCTTGGCCTCTCGACATCAATGTTGCCAAGCAAGTGGTCGGTTTGATCAAGGTCGAGCAAGTGCGAGGAGTTTGGCAGTTATCAAGGCATCCTTCTAGTCAGCATATGATTTCTGAGAGATGTGTAGTCGTTCAACTCGGCATTAAGAGATGATCAGTAGTCATGATTAGTTCAGCCTCAACAAGAGTTGACTAGAGCAAGAGGATTCGCCATGTTAGACCTTTGAGGCCTCAAGCTCGGTTGCGAGTTAGAGGTTCAGTAGCTTGATTCCCATCATAGAAGGTTGTGGTTTAGGATTGCAAGGTCCGAGACAGTCCTTTATTAAGATGCGGGTGTTATTTTCCACTTCAAAGTAAGTTCTGATGGCATCTTCTTGAGCTATGTATTTCTTGGCGACTTTCATGAATTTGTCCAAGGATTCAAGCTTATCCAATGATATTGCATTGAAGAGCCTTCTGTTAGGATCTATGCCTATTAAGAGTGCCTATAGAGCTGTTCTTATGTTTAGCTTGGAAACTTGTAGCTTTATTCGGTTAAAGCACTCAAGGTACACCCGTAAGGTTTCATTAAGCCATCAGCTAACATTAAAGAGGACGGAGGAGTCTCTTCGTGGGACTTAGGAACTGAGGAAGTGTTGTTGGAATTTACTTCCTAGGTCGTTGAATGAAGTGATCGATTCCTCAGGGAGGGTATTAAACTAAAGCAAGGCAACTTTCACTAGTATGCTAAGGAAGGCTTTGCATATGATGGCATATGAGAAGTTATGGGGGCTCATCATTGTTTGAAAGTCGATGAGGTGGTCATCTAGATCGATAGTGCCATCATAAGTGTTAAGATGTAAGTGCCATCATAAGTGTTAAGATGTAGCAGCCTTACGCCTATAGGGAGCATTTCCTTAAGGATTAAAGAGATGAACAGGCTTTTTATAGGCGTCAAGTACGACGCCCACGTGAATGATTCGATTTTCTTCTAATCACACATGCTAGAGGTGCAACAGATGTGTTCACTAAGCCCGTCCATGTTCATATCTTCATAGTCTTTTGGCAATGGCCTTGGTAATAGGCTATCGACTGGCTTGCTTGTCGTTGTGTGCTCGCTTTCCGCGCATGTTTTGCTATGATTGTAGTTCAGCTGCTCACTCAGGTCTTTATGCGATTGGTGATCGTGCTAAATTTGATTGCATGAACATGTAAGGCCTGTGATGTGTAAGTTGTCATTTTTACTCAACTATAAGGAGAAGTCAACGATTGCCTCCTCATTTGGCCCTTTTTTAGATGCATTTTTAAGTAATGTCACATCTTTGTGCAAAGTTGCAGTAGATTCATGGTATTTTCTGTTTTCTTCCAACATCTACTAGACGAGTGACTTAAGCCATTGGATATACAGAAAAGTGATGTATCTTTGGGGTTGGACACATAGAGAAACACCACACCAAAGTGAATTGAAAAGAAATAATAGAAATGTTAGCAAAGTCCAAGCAGCTATTAATTGAATATGATACACCAATAGATCTTACTCGGCATACAATCCACCGGATATAACTCATCAATCCGAACTGAAGGTTCACTTGCCACTACTCATTACTAAAGAGAATATATCAGAGTTGAAGGATAATGAGAACACTATGGTTGCTTAAAGGAAACTTAAATAAAATTCTGATATTAATGATTGTTGTTTACGTACAATTAAGTGGGGGTTTATATACCTATCCATTAGAGTTACTTTCCACGTATGAAAAGACAAAAGGGTATTCTTACAATTAGGTTATACAATACATACTAAAAAAAGTAAAAGAGACAAAGAATATTTAATACTGAAAGTAAAAAATCTTTCTAGAAAGTCATGCTAGAAGACATGTATCACGTAGTCATTGGACGTTAGAAATATGGTATAAGTAGATGAGAAAAAAAGGATTTACAGTTAGAGGCTAACCTGATCTGGATCAGATCGGGGCTTAGTCAATCTCACTATGGAGTAGTTTGTTGGGGTTAGGTCGGACATTTGTTGTTAGTTGAGGAGCTCAACTTAGATAGTCTTTGGGACTGTCTACTCAGATATTCTGTCATAGCACAGTTGTTTAGCAGGTCTAGCACACGTAAAGCCTTGGTAGTAAAGTCAATAGAAAAGGAAAACGAGGGGTCGAGATAGGAATTTCCATATCGGATAAGGCTTCGAGCTAATATTATTCAAGTAAGTCCTTGGAGTTCTATAGCTTGGCTTCGTGTAAGTCTAGGGGGTTAATTCCTATCATCTGCTTGGGGGTCGGAAAGATTTGTCCTCAAATCTAATGTGGTCTTTGCATCTTCTTCTAGGAAACTCGTATGGTCTCTTGCTGGTTGATGAGGAATCAAGTCAGATACATTAAAAGTAAGGGAAACACCATAGTCATTAAGTAACTCGATCTAGTAGGTGTTGCGTTTGACCTTCTTCAATACCTTAAATAGACCGTCAACTAGCAGAGATAGCTTACTTTGTCTCAAGTGCGAGAATCGTTCTCGATTGAGGTGAATCCATACTAAGTCTCCTGGTTAGAAAGAAACAGTTCAACGACCTCGGCTACTAATCTCTTGTTGCCTCTAATTGAACTTGGTGATCTTCCTAGTTACAAACTGATGTAGCTCTTGCAATTCTTAAGCTCAGTCAACTCTAGATTGACTTTCGTTAATAGCTACAGGGGTACTGATAATATTTAAGGGGATAGTAAGATTGAGGCTATAGACGACCTCGAATGGGGTCTTCCTAGTAGTACTATTGATAGTTCAATTGTATGTAAATTCCACAACTAGTAGACACAGATCCCAATCCCTTAAGTCCTTTCCCACGATAGTTCTTAGTAAGTTTCCTAGTGTCCTGTTCACCACTTCAGTCTGGCCATCAGTCTAAAAGTAGCTATTAGAGGTAAACACAAGTTTAGTTCCAAGCATTCTCTATAGAGTCTTCCAAAAATAACTCAAGAATATTGTGTCTCGATCTGAAACAATGGTCTTTGACACTCCATGTAGTTGAACAACTTCCTACAAAAATAGGTCGGTAATATATAAAGTCTCATTAGTCTGATGGCACAAAATGAAGTGTACCATTTTGCTAAAGCAATCCAATACAATAAGTATAAAATATTTTCCTCTAGATGTCTGGGGTAAAGCTAGGACAAAGTCCACGTTAAGGTCAGCCCAAGGTAGGGTTGGCGTCGGTAAGGCATGTATTTTTCATAGGGTTCTCTCTTCCCATTAACTCACTTGCACACATCACAACTACCAATTACCTTATGGATATCCTTAGCCAAATTAGGCTAGTAAAAGTTTTCCTTTAACAGATTAGCTGTCTTAGTCTCCCTAAAGTGACTAAATAATCCTCTACTATGAGTTTCCTTAACCAACAACTAACGCATGTGTCGAGTCTGATTTTTCGGTTTTTGTTTAAAATTGATTTCCCCATTTCTTGATTAATACTAAACCCTAACCCATTTAATATTAATTCTCGACTAAAGAAATTGAGAAATTCCGGTTTCTTATTAAAAATAATTTTTGGAGTCGCCACCCGACCGAAGTCGGGAAAAAAAAAACCATAATCAATTGGGTGGATTGATTACAATTTGGCTATTGGTCTTTGATTTCAATTTTAAATGAAGAACCAGAGGGCTCCAAGTTTGGGGCTAACCAATTAAACCCTTAACGGGTACCACTATCTATTTACTGAAATTAGGATTATTCTTCTAACTATAATAATTAAAAAATAAATAAATAAAAATTAAAAGAAAAAGAACCTAAGTTTCTACATATTTTATCGTCGCCACGAAGGTGCCTACGTACCCGCTAGCCGAGATTAAACGATCGTAGTTCTTTCAAAAAAATTTTTAGTAGGTTGGTTCTTTTTATAAAAAATGATTGGTTGAATTTGCGTTTTTATTAACCATTTTATTTTTATTAAGAAAAATCCCTAGAAGCCTAATTTTTATTCCTAATTATAAAAAAAAAAAGCTAAAAACCTAATTTTTGAAAAGTGCCAAATTAAAATTTTTATTTAAAAATAACTAAGTGATAATTTTTTTATTTTCAAGAAAAACCCTAAATATTTTATGAAATATGTAATGTTCTACATAATGAAACTTTTATATAGAAAAGATGCTTAAAACATTAAAAAAGAAAAAAAGAAAAAAAAATTCCTAATAATAGAAAAGATGCCTTAATCATAGAAAAGATGTCTAAACTATGCAAAAGATTTTTAAACCATAGAAAAAAAAAATCTAAATTATAGAAAAGATGTCTGAATCATAAAAAAGAGATCTAAACTATGGAAAAAACATCTAAACTATGGAAAAGATGTTTAACCATAGAAAAAAAATCAATTAAAGATTTTTTTTTTTTATTTTATCAACATCAAAATGATTTTTTTATTTAGAAAAACCTAACATGCCTAATGCAATTTTTCTAAATTAATACAAATGCAAAGAACAAGATTTTGTAAAATATGAGATATCATTTTGAAAACATGAAATCTAAAAAAAATAATAAAAAATAAATAAACTAAAACTTAACTTAACATATGTTCATTAGATACTAATGCTATAACTAATTACTAGCAATTAAATACGTGATAAAAATAAAATAAAATAAAATAAAAAATTAGTACAAGTCTTAAAAATAACTATGCATATACTAAGTGAGATAAAAATAAATAAATAAAACAACCTATAAACAATAATTAAAAACCACTATTACATACCTGTAAGGCAAAGCATGCAAAGCTAATGAAAGGGAACAGATTGGATCCCCAGTCCTATCATGCGCACAAATATAGAATTGGTCTGAGGAGTGGGTTCGAGCGTGTTTTTAACAAATATGTAAGTGTTCTTTTTTTTTTTTTTTTACAAGAAAAGGTCCTAATTCTTAAATGTTATTGTTTTAAAAAAATTTGCTCTAACAATCCTATTTTTAAAAAGGGTCTTTTATTAATTTTTATTTAAAAAAAAACAACCTTCTATGTGATAAATCCTTAAATAAAACCAAATCTTAAAATATAACTAATTCTAACAACCACTAAACTAATATATATAACTATCTATCAAATAAATTAATTCTATATAATAAACTTGTACAAGAACTAACACTAAACTCCTAAACTAACATATATATATATATATATATTATATCATTAATAGATAATGTAATAAGGCATATAATAATAAAAAAAAAACAATCTTCTAAGGTCTATATATCTCTATATTATCATAATATACCTAATCCATATTAAAGTTAATGCTAAATGAAATATCTCAAACTAAGAAATACATATATATATAGCACAGCATGTTAAACCACGAAAATCCTAAAAGCAATAATATAGCATGATAATAATAAATCAGAAATATAAAGAAAAAACTTAGATAAAAACTGAACTTGATGATGCCCAGCTACGGCATGCGTATATTATCGTCCGGAGCAGCGTTGGGTCAATCGGATGTTTGCAACAGTGATGGATTTACGGCTGTGGTAGCTTATGTGAAGCGGATGGCTGGACATTAGAACTCGATTTGGCTTGCTGTTGCAGATGTTGGTATGGCAAGTTAATCTGAAAGTTGCGACGGTGCTGCTGGCTGGGCTTGCTGTTCGGCAATACGGTGAAGCTGTGTGCAGGAGCTAGGACACGGTGGACATGAGGTTGAAGGATGTATGTGGCAGGGAACGTGGTGACGTGTCGAAGGCAAGGAGGATAATGAGCGTGGGGGGGCTGCCACGTTCAGTTGCTGTGGTTGTTGCAGTTGCTGTTAATGGTTGGGCTGTTATGGGGTTGGAGAAAAGGGTCGAAGATTTGCAACAGAATCTGGTGCTGGATCACATTTGCTTGCTTTGTTGCTATGGTTACTGATAATGTCGATGATGAACAGTGGATGGACGAAGGATGAAAACCGTGCGTGCTCAGTGACTAATTTGATTATATTGTGCAGCATGTATTTCACTGTGTGTTGCTGTATGTGAGGGTCGCACGTCGTCGACTGTATGTATTCGTATACTGTTTAGCCAAAAGAATAATTTTGTTGTGTTGTTCGTGTATAGTAATGTTGTGATCGATTGGTTACCACCAAACGGAGTTATATTGTTGTCTTTTTAAATCCAAACCATATCATATCAATTGTATCTAATTAAACTAGATCCAAATTAATTCAAATCTGACTCGATAAAATCAAATTAGATTAAAATTTTTTTAATTAGATATGAATCCCGTTTATTTCTCTCGCTCTTGTAAAATATATATAAAAAAAAAACAAAAGACATTCAGTCCGTTAAATCCAACCCCTAACCTCAAATTAAATCCAACTCAAATACTCCGATTCTTATCCGTTAAGCCGTTGGCTTGTGCATTGACATTCAGTTTAATTATACTTAAACTATCCGATTCCCTAAAATAAAATTTTTAACTAAACTAACACTAAAACTAATTAATCCTAATATAAATTACTTTCTAAAATCTACAAAATTTTATGATTTTTTCCTTTCTTCTTTTTCTGGTATTTTCATTATTTGTTAATTTTTATTATATTTATTAATTTTTTGTTTTTTTTTATTTTTTTTTTAATTAGGACCCTTTTTGTAAAAATAAAAATAAAAATTAAGACTATAGAAGGGCAAAAATTAGGTGTCTACAGCATGGAACAGTTTAGTATACATAGGCTTCTATCCTTAAATAGATAGTCATTCTTAAGATAATATCCTCCAACAACTATCTCTTCTCGGTACTACTCAACAACGGGACCAAAATGAGGGTTATTAGCATACTGCTTAGTGATAAGCAAAAATCCTAATAATTTTGCCTGTAAAGTGGTCGGTAAGGTTTGCTGATGTGATAAAGCATCGGTAACCACATTTGCACTTCTTTTCTTGTACTAAATCATATACGAAAATCTTTCCATGAACTCCAATCACTTGGCTTGCCTCTTCGAGAGTTTGCTCTAACTTCGAAGATGCTTTAGAGATTCATAGTCTGTATAAATAACAAACTCTCATGACAACAGATAGTGTTGCCAAACAATAAGGGCTTAAAAAAGAGAGTAGAACTCTTTCTCATACACATAATAGTTCAAGACAATACCATTAGGCCTCTCGCTATGGTAAGCGATGGGTTATTGTTCTTGCATTAGGACAACGCCAATTCCAATTCCAATTCCAATTCCTAATGCATCACATTCCAATGGCTTATCAAAGTTTAATAGTGATAAGACATGACAGTGGTGAGCTTCTCCTTGATCTCCTTAAAGCTCTGTTCAACTCTATTGTTCCATTTGAACCTATCACTCTTCTTTGTCAGCTTAGTCAAGGGGGCGACTTTTATGATGAAGTTTTTAATGAATTGCCTATAGAAAGAAGTTAGGCCATGAAAGCTTTGAACTTCAAAGATACTTTTCAGTGTTAGCCATTCTAAGACAACTTAAATCTTCTCCTCATCTACTCGGATTCCATCTCATGACACTACAAACCTAAGAAAAATCACTTCAACATGGCAAAAAGAACATTTCTTTAGATTCCCATATAACTGTTCGAATTGCAAAATTTCAAATGCTACTCGGAGATATTGAACATGATTGCTCAGGTCAGTACTATATACCAATATATTAGAAAAGTATATGACCACACATCTTCTGATCAAAGGGCGCATCACATGATTCATTAATCTCATGAATGTACCCAACACATTAGTAAGTCCGAAAGGCATAACTAACCACTCGTAGAGACCATGCCTAGTCTTAAAGGCAATCTTCTACTCATTACCCAGTTTCATGCTAATTTGGTGGTATCCACTTCGCAGATCAATTTTTGAAAATATTTTTGTGTCATGAAGCTCATCTAATGTATCATCGAGTCTTAGTATTAAATATCTATACTTGACAGTAATTTGGTTGATTGTTAGGTTGTTAATATACATATGACATGAACCATCCTTCTTTGGGACGAGTAGAGCTGGTACAACATATAGGCTCATGCTCTCCCTCATATATCTTCACTCTATGAGTTCGTCTACCTGTCTTTTTAGTTCTACTGCCTACTCAAGGTTCATTCTGTAGGCAGGTCAGTTCGGTAGGGTGGCGTCTAGCTATAAATCAATACTATGCTCAATGCCTCAAACTAAAGGCAGTCCTCTAGGTAGTTTTTCAAGAAAAAGATTAGAAAACTCATTTAGTAAGCTTTATATTTTGCCAAGAACATCCTTCAGATCTCTTATCTCCAACAGTCTTCTGATTAATAGAAACATAGGCTCTTCAACCTTCTCAATAGCTCATCACTAAGGCTTTCTTCTTACTAGCTCAGGTGAGCTGATTACGAATCTTATTTACATTGGATGGGATCATGGGTTGCAACACAATCTTCTTCCCATCCTTAATAAAGGTACAAGTGTTCTTATAGTCGTCGTGAGTAATACGTCAGTCGAACAACCAAGGTCTTCTAAGCAACAGATTGTTCATCTCTATACATACCCCCAACATTGAATGGCATGGTTACTTATTCAATCGCATATAAAGCACCCTTGTCATGAAGCCAATGTAGCTTATAAGGTCAAAGATTCTTGAAGGTCAGCAAACCTAACTTTTGCACAAAGGACTATGTTACTATATTAGTACAACTTCCTCCATCCACCATAATAATATACAATTGTCCCTTGATGGTACATTTAGTATGGAACCAATTTTCCCTATGGTCTTCCTCGGAGCTCAGTAGGGAGCTTAATACTCGTCTCAAAGCCAGGGTCATCACTTCTTACTAGTCGGCATAGACACAAGTCCCGTCTTCCTCCTTGGCTTTTACCTTTCTAACATCTTCCTCCCAGGCTCGCTCTCATTGGTGCTATCCACTACATCTCCTTAAAGCACCATGACACATCAGTTCAAACACTTGGTAGCCATGTGTCCGAAGCTTAAGCATTTAAAGTACTTCACCTTGATAGTCTTCTGTCTAGAGATTTATCCTCTCTCGTATGTTCTCAAGGTCAGCCTAGCCCTAGTTCGGGTTGGTTGGCCAATTTGACCCTACTAGCCTTCTTGGCTATTATTAAATCAGTCATTCCTTTCCTCGACTAGATATAGCCTCCTCAGCTCGATATAACCTCTTCGACTCGGCTTGAACAGGTCAGTACAGAACAGGAGCTCGAGAGAATGTTAGCCTAGGTTAGCTCGACACACTTCTCCTTTGTTTTTTTACCCTCATTGGTATCTTAATTGCCTCTTCCAAGGTATAAAACCTTTGTACTTCCATAATATTGCGAACATTATACTTGAGCCCAAAAATGAACCTTGATACTATACAAGCTTCTAAATCCTCTATGTCTACTCAGATCATAAATATCTAGAACTCTCTCACATAATCATCAACATATCAGCCTCCTTAGCAAAGTTCCTACAACTTTGCAAATATATCTTATAAGTAGGTCTTAGGCATGAACCTACCCCTCAACAACCTCTTCATCTCATCCTAAGTTCTCACACCTTGTCTTCCATCCCTTGCTCTAGCTGCATTCAAATTTTTCCATCACATAGTGACACACTCAAAGAACTTGAGAGCAGTAAGTTAAACCTTGATAGCATCCGTATACCATAACAATCAAACACCTTCTCTTCCTACACCAAGTATTCATCAACATCTTCACTTCTGCTGAAAGGAGGGATGTGGACTTTGACATTGTCTAGTCATCAAGGAGCTTGGCATCTTTGTTCTTATGCTCGATAATTGTCATCATCTTCTTCTTCCTCCCCAAATTCTTCAACATCTAACTCCTCATCATCTTCCTCAATCTCTTCTAACTCCAGTCTTGTCTAGCAGCTCAGTTTGCTACTCCTCTAGCTTGCTACAATTAAACTAAGCGATTGGTTTGGTTACCTTGGCCATAGTATCTCTTAAGGGCCTTTGCTGGTGGGTTATGGTGTTGTATACATTAGGGTTATTATCTGTTAACTTGCATTGTTGTGACTTGACTCTAAACAAGGTTAGTGAGTCTGTCATGTTTATCATCAATCGACCTTGGGATATTACTACCATTATGATCAGGACTAGATTGAGCACCACTACTTTGGTCACTAATAACACCCTAAACACGCGAATCTGATATGATTCAATACTTTTCGAACAAATTAACAACATACTACACAGTGAATATTGCTATTGAACTACCCAAAACTTCAGTTAACACACTAACAACTTTAGTACCCAATAATCACTCGAATAGAACAAAAGTGAAATTGCTTTGCTTTCGTAGTGAAAAAACAGAGTAGGAACAGAGTAATAATGAATCTACACTTATAAACACACAAATCTTCACTACACAGCTCACAACTTCAAATTTACTCCACATGAACACACTGCAGCAGCTACGAAAGGAATACAGCAGCCACTAATAGCAAAATGAACCAAGACTTCACTATACTCTGTACACTCCCTCTTGGATTCGTACTTTAATACTAGTGAAGCTGATGTGTATCCGAAGTCGAACACATAGAGAAACATTACAACAAAGCAAACTAAAAAGAAACAAAAGAAAAGCTAGGAAAGTCCAGACAATTATCGATTGGATATGACACTTCAATCGATCTTACTTAGCCTACAATTTGTCGGATATGACTCATCGGTCTAAACTAAAGGGTTACTCGCCACTACTTTTTGTTAGAGGGAATAGATAAGAGATAAAGGGTAATGAGAACGCTAGGGTTGTTCAAGGGAAACTTGAATAAAATTATGATATTGATGATTGTTGTTTGCGTATAATTAAGTGGGGGTTTATATATCCATTTACTAGGGTTACTTTATACGTATAAAAAAACAAAAGGGTATTCTTACAATTAGGTATGCAATACATACTAAAAAGGGTAAAAGAAACAAAGAGTATTTAGTACAAAAAGTAAAAAATCCTTCTAGAAAGTCATACTAGAAGACACATGTCACTCAATCGCTGGGCATTAGAAATATGGTACAAGTAGATGAGAAAAAAAAAGGTTTAATAGTTAGGGGCTAACCCGATCTGGATCAAGTCAGGGCCTAGTCGGTTTCGTTGTAGAGTAGTCAGTTGAGGTTGGGTTGGACATTTATTGTAAATTTGGAAGCTCGGCTCAAATATTCTGTCATAGCATAGTTGTTCAGCAAGTCTAGCGTACGTAAAGGCTTGATAGTCAGGTCGGTAGAAAAGGGAAACAGAGGGGTTAAGATAGGAATTCCTATCACGGATAAGGCTTCAAGCTAGTATTTTTTGAGTAAGTCCTTGGAGTCCTCTAGCTCAACTTTGTATGATCGGTCTAGGAGGTTAATTCCTATTAGAAAGCTTGCATGTAGTTGTTTTTGCTTTTACCCATCGTTATTGTAGTGGCCTAAAACAGTGGGTGCCAAAATGTTGATCGTAGTTAGACCAACTAGGGTATGCTAACTTGCGTAAAGTCTAATAAGAATAGGCTTGGGCTTTGCCTCCTACTCTTTGATATCTACAAAAAGCTGCCTGTTGGCATGGCCATGAGAGCCCTCTAATGCTCAAATTAATAAGGAGGATCAAGAAAAAAGGAGATGAGCACTAAGGGCCTAGTAGACCGCACTCACCTAAAGTGTGTGTAGTGTATTGAACTTCTGTTTTGGAGAGAAAGGGAGGAGAAAAAGTTCTTAAAGTAAAAGGTGTCTCCCTTTACTTCTTGGCACCTAACACCTTTTATGTGAGTTACGTAGATACATGGTGATTAGGGATTCACTTGTATTGGCTACCAGCAGATGATGTGCTCCATTGTAGAAATTAACCTTTATTATAGGCGACATGTCATGGCCGACCAAACCACCAAATTTGCAACTTAGTGGTCTTGTAGGAGCAGGAGTACCGAGAGTATCGGCCATACTACGAATGTTAGAAACTCATTAATGAGCTACAATAGAGTGTAGACATTAAAGACAAAAACTGAGTATGTTTGATAAGGGGCGGGTTGAGCTTCAAGTCAACAACAGACGATTGGTGCATGCTAACTTGACATTTGGGGTAACCTACTTGGATAAGTGCTACTCAGTTGGTCAAGTGGGTCATGTCATAAAGGACGGGATCAACGACAACTTGCATGTTTCTTGAGCAAACACACGACCTTGCAAAGAGGTTGTAGGGTGACTCACTAGCTCACAGCTCGTCCGCATGATGGGACTCGCTTATTGGACGTTGGTCCAAGCAAAAATCGGGTATCAATAATATCTTTTATAAAATTAAATATTTGGCAAAAATTTTTATAAAATAAGACTTATTTACAAATTACTTTATTTAGTTTTGACAATGCAATTCTCTTTCTTTTATGACTAAAATAGGTTTTTAATGCATTTTATGTGAATCTTTACCTCTAAGCCTCATATGTGAAAAGATAAAATAAACAATTATTTAAATATTGGTCCAATAAAAAGGAATGCCAGATAATTTATTAATTATCAAAATTTAATCCGGTATAAATCAAATATACAGAAAATATTTCCCCACTTACTTTGCATGGTTAAATCCACTCCAGCCTGCAAGGACACATATCTTATCACCATGTTGGTGCGTGTAGCTATGGCAGTGTTTCCAGTTTCCACCGCTCATCCATCTAGGCTTTCTTCCCTCAAACTCAATCTCTCTCTCTCTCTCTCTCTCTCTCTCTCTCTCTCCCTCGACATTCATTCTTCATTTAGATTACTCTATTCCTCTCTGTTTCCTCCAACAACGATATACAGGACTGATTTTCATAAAATTTCGAATTCCTTTGCTTGGCTGAATGAGCTCCCATCCATGTCTTTATTAGGTACCCTTTTGGCTTTACTCAAATGGGTTATCCTCATTTTTTTTCATTGAAGTTTGAATCCTTGTTTAATTCTAGTCTCTTTTTGTTATGTAAAGTTTGAATCTTTATGCTTTCTAATCACCATAAGTTGTGTTAGTTTTTCAATTCGAGCACTTGGTATATGGAGTTAAGCATTGAATAAGTGCACTTGAATTGTATATCGCTTGTTTTGAACTCTCAAAACAGTGTTAGGTGGACGGACTTGTAATATAGTTGCAAATTCAGTAGAGAAAAATGGTATAAAATTACTTAATAAGTAACGGTCTGAAATTAAATAAATTAGAATAAAATGGAATACTGTAAAATGGAATGGAACCAAATGGGTAATTGTTGGATGCCATAATCAGGTTGAAAATTAAATAAGTAATTTCAATAGAATCGCCATGTCACCTTCTTCAAAGTAAAAATGAATTGAATTGTAGATATAATTTCTATTTGAAATCGGTATGATCAATTTCATAAAATCATGATTTCGTCATTTAAATATATGTTTAAATATGAAGAAAGAAAATGAAAATCAAAATTGCAATTTCACTTTAGTTTATTTCTACGTACTAAATATGATATAAGTATCAATATGCCGTTTTTAAAGGTTGCATTACCATGTTCGTATTTCATTTCGTGTCACAATTTTATTATTGTGAAAAAACGACAATGAATTGGATGACTTAGATAATTAATTTACTTTTCCAACCGTCTCGTGTCTTACGTGTCGTGCGTCAAATTGAGTTTTGACCCCGCAAGTCCTTCAATTACAATGGAATTGCAAGTCAGAATTCAGAAATTTTTCTGTCTTACTCTTGAACATGACTTCACTGCCAACAGCGATCTCTCTTTCTTTTGTGTTAGGACGATTATCAGACTTTAATTTTTTACACCGTTTGAATTGTCACAATGTAGTAAAACAACCTTGTTTAAGAAAAGAAAACATCATCACCAGACTGTTCCTCCCTATCTTTGATGATAATTCAAAGCAAATTTCTTTTTAACTTACTACGCTCAAATTCTGAACACAGTAATTGCTACCGTACAGCCCAATTTTCAAAATCATCTGGGTGTTCTGAGGTAGAAAGGCCTTGTTCATGGTAAATTATTCTCCTTCATATGCCATTGGGAATGATAATAAGAAATTCATCTCTACTTGGAAATCGTTTGGCACACCCTAAAAGGTTCCGTTTGAGAATTAAAAGACTTAAGTTTATGATGAAGGCGGTTGCAACGCTTGCATCCAAGCATTTATCTGTAAAAGACGGTGCGCATTTTAGTTATAGAACGAACAAGTCAGTACCAAATTTCCATCTGCAATACGGTCCGAGAGTTAAGACTGGATGAGGATTTCATAAGCAAATAAAGGAAGTACATAATGTAACAAAGGCAGAAACCATTGTGCCGGTAAGAGTTAACCAAATATTCGATTCAATATTTCATTAACTTTAGTACTTAAATCAATGTGTTCATACAACCTATGAACTCTAAGGTAGAATATCTCGTAATCTGTTTTTTCGACAACCATAATAATGCAGCTTATTAGATTTATCCTTGAACTTTCGAATAGTTTGCTGCTCTTTGTTTCAAGCAATTACATAGGTATATATGGAGGTAGAAATTGAATTTTCCTAATAAATTGTTTAAGCTCCTAGAAATGACAGGGTTACGATAAAGTGAAATTGTTGATATATCAGCTGAACATTTTATATTCATTCACACGTGTACGATAATTAGTTAAGCAACAGTCGGTTAGTTGTAGCAGAAATTACTTTTCTGTTTTGTATATAAAGACTCAACTTGCAGATTAATATTAGTTTCAGTTTTCTGATCATCATCTTTCTCTCCTTTCGTCTGCATCCTACAAGTATGGTTTGTGTCAAGAGTCACTGAGAATTCATTTTGTTCTACAACAATCGGTAACGTACTCTGTATGCGTACTCTTGTTTTTCCACATGGTATCACAGCGTAGGGCTTAGGATTTGCTGTAGTCAGTTGGAGTTTCAGAAATTGAAGGGTTCCTGTTCGATGATATGCTCTCGCTTTTTTTAATGGTTGTTTTCTAGTGATTTGGTAATTTTGTCTACTAAATTGTTTTGCATATTGTGATCTGTTCGGATTACTATTGTCTTGAAATTGTAATTTGTCATGGTTGCTTTTCCGAATCAAGTAGGTGATGCGATTGTTCCTTTTGAAATCAATATATATCCATTTATATCTCTAATTCTAATATTCCAAGTATGGTCATAAGGAACATATTGTTTCATGGAAACAATTACTTAGTATGGAATAGGGCTATTAGAATGGGATTAGGTGCAAAAATGAAGCTAGGCTTTGTTGATGGATCTATTGCTCATCCAAATGAGGATTCTCCTGATTTAGTAAGGTGGATAAGGTGAGATTACATGGTCGCTACTGGTTGCTTAATTTCATGATAAGTAAAGTTGCACAAACTTTTCTATATGCTAAATCAACAGCTGAGCTTTCGAATCAGATTGAGGAACAGTGTGGTATGAGTAATGGACCCCTGATATTTCAACTACAACATGAACTTAGCAATGTTAAACAAGGAAACATGTCTATTAGCACATATTATAATAGATTAAAGAAGTGTCGGGATGAGTTGAGTGTGCCACACAATTATCTTAGATGTGCTTATGGTGTTATGAATGATTGCACTTGCAATCTAAATGAGAAGTTGATTATGTTTGAGTTAGAGACTAAGCTAATGCAATTTCTTATGGGGTTAAATGAGGTATATGAGAGTGTTAGGAATCACATGCTATCAATGGAGCCATTACCTAATGTTGGAAGAGCTTTCTACTTAGTTCAACAAGTAGAGAAGCAGCAACAAATCACTTCATCCCTTCCCGTAGAAGTTGGTGTTTCAACAATGTTTTCTAACAAAACAGATCTGAACAAGCAAAATAATGATAAAAGGCGCATGAAGAGCAACTTGTTTTGTTGATATTGTAAGAGTGAAGGTCATGTGATTGAGAATTGTTTTCAATTAGTCGAGTATCCCAAATGGCATAAGGGAAAGAGTGTGAACAAAATTATAGGGAAGTCCTCTTTTTCAGCCAATTCGATGGTGAAGGATAGAAATGATGCATTGTAGAATGTGGGAACTCCTTTTGATCATATTGGTTTATATGCTGATGTTGCGAATGAAAGTTATAATGCAAATTTTGCAGGCATGGACCAAAGGAAGATACAGTTGCTATGTCAAGAGATGATGCATATTTTGAAGGGAAAGGAGTCTGAATCTTCTACTTCGAAGGCTAATTTGTTTCAATTTGCAGGTAATACAAATCATTCTTCTTATGCTACCGTTGTGAATAATAACTTGAATTCTTAGGTAATTGACACTGAAGCCACTGATCATATGTCACCACATTTTGCCTTGTTTCGTCATACCCAAATACTTTCTCAACCAATTCATGTTAAACTTCTCGATGGTTCACTCAAGCTTGTTGATAACTCTGATTTTAAACATATTTCATATGGTGATTTTATAGCATTTCCCTTACATTTTTTGTTTTCCTTAAAGAAAATGATACTTAATTGAGTAAAATTTTGATTTCAGGGTTTAAACGCGTTCTAGGCTCGAAAACGAAGAAAACGAATCAAGTTTCACTCAATTCCGAGTTCAAACAAAGAAGTTATGAAGTTTTGAAGTTTTGAAGTTGTGCAGAAATTTTGCTTTAGTACAGAAAGTTACACGACCTGGGGACACGGCCATGTCCCAGGCCGTGTCTGGTGACGAAAATAAAATCCGTGTAATACATATATAAAAGGATATCTTAGGGTTTAAAGAAAGGAGAGACATTACAGAAACGGGGAGAGACAAGAGACGAGAGGAGACTTGAGGAGAACATCAATCAAGAAGCAAGAACAACATCGATTTCAAGATTAGAGAGATTGTTCATCAAATCAAGAGGGGTTTTCATGTTTTATTTTACGTTTTTGATGAAACTCGTTTTTAGATTCGTTATGATAGCTTAGAATTCAAGTATTTAGGATTATGGAACCTAGGGTTTCATGTAACCCTTGGATTGAATTATAATTTCAAGAAAGTTTCTATCTTTTCTTGATTCAATTATGTCGTTTAATTATGGATTGATAATTCTAGAGTGTCAATATATGATATTATGCATGTTGATTGAGAAATTGCATATGTAATTAGATCTAAGCATAATTGGAGAGAATTACATGTATACTTAGAGATAAGATACATGTTTCTTCCGGAAAGTTGATTGTTTGTGTGGGAATTCATTATACATTAATGCAATTCTAAATTATATTACTAAGTGAAGAGATTCCGGTAAATAATTTAGGATTATGGTTAATATGCTTGAGAAAGATATTAGCTTTAATTGTGAATCCCTCCGGTCAAGAATTATAGAAACTGAATTGAATATATTTTAAAAGTTTACATGTTAAACACTAGGGGAAATAATTCCTAAATACATTATTGCATACTTGAAGTCGTTTGTAGTTTTATTGCTTTCTAATTTGCGTAATTAAGTCTCATAAGTAGTTTAGTTGTTAATTTCAGTATTTTTAATTCATTCAACTCATCATGATTTTCCGGTTAGATAATAAAGCTAAAATTAATATTAGTACTCAAAATCTCTGAGGAATTGACTCGGACTCATATCCACTATATTAAAATTGATAGGTGCGCTTACCTGATATCACTTGTCCATGTGTAGGCTCTATTCAAATTCTAAATTCTTTGGTGTTACATAATGTTTTTCAAATTCTTGAGTTTACTCACAATCTTCTTTTAGTTAGTAAACTCTTACAAACACAGTCCTTGTGAGTATTTTTTTTTTTTTTATCCTTATTCATGTACATTTCAAGACTTGAAATGTAATGTGTATGTAGCATTTGCAAGACTTTATCTTGGTCTTTATATCTTAGAGACTAAAGAGGTCAACGGTATCTTAATGACAGAAAATTCAATTACTCGTGCAGTAATTGACATTAGTAATAAAGTTAGTCTAGCTAGCAAAATTCATGCTAGATTAAGGCATATTTCATGTACCAAGATTGTCGAGAAATAATTTTTCGATTTCTTATTTTTAATTTGATTTCCCACTTTCTGATTTATACTAAACCCTAACCCATTTAGTATTAATCATCGGTTAGAGAAATTGAGAAATTCCGGTTCTTTTAAAAAAATTTTAGAATCACCACATGACCGAAGTTAGGAAAAAGAGAAATCATAATCAATTAGGTATATTTTCTATAATTTAGCTACCTGTCTTTGATTTTAATTTGATAAAAACCAAAGGGTTCCAAATTCGGAAACTAACTTATTAAACCCTAACGAGTACCACTATCTATTTTCCGAAATTAGGTTTATTCATCAAAATTGTTTATATATATATATATTTAAGAAAAATAAAAACCAAAAGAAAATAAAAAAGAACCTAAGTTTCTACAGATTTTAATGTCGCCCCGAATGTATCTAAGTACCTGCTAGTCAAGATCAGACAACCATAATTCTTTCAAAAAACTTTAGTGTTTTAGTTTATTTTAATTTAAAAAACTTCACATTTATTAATTTAGCTTATTCAAATAAAATCTAAAGGGTCCTAATTCTCAAGTATTTTTATTTTATAAAAACTCTTTAAAAGTCCTATTTTTTTTTTATAAAAAAGGTCTTTTATTAATTTTTATTTTTTTAAATAATTTTCTATATGAGGAATTCTAAAAAAAAAAACTATCCTAAAAATTCATAAGCTATATATATATATATATATATATTATTATTATTACTATTACACAACTACCTATGTAATATACTTAATATATAAAAAACTAATACCAAAAAAATCTCCTAACCTAATATATACATACCTACTTATGTATTATGCTATCAACATAAATAACTAAGTAGCTAATAAATAAAATAATAATAATATAAAAAAAAGGGAAGACCTAACCTAAACTTGCTTATTCAGTATAGGACAGTGTGTAGTGCTCGGGTTTAAGGTGTAGTCATGCGTAAAGCTTGGAGTCCAATAATGTGTGGACATATAATGCAGTGAACGTACGTAAGCGTCAAGTGCTATGGATGTGTAGTGCAACGAGCGTGCGTGAGTGTCGAGTGTGCTATTGTAGCGTGGAGCATGGTGCAGCGATGTTCGTAGGGGGGTCGATGAAGGATGATGGCATCAATGATCATGGTGAGCAAAGGCTGATCGATGTGTAAGACTTGGATGTGGATGCAAGCAGTATGAGTAGTTCGACTGTTTGGGGTGAAAGAGAGTTGCAAAGGTGATATAGTGGTGTTCGTAGAGCTATTGACAAATAATTATGGAAGATGAGGATGATTGGGCTAGTTAGGTCTATTGTCTTTTTTGTGCGTGTGTAATTCAGAAACAAATCTTTTAAATCATATAAAATCGAATTTTTTATATCAACCCAGATCTGATTTATATCGATTTAAATCCGATTTGATAAAAATCAAATTAGATTTGAATCTCATAAATCTTTATTGCAGTAAATTCAGAAGATTTGATTAGATTTAAAATTAGATTTGAATTTCGTACACTTAACCGATTTGAATAAACAAAAGAAAGAAAAAAAAAAGAAGAAATAAATAAAAGGCACATATGCACTTGGTGGGATTTGAAGCCATGACCTCAAACTAACTTAATATCAATGCTTAAGTGTTTATCTATTAAGCTATTAGCCTATAACTTGATATTTAATACAATTAAATTGTACTTAAATTACATAACTCTCTAAAATAAAGCTATTTGAACTAAGCTAAAACTAAATTCATTGACCCCAAACTATCTTTCTCTCTAAAAATATATTTTCCTAAAAATCTTTATATATATATTTTGTATTTTATCATTTTTCAATTTTTTATTATTTTTTTATTTTTGAATTAGGACCCTTTAAAAAAAAAATTAGAACTACGAGGAGAGTAAAAATTGGATGTCTACAAAGATGAAACACTTAAAATGTTGTAAGGATTTAGTGAATGATTACATACCTTATGAAGTTTGTCAAGAAGCTAAATTTTATAGGCTTCCCTTTAATAAGAGTGATTTTCATTCACCAAGAGTTTTTCATCTTGTACATGTAGATCTTTAAGATCCTTATCACGTAGTTTCTTATAATGGGACTTCTTATTTCATGATGATTGTGGATGATTTTTCTAGGTGTACTTAGACTTATTTGATGAGTCATAAGTCTCAAGTACCAAATCTTTTGGATAGTTTCTTCAAATATGTTTATAATCATTTTGGAGTTACTCCTAAATTCTTGAGGTTGGACAATGGGACTGAATTTATTTCTCAAGCATGTGACTCTTTGCTTGCCAACTTAAGAATCATTCATCAAAGGATTGTGATTTATATACCTCAACAAAATGGTGTAATTGAGAGAAAACATAGGTATTTGCTATATATGACACAAGCTTTGCAAGTTTATGCAAATTTGCCAAAAGAATTCTAGGGCGATTGTATTTTAATTGCTAGGTATTTGATGAATATGATACTTATAAAGAAACTTGGATGGAAAACACCATTTGAAATGTTATTTAAAGTGTTGCTTGATTATTCTCATTTATGAGTGATGGGATATTTTTGTTTTGCTACTAACACTTTGCCCACCAAAGATAAATTTGATTCTAGAGGAATTAAGTGCATTTTTCTTGGATATTTGCGTAGGCAAAAAGGTTATACGCTGTTTGATATTCATAATAAGAGAATCTTTTCAAGTAGAGATGTAGTGTTTTATGAAGAGATATTTCCTTTCTAGAGTGATTTATCAAATTCCTCACTTAATGATAAATCTGATTCCATTGATGTTTTTCTGAGACAACATGTTAGTCTTCATGATACTACTGATGTTTCTCCTTATGGACGACCTTCTATTGTTACTGCTGATTCTTTACCCAAGTCTAATGATGGTTGTAGTAATGGTCAGTTGAATGTTATAATAGACCGTATTAATTCAAATAGGGACATTAGTGTTATGGTTAATCACTATGATGATAGGGACGGTGTTGTTGATGACGATAGCACTAGAATTAATGTTGATGACTTCAATGATTAGTGTGTTGATTCATTATGTAGGACTTCTAGACCTTAGAAAGCACCTAGATGGTTATTAGATTTTGTGTCTTTTTGTCAAAATTCTAAGTTTTTAGCTGATGCTAGTACACCTGTGTCTTGTTCTACTTCTTTTCATTCCAAATATTTAGCTTTCGATGCTTCTACGTTTCTTTCATATCCTCCTGATTATGTGGATTCCTTTGCTAATGTGTTAACCATACAAGAACCAACTTGTTATTCTCAAGCTTGTAAACAACAAGAATGGATTAATGCTATGCCAAAAGAACTAAAAGCTTTAGAAAATAATGAAACTTAGGAACTTACTACTTTACCTAAAGGTAAGAGAGCAATTGAGTCTTAATGGGTGTTTAAAATCAAATATAAACAGAATGATATGGTTAAGAGCCATAAAGCTCAATGAAGGATACCGTAAGTATGCTAATAGAGAGTATAGCTGATGTGGCTATCTAAGGTTAAGGAGAATTGCTGATGTAGCTATCCAAGGCAAAGTCAATTGTACAACAATTGTATTTAATTCACGTGTTTATTAGCTAGATGTAAATAATTTTGCTACTAGTTAGTTAGAGAGTTAGTTACAGTAGAAATATAAAAGACTCTTGTATTTCTTTTCGGCATTCTTTTTTTTATTGATAACTGGTAGTAAAAGCTCATCGTTTAGTTTTCTTCTTGTCTGACATATTTCCACATTTTCTTCCTCGAGAAATCAATATGGTATCAGAGTGGGATTATTAGTTTTTTTGTTTCTCCATTCTTATCCAGTATAGAATAGTTTCTTCTTACACAAAATGAATCAAAACATAGATTTTCCTAAAGCTAATATTGACGTGTCAATTTCCAATCTATACTACATATTAGGATCAAAGAGCCCTGATATGACTATAAGATCGATCATTTTTAATGGAAACAATTTTTTAGCCTAAAGTAGGGCAATAAAGTTGGCACTAGGGGCAAAATTGAAGCTTGGCTTCATTGATGGTAGAATTACGAAGATGGAAAATGAATTGTCTGATTTAATCAAGTGGATGAGATGCAACTACATGATCAGATCCTAGATAATCAATTCAATGCAAACAGATATCTCTCAAAGCTTCATGTACATGTAATCTGCTAAAGAGTTGTAGACAGAGATCTTGGAACAGTATGGCACAAAAAATGGACCACTCGTATTTCATCTGCAACATGAGATAAGTAACATGAGGCAATATAATCAAAGTGTCAATGTCTATTTTAATAAACTTAAAAGATGCTAGGACAAGCTTTAGCAATTACATTCGTATCTTTCTTGCACTTGTGGCTAAATTAAATACTATACGTGTGCATTGCAAGAAAGAATTATAGAATTTAAATCAAAAACTTGCCTAATGCAGTTTCTAATGGGACTGAATGAAGTGTATGATGCAGTCCGTAATCAAATTCTTTCTATAGAACAGCTACCGAATGTAAATCAAGCTTTCTATCTAGAGTAGCAACTAGAAAAACAAAGACAAGTTTCTTTGATGACGATAACAAACATAGATAGTTCGGCTTTATTCATTACTAAAACTCAAGTAAGAAATGATCAAGGAGTTGATAGGAAACAGAACAAATAGAGAATGATATGTAAGCATTGTAAAAATGAAAGGCATCAAGTTGAAAATTGTTTTCAACTAGTCGAATATCCCAACTAGTATAAGGGAAAACAAGTGGTTAGGAAGGTTAATTCTATAATAGCAAAGGTAGATTATGGTATAATTTATACTCTATTTGATCATCTAAATGAATCCAACAAGGTATAATAAACTAATACTTCGAAAGGACATGTTCATAAGGAATTGATCAAGTCGATTTGTTCAGAGTTCATGAAGCAGAAGATCAATCCATGGTAAACTTGATGAGTCGTGTAGGTATGCATTCTATTTCTGTTCTTTGCAACATTAATATGGTTTATAATAATGCTGATTGTTGGATAGTTGATACAAGCACTATAGATCATATGTCATCCAATTATGCACCCTTTGTTTCATTAACTGCTCTACCTAAACCAATTATTGTTCAACTACTTAATGGCAAACACTTACTTGCAACCAAATCAAGAAATGTCATTTTAACTCCATCCTTTGTACTCCATAATGTTTTATTTGTGCCATATCTTAAACATTGCTTGATTTCTATCTATAGACTTATTCAGAATCAAAATCTTATTGCTATCTTTGATCATACTTCATGTTCATTCTAAGACTAGAGAACTAAAGAAGTTCTAGCTACTGCACAATTGTTAGGAGGACTGTATGTGTTTAGGTCAAGTTGTACTAATAAAGCTGTTACTATGCAAGATAGTCAAGCTATTATTTCTGCTAATTCCACTTTAGATACTTCATCCACAAACATTTGGTTGTTACATGAACGTATGGGACATATTTTTGTTGCTCAATTGCAGCATTTGTTACCTAATAAAAGTTTGGATGTGAAAGGGTAACTTTGTGATGTTTGTCAGTTATCAAAGTTTCATAGACTTACTTTTCCAAGAAGTGGGAGTGAATCATTTGTTCCTTTTCAATTGTTACATTTTGATGTATGGGGACCATATGCACAGAAATTAGTTACTGGAGCATACTATTTTTTAACTATTGTGGATGATTGTATTCGTACCACTTAGACCTATTTAATGCAAACTAAACGACAAACGCCTTATATCATGTCATTCTTCATTTCTTATGTTCAAAATCAATTTGACACTCTTCCTAAAATAGTGCGAACAGACAATGGAATTGAGCTCTTAAGTTGCTAGCTAAGGACTTAGGCATAAAACATCAACGAACTGTTGTATACACTCCACAGCAAAATGAACGTGTTAAAAGGAAATACGGTCATCTTTTGAAAGTAGCTAGAGCTCTTAAGTTGCTAGCTAATTTACCTAAGGAGTTTTGGAGTGAATATATATTAATAGCCACACACTTAATCAACCGCATGCTAATGGAAAGATTAGCTTGGAAAACTCCTTATGAATGTTTATTTGATAAGATTCCAAATTACTCTACTCTTTAAACTATAGGCTGTTTGTGCTATGGTGGTTTTCAACCTAAGCCTACTAATAAGTTTGAACCAAGAGGGTCAAAATGTGTATTTCTTGGTTATGCTTATGGATAAAAGGGTTATAAAGTGTTTGATTTGGTGCAGAACAAAGTAATTATCCTACGTGATGTTGTTTTCTTAAAAAATGTTTTTCCTTTTAAAGAAGATTCAAGTGCACATCAAGAAGTTTCCCCAGCTGTTATTGTATTACCCTGTGTTTATTTTTCCATACTAGATTCATCTGTCAATTCTTATCATCTTATAGATAATAATTTGACAAACCAAGGTTCTTTAGTAGCACTTAAGCAAATGCTTCGATGGTCCTCTAGAATTCGTAAGAAACCACAGTGGTTGCTTCACTTTGTTCATACAGTTTAATTAAACAATGCGACACATGTAGCTAGTTCTTCTACATCATCAGCATCTTCTACAACATACCCTTAATTTAATTCTACTTAATTTAATTCTACTTCATTTCATTCTTTTCCTCCTAACTATATTGCATCTTTAGCTAATGTTTTAGCTATCCAAGAACTGCATTCTTATAAATAAGCTATTAAAAGTCAAGAATGGAAAGATGCTATGTTGAAAGAACTTGATGCGTTGGAGTGTAATCACACTTGGGAATTGATTAGTCTACTTGAGGGGAAAAAGGCTATTGGTTGCAAATGGATGTATAAAGTCAAGTATAGGCTTGATAGAACCATAAAGCGATATAAGGCTAGACTTATAGCTAAAGGGTTTACTCAAAAGGAAGGTGAGGATTACCATGACACCTTTTCCCTAGTGGCTAAATTAAGCAGTGTTTGAACACTCATAGCAATTGTTACTACTTATAAATTATAAGTGGCCCATGCATTAGATAGACATAAATAATGCTTTCTTACATGGATATTTAGATGAAGAAATCTACATAGTCCCTCTAGAGGGCTATGCTAAAGCTCTTTCAAATCAAGTTTGTAAATTGACATAATCCTTGTATGGCCTCAAATAGGCTTCTCGACAATGGAATTTAGAACTTTCTAAGTTTCCGTTGAGCCACGGTTTTATCCAATCACCACATGATTACTCACTTTTTACTTAACGCACTTCACATGGTTTTGTAGCAATTCTTTTATGTATTGATGATATGGTTATTACTAAGTCAGATCCCACTTTTGTTTCTGATATCAAAGCCAAACTTGATGCTGCCTTTTCTATAAAGGATCTCGATTATGTTAGATTCTTTCTTAGGCTGGAACTCTATTGTACTCCTACAAGTATGCTTCTTAATTGATGCAAGTTTATCATGGATCTTCTAACAGATGCTAGTCTTTCAATTTGCAAACCTTCCAAATTTCCTATGCAAATAAATCTTCGATTAGATAATGTTTCATAGGATCTTTTATCAGATCCTACTAGTTACAAACGAATGGTAGGGTGCTTACTTTATGTTACAATGACTCGAGTAGACATTTCCTTTACTGTCCATCGATTTAGTCAATTTGTTGCTCAGCCTCGAGTGCCACATTATCATGCATTACTTCACTTGTTGCAATATCTTAAAGGTTCAGTTGGACTTCAACTTATCTTTCCGATTCAAAATGATCTTGTGTTGTAAGTTTATGTCGATGTTGATTGTGGTCGTATGCATTAGATCGGAAATCTCTTAATAGATTTTGTATCCAACTTGGTTTTGCCTTATTTTCATGGAAAACTAAAAAACAGCCTATTGTCTTTATTTCAACTACTGAGGCGAAGTACAGAAGTGCTGCTTATGCAGCTAAAGAAGTTAAGTGGATTTTCTACATTTTGCGAGATTTGGGCATTACTATCTCTTTGCCAATTCTTATGTTCTATGATAATCGCTCAACTATTTTAATTATGGCTAATCCTTGCCTATATGGTCATACAAAACATCTTAATATAGATGTTCATTTTCTTCATGATTTAGTTGCTTCTAAATTTCTTAAACTAGTTTATGTGCCTTCTCATGCTCAATTGGTTAATCTTATGACTAAAGCTGCCAGTACAAAACAGTTACTTGATCTTTGTTCTAAGTTGGGCCTTTCATGCACTCCAACTTGAAGGGGAAGGGGAAGAGGGAGCAGGGGTAAAGGGGGTGGCGGTATGAAGGATACTCCAAATATGCTAATATAGAGTGTAGCTGATGTGGCTATCACGCTCCGAATCGGCAGAGTCGTAACGGCCCCGTCGTGTAAACCATCCTAAGATAGAAGTTAGCCTTACAACCGCTATATTAGACTTGATCTACACAAGGCATCCACTACTAACCCACTTTAAAATAAACAGTTTGCAATTTAAATAAATAATTTACTTAATAAAGTGAGGAAATATATATATATATATATATATAATCACTATAATTCAGTTATTACAGTTAAAGTTTACAATATTTCTCCGTAATATATTTTCGAGTTATTACATTACTCAGAAATGAAAAATTCTAATGTAAAAGCTTAAACCTTAAAAATATATGTTTATTCTTCAATGTTTTTCCTCACTCCCTAGGATCCAGTAGTTGCTAACTTCGGAGTAGTTATTTGCCGCTTCTTAGCCAGCACCTGTAGATGTCTATAAGAATGTGAGCAACCACAGCTTAGTAAGTTAGGATGGAGGACTTAAAACTATATCAAAAACACAACAAGGTTTTCAACTTATTAGGTGCAATGCATGTGCAAGCAAATGCCATTGCACGACGTTATCCGGCCCGTTGTGAGATTAGAGAAATTGCGCCCGCTCTAATTCGGATTGAGAAGTTGCCATTAATGCAACAGCTCACAACCAAACCCAGGCTTGTGCAATGGATACCTTGCTCCTCCCGCGACTACCTTCGAACCACTGACTTCACCCTCACCGCGACATCCTCTCCTGTCACTTAGTTTGACTGAGGATGAAGAAGGGACCATTTTGTAATCCTATGCTATCCCTTTTAAAGGGATCGGTATTTGGCTGGAGAGTCCTAAGTTCCCCTAACGGGTTGCCATGCATGTCCGATTATGATTACTGGTCGTATATTTGATTAAGTCGAGTTTAGGGTGATCAATCATTTCATACACATCATACAATATATGATAGAGTAACAAACAGAATCATAGCATCACCCATAATCAAGCACATGCACACATCCAACTATCTAACAAGCACAACCAAGCATAATCTTAAGCCTCCAAAATATAAGATCGTATTAATCCCAACTTACCTCGACTCCTCGCTTACTCACTCGAGGTCCGACTTGCTCAAGCCATCGCCAATCATCCCTATAACACAAACGTGGTTTCAATTTTTCATATAACCATTATAAGTTCATTTTATCCTATAACGCTTATTGTTATGTTTTGTTTAGAGTTTAATATGCCTAAGTATTTAGGTCTTAAGTCTTTTACAATTATTTTAGATTTGGGGTTGGGTTCTGCATCGATTTCTAAATTAGGTTCTAGTTCGATTTTTAAATATGGTTTTATACTCGAATCCTAGAAATTCGTTTCAACTCATAATGTGAAATTAATCACATTACTTCCCAATCCCCTAAATACCATCATTACCTCTAATTAGTATTTTATTCCATCCGGTACATTTAAATCCTTATTTGTGTACCGAATTTACTCTTAATGTGAGAAATTTTTACATTTTTCATATAATTACATAAATTCAAGTTTCCCATTAGATTTATTGTATATTTTTATTATTATCATAATATCAATTTTTATTCTAATATTTTCTATTTAGTATATTTCCAATAATTACATATTATGCATTATTGCCTATTATGTATATAATACACTTCTAATATTTCTATCACCTTAATTACCATCTCTAAACATCAATTATTATTTCAAAATGTCTAAATTCATCCTAGATCAGGTTTTACATCTAATTATCCTAATTTACAAAATTAACTTACAATTTACTATTTTTCCCTATTACTCATTTACTACATAATTAACCTAATAATTACATCTAATACCCTAAATACTACAAGTATCATACTCCATCAAATTTCAACATCCTAAAACATGTACTTATTCACTAAATCAATAATTAATAATTTAATTACTTAATTAACCCTAAATTACCCATTTTATGCCTCATTTTAAGGCCTAAAAATTATCTAAAAATTTCAAAAATTAATTTTTGAAAACAGGCTTCATAGCACTATTCTATATCATCTAAGTAATCTACACAAAAATTTTGAGCTCGAAACTACACTCCTAAGGTAATTTATTTTTAAACCGAAATATGCTCGGTTTTGCATGATTTCTTAAGGACTATATATTACGAGACATATTTTCATCAAAATAATATTTTTCATAAAAACTATATACAAAAATTTTCCACAATAACAAAATTCATAATTTTCTAATAATATTTACTATTTTTACAAAATTACACAAGAATCGGGCTGGAAATCGGACTCACCGATCTAGGTGGCTCCAGCCACTGTTGGCTGCCGTGGCCTTGACAGCCAGCCTGGGCGCTGCCACCACCATGTGGTGGTGGTGGTGGTGGCTGTCCACTTCCAGCTGCTCGTCTGGTTGGGGTTCCCTTTAAAAGTCCTAATTGCACAGTTTTTCTTATTTTTTTTCTAACTCGAAATTTTCTCTCAATTTTCGCCTCTCCCTAATTTTCTCTGATTCCTCACTACCCAAATGAGTTCTGGAAATTTTTCCCATATTTATAGACGTTTTTGGTAATTAATATGCATTAATTAGACATGACATTGCCCCAATTCCTTGATTTTTGGCTTTTGTGTTGCCTAATTCTAATTGGTTAATTTTTCTTTTTCAGATTCTAACTTGCCACGTCCAGATTTGCATCATTCCACACCCTTTTGATTTTTTTCTAATTTTTCCACAATTAATTTATAATTTTCTTTAATTATTTACTAAATTTTTGGACAATTGAGGTAATTTCGCGTATTTTTATCTACACATAAATACATGTGGAGTACATGTGAACATTCCTAATTATTATTTTGGTCATTCTAAAATTTTTAGTATACATATAATTTATCTCTAGTAATTTATTAGTTATTAGATTACACTTTTTGCCTTTTCGGTAATTAGCAATTATTATACTTAAAATTTGACAATTTTATAGTCTCCTATTTTATTACTTATTTTCTTAAATTCACGTTTATGGAATCATTTTTATTAATATTTCTCTTAATAGTTTATAATTTGGGCTTGATCGGATCTTTCAGCCGATCGAAACTTTGAGTAATTAGTTGTGGGGCTTACAATGGCTATCTGAGGCTAAGGAGAATTGCTAATGTGTCTATTCAAGGCAAAGCCAATTGTATAACAATTGTATTTAATTCACGTGTTTATTAGTTAGATGTAAATCATTTTGTTATCAATTAGTTGGAGAGTTAGTTATAGTAGGAATATAAAAAACTCTTGTATTTCTTTTCAACATTCTTTTTTTTATCGACAACTAGAGTTAAAAGTTCATCACTCAATTTTTTTTCTTGTTTGAAACATTTCCACATCTTCTTCCTTTAGAAATCAAGAAGCTCACTTAATAGCTAAGGGTTACACACAAAAAAGAGGGAATTGATTTTCATTATACTTTTTCTCTAGTAGCTAAGCTTAGCGCCTTTCATATTTTAATTGCTTTAACTACTTCCAAAGACTGACCTCTACATCAAGTTGATGTTAATAATGCTTTCTTGTATGGATATGTTGATGAGGAGTTATATATGGTTCCACTACAAGGGTATACTAGAGCTCAACCGTCTCAAGTTTGTAAATTGCATAAATCATTGTGTGGTTTACGATAAGCTTCGAGACAATGGAATATTGAACTCACTAAGTTTCTTCTTTCTTATGGCTTTGTTCAATTCAAGCATGATTAATCATTATTCACTATGATTAATAGTGTTGGCTTTCTAGTAGTTTTGCTTTATGTAGATGACATGTTGATTTTGGGTATGCATGAATCCTCTATTTCTTCTTTCAAGAATGCATTACATGCACAATTCACCATCAAGGACCTAGGATCTGCTCCTTTTTTCTTAGGTCTTAAGCTTTGTCGCACTCCATCAGGCACTTTACTTCAACGGCGAAAGTTCATCCTTGATTTATTAGCTGATGCTTGTTATACTGCTGTTAAGCCTTCCAAATTTCCTCTTCCTGCTGGTTTCAAAATTTCCGATACTTCTGGCGAGCTTCTTCCCAATCCCACTTTCTATCGGCGGCTTGTTGGTCGATTATTGTATTTGACAACAACACGGCCTGATATTTGTTTTGCATTGCATTTGTTGAGTCAGTTTCTTAGTGCACCACTGTCTGATAATCTTCATGCCTTATTCCATGTATTGCGATACTTAAAAGGGACAATTGATTTCGGAATCTTTTATCCCATTCATAATTCTTTCAGTTTAGTTGCTTATTCTGACGCAGACTGGGTTTCTTCTAGTAAGGATCGCAAATCTATATTTGGTTATTGTATCTTCTTAGGTTCTACGGTTGTTTCTTGGAAAACAAAGAAGCAACGCACAGTTGCTACTTCCACCACAAAAGCTGAGTATCATAGTATGTCTTAGTAAACTTTTGTGAACTTCTTATGTTCTTCGTGATCTTGGGATAGATGTTTCTTTTCCAGTTACTCTATGCCGTGATAATAAATCAGCCATGCAGATTGCTCTCAATCCTTGTCTCCTAGGTCGCACAAAACATTTAGACATCGATGGACACTTCACACGTGACCAGATTTCTTCAGGCTTTCTTCGTATAGCTCATGTTTCGTTGAAGTTACAACCAGCTGACATGATGACCAAGCCTGTTTCTAAATCAACCTTGCTGTTTTCTCGTGACAAGTTGGCCATTCAAGATGCCCCAACTTGAGGGGGTGGGCCATGTTGATATATCAGCTGAAAATTTTATATTTATTCACACGTGTATGATAATTAGTTAAGCAACAGTCGGTTAGTTATAGCAGAAATTACTTTTCTGTTTTGTATATAAAGACTCAACTTGCAGATTTTCTGATCATCATCTTTCACTCCTTTCGTCTGTATGCTAAAGTATGGTTTGTGTCAAAAGTCACAGAGACTTCATTTTGTTCTACAACAGTCGGTAAGGTACTCTGTATGCATACTCTTGTTTTTCCACAGAAATATTTCAAAAGGGTTCGTGCATCGAAGAATCATCTTACTTGTTACTTTTGATCCATTTAATAGTGGATCTTTCAGGTAATATGATGCTAAAGGAGAAAACAAGAAAACAAGCATTGCTGTCACTAAGTTTCATGGTAGATATTAGAAATAGCTATACTCAGAGCATGCTATCTTATTAGTATGCTTCAAAGCAAGGATCCATATCTAGTTCAAGCAGTTGTTAGAAAGGAGGACATTCTGTCTTGAACTATGCCTATATATACAATCCCTCGCATAAGGTCAAGGATACGAACTACTTTTGAAATGAGCTGACTGGAGAGAGCATCTCATACTCTGTGTATAGTCTCTGCGCTTTGTCATGTGGCTTGAACGAAACCTTTTCCATGTTCATACCTGGCCTATTTAGTTTCTTGAGCTTAAAACGGCTTGGAAAACTACTGCCATTTCTTTTAGCACAAGGGTCTTATAATTAAAAGCAGATTACACTTACATGTGTTATATGGGATAGTAATTTCAAGCTGTTTCCTAAATTTGAGTATTTGTATGCAAATTGTCCTTGGTCACGGTGAGTTAGTCTAGTCTAATATACATTTTTTGGGTTTGCAGGTCTAGATGAAGTTGGTTAACCATGGACATGCACAAACGTGGGTATCGCTAATAGTCCTATAAGAATTTTACTTTCTTGTCACCACCTTGCTATACTTGCACTTTTAATGCATTCTTGATAAGGTGCTTATATTATTGTAGGTTTATGCTTCTGCATTTTACATCAAATCTAAATTTTCATGCATGATTGCATTTGCAACTTAGCACAGCCTGGCCTTCTTTTTCTCATGATTTTACAGCGAAGAGACTGGGGTCAAAACTGGTGGAATGTGAGTGGGCTGCCAAATGCACCGGAAGAAACTTACTGTGCGGGAAACATGCTCGTTCGACTGGCAGAAGCTTCCAGGAGGGGCTGCATTGGAGCGAAGTAGTTGCTGTTGGATTTCTATGAGATCTCGGATAAACAGCTTGAGGAGGAGTGGGTGGAGAGCATAGAGGGGCAGAAAAATGTGCCTCGGCTTAAAGGTAGCGAGAGAGCACCAAGTCTTCTGAGCAGATTTTTGAGAAATAATCCTTGTAGGAAACCATATTATCATCTCATGAAGCATCAATGGAGATGGTACCCAATTCTAACATCAATGGAGATGTTCAATTACAATTGCCAATAAAACCGATGAGACCACAACACAATACTAACATCAGAAACTCCAATTTGCTCATCAGAGTTTTCGACCAGCAGCACATTTCCAGTTGCTTGCAATGAACTGCGGCTGTGAAGAACTTGTCTCCAGCATCATTTTGGGGCGCTACACTTTATTGGTGTTAGAGTCAAGTTCTTCACAGCCGCAATTCATTGCAAGCGCTAGAAATGCCCTGCTGGTCGAAGCCTCCGATGAGCAAATTTGAGTTCTTGATATTTGTATTATGCCATGGTTTCATCGGTTTCATTGGCAACTGTAATCGAACATGCAATTTTTCGGTTCCATCTCTATTGATGTTTCATGAGATGATAGTACGGTTTCCTACGTGGACTATTTATCAAAAATCTGGTGACATGGAAGAGTACAAAGATTAAGAATTTGGCCCTAACTAATAAAAACCTTAATATGGAGAGTTCTGCTCTATCTTGGTAGTAGCCTACTTTGCTCGAATCAGTTTTGACTGCATGATGTTAATTCACTAAACCTATTGCGAGTCCGTTTGATGCAGCTTGTACAAAGGAAAGATTATAGAAAACCCTTGTTTCTGTGATAGTATTGTTCAATCAGAAAAGAATAATATATATATATATATAAAGACTATTGAAAGAATCCTTAAAAAAATTTTAAAAGTAAAATCTTAAATAATAAAAAAAGGTATGTTATAGTGTGTTTTTTAAGTCTAAAATGATTTTAATTGGACTTACTCAGATTATTGGTGTATTGGGCTCGAAATTCTCTTTTTAGAAATATATTATAATAAAAAAAAATTCCTTCCTGATAAAAGTTAATAATCGCAAAATTGAATTATTTTTTGTCTGTTTTATTATTCTATCCGTATATATCAGCTTCATTAAAAATAGACTTGTGTTTGTGCAGACTAGAATTCGGAAAACTTGTTTTTTTATGTTGGTGCTGGATTTCTTTCATGTATAGCCTACCTCGATCCTGGAAATCGCGAGTACTATTTTGAAACTCCGTCGCGGAACAGTTTATCATTTTTGAACTAACTAATCTTTAAAAGTTATGCAGTTGGTACAAATTATCAAACATAAACATATGAATGTATGCGAGAAAAATTTTTACGGTGCTGTATCAGAAAGTAAAGTAAAATAAACAAATAAAAAAAAAAAGAACCGACTAAAAGCTAGAATGCACGTTTTACACTAAGCAGCTCATTAACGCAAATCAACTTATGCATCTACTTGAAATTAATTTTTCTTTTTCGTTTAGTGTTTTTTTTTTTTTTAACCTCCGGTAAGTACAATATAGAAGGAATATTCAAATAAAGTCTCTTGTGAGTATTTGTATCTTACTTGTGTTTGATTTATAATCTTTAAAAATCAAATATTTATAAAAATTATCTTCCTGGTATATGAAGAGGGCATAGAATTGAAACTATCTTTTTCATTTTGTCCGTGGAAATTCTTAGCAGAATGATTGAATTTGAGGTTGGCAAGGGTAATTGGAAGCACATCAAAATCAGAGGAACTGAATTTAAACTCTCACATGTCTTCTTTGTTGATAATATTGTTCTTATGGCAAAAGATAATGGCATCATAATCGTAGGAAATGAGGCTAATACTGCTTTCTAGTTTGACTCGTAGAGTTCCATTAGTCCAGTGAGAAATATTCTATACAATTTTTTTGTCCAAACAAATATAGTTGTCAAGATCACGATTTCAACTATACAATCTTACAAGTTTATAATTTTAGAATATTTTTTAAAATTATCTTATGTATAAAATCATTTTTATTTAAAAATTTATATTTTTAAGAGTCTATATATCAAATTTGTAGAATCTTATTTCTAATTGAGTTTATTAATTCTACATATATACGACTTATCTTATATATATGACTTGAATGGATTAAAAAATACAATTGGGTCACTACAAGTAGTTAACTATTTGGGTATGATATCATTGTTTCCATCTTATTTCAATTTTTTTCTTCTTTTTCTCTTTCTTAAGTCCTTATTTGATGTCCATAACTTTTATTCAAATGTCACTTCCAATAGCAAAGTTTATAAAATATATATATATATATATATGTATATATGTTTCAATTTATATCATTAATGACTTTAAACAAGTTGAAAGGTTTGGTTATACTTATTTCATTGCTTTTTAAAAAAAGAAAAGATTAATGGAAAAAAAATAATTGATTCTATTTATTTGATTGCTTTTTTCAAAAAAAGAAAAAAGAAAAGATTAGTGGGAAAAAAAATTAATTTCAACTCTACTTATCCTTCTTACATAAATGTTATATTATAAATTAAAATTTTTTTATGAAAAAAGAACTCAATTTTTTTAATTCTTTATTTCAATTATGTATTTCAAGTTATTAATAATTGCTATAAGTATATTTACAGTTTTTGAAAACTATTTTATATAAATCATAAAAACTTATATTTTTATGTTTTGATTTTATAAATTCCGATTTTAGATACTTAGATTTGAGAGCTAGAATGGAATGTTGATCTCTTTAACTGGCCGTCTCGGACTACAGGGCCAATTCACTTAACAACTTGTCCATCAGATGAACAATGCGTCTTCTAACAGCAAAAAAAAGATCAGCTAGGAAACATTTGGCAGAAATTAAAGAAGCTAAAGACAAACGGATGTGTACCTAGAGAAAAATATTTACTGGATAGTACATATCATATGTAAAATATATACGATATGTAACTATTAATTGGATCTGAATATATAAAGATGATAATGAGTGGTTACTTAAAAATCCACTATCAATATTATTATATGTCTAAATATAATTGATAGTTACATATTATCTTATATATATATATAATATGTACAGCGTATTAAATCTTTTGCCGACAATGAATATGGTTCTCTACATGCACCAATGGAGGCTAAATGTCCTAAATGCGATGAACTGAATGAAGACTTAAATCATGGTCTAAGAAACTTGTAGACATGTTTCATCAACATGGCAAAATTTGTGGCCGCAACAAATCCTTTTGAGCAACACACTCCTCTCCCAACATGGACATGGTGTAACTGTAGAATTCGCTTTAAAAAAACATGTAAGTTCTACGCATCCACCTTGCCCTTCAGTTTCCAGATTCTCTCTATGGTTTATATAGAATGATAGAAACCAGATGATCTTTAGATAAACAAACAAAGCAAACTCCACTATACCAATTCCTATGTTGGAGATCGTATGAATAATAACTATCAGGAGAAGAAAGGAAAAAAATCAGTCACTTAATATGATTATAAGCAATGTAATTTGCTTAAATCCTCGAAAAAATAAAAAAACAATCAAGAATATAGCTAACTTAACTAAAGTTCGAATCTCGAGTTTTTAAATCTAATACACTAAAAGAAAATATTTTTATGGATTTTTGATACAGAGAAAGCACGTTCACTCAAAAACTCACTCACACAGGAAACACAATCAATTCACACACTACCCACACAAATCCACATAGTACAAACATAGAATTTGGAGGTAATATTTTTGTATGTTTTGACTAATGGAGATTAGCAATAATATTTACTGTAAGGTTACTTTGCCCCCTAAGGCTTAACTAAATAACAAACTGTAGAAAGTTCTGATATATGCCAACTCACCTCTACTATTTTTATATTTTCTATTTTCTATTTTCTATTTTCTAATTTTTCTGTTCTATTTTGTTACAGGAATTGTATAAAAGAGATATCTAGAGACTGTGCATTTAAATTGGGCATGCACTCAAACCCACGGCCTAAGGCCCAGCTCATTTTAAATTATGCTCTGGTCCATCATCTAAGCTAGGAACCTCCTCAATGCTATCCAGCTGTCCACTAAATGAAACATGTTTCAATCCTTCCAGACTTCTTGTCTTACTCCAAACACCATACGTTCCCAACATACGTTCTATCACTTACTATTTGTGAAACCATAGCTCCGGCTAAATCAACAACTGTAACCTGTTCCCTTGAAACGGTTTTGTATATAATTAATAGAATTTAAAAGGGATCTAGATATGCTACCACTCTATATTACTCATGAAAATTATAATGAATTGTTTTCGATTGGGCTGACAATTAATATTACGTACGATTGTCAAGCAATCAAGTCATTAATCGAAATAATATGACATTTAATAATGAAATGTTAAAAAGATTCTAAATGACTTTATAAAAATCACAATTGTCGTATGTAGAACATAATCTTAGAAAAGATCGATAAGTACAAAGGTTCACCAATTTAAATAAAAGTGCTTGATAAGAATAGAGAATTGGAGACTAGATTTTTACATTCATAAAATATATAATATTGGATATAACAATCAATTGTACTGTTTTTTTTTTTTTTTTTGCAATATATCTACTTATAATCGTTAAATATAAAAGGAAATAACATAAAACAGGAAACAACCAAACTATTTGTTGGACTAAGTCTTCTACCTACTTAATTAGCCTAACCTACATGGAGAATGAATTAATACTTTAACCTAAAATCTCGACGTTTGATCTTCAAATCTTCTGGTATATCATGGCGATAAGCAACCTTGGATCAGAATCTAAGTTGTAGGTAAATTTGGAGGCTTCTTCTAAGCCTTTATAAATCAAAACTTGTGAGTCAGGAGCTTAGTTAAGTTCGATTTTGATACTTCATCTCTTCACACTGTTTCTTCAATAGACTTGTTCTTCTTTCAACTACGTTTTTAGAATACTTATTCTTCTTTGAAACACTTCTTCCATGCTTCTACCTTAAATCCTCTTCCATGGAAACCTGCAAACCACTCTTTTGCATCTTCTCAGCTTGTTTCCAAAATTTCCCATACTTAAGGCTAACATTTTTGTCAGCAACACTCTATAAAATTGGTTCAGTAGGACACTTCCTCTTCCTACGCTTCTTCTTCACTCTCTCTTTGTCAAAAGTCTAAAACCCTTACTTTTGCACCATTAGATCTCGTCCTTCTGAATTCGCTACTTGGGTTCAAATTCCCATCATGGTGTCGTGGCATCCTCTAAATGAAGGATGGGTTATATAGATGCTTCATTTATAGGAACTATGCATGTAATGATTTTAAGCGGCGTACTTAGGGATAAAAGTGGTAACTGCATTTGGGATTCTCCAAGAAAGCTGGTAGAGTTGATACTTTTTAAGTGTGGAGTTTATTTGAGAATTGCATTACTATCAACTCGTGCAATCTAAAAAAATTGGAACTTAATATGTATGATTCAAAAATTATCTTATTAACAAATTCATTCGTGTGTTTTAATACCTGTAGGGGAAAGCTCTGCTTATTTGAAGATGCTCTCAGGGAACTACTCTTCTTGATATGCTTGCAATAACAATTCAAGAAAAAGTAAAGGAAATGCCTTTTTTTTTTTTTTGTTTTCCCTTCTTTTGATATTTTGAAAACTATGTTGTTGAAAGACCTTAATGTTGCTGTTGGACTTAAGAAGCATAAGACTCCTCTAGTATCATCTAATTTGCATGTACCCCAATTTTAAATAAAAATATTTCCTTTTAATATAAATGAAAAAAGAGCAGTTAGTGATGTTAAAACATCTTGTGACGAAGGTTTTTGTCTCTTTTTCTGAATAAAGCTGGGTATTGATGTTTTCGCAATTGAGGCACTTGACTACCTTGAATTAATTTAAATGCTGGGAAAAGGTTGAAATCTGTATAAAGATATACTATGTACTTAATATTTTAAATGAGAATGTAGAATAATGCTTTTAATGCATTTGTTACTAGATTAAATAAACAAACACGACATCTTTTCATACACTTTCTTTTTAATAAAATATATAGATAATTTTTTTAATGTGCTATATCCTTTATTTTACCATATAGGCATAGGATCCAAAAATTTACAATATAAAACTACTTTATAACTTTTAAAATAATCTTAAAACCTGTACCTTATTAAAATCTACAAATTTTAAAATACTTGTTGAACTTGTAAGGTTTTTTTTTTTTTTTAATCCTTATAAATTAAAATATCATTAGTCATTTATATGCAAAATTATGACATTGTTAAAAAGTAGTTGCTTTCAAATGTAGTTAGAAGAAAAAAATAACGAATTTCAATAAAAAAACACACTACTAAAGAAACTCAACGAACATAGAAAATGCCCACTTAAATTGGACATTTTGATAAAATTCACTATCTGATCAAGCGTAGGACAAAATAGTAAGTTTCAAATTAGGCCAACATGATTGAATTTATATAGAGTTTGTGAAATTAATTTATATACTGTAGCCATATACTACACTTAATGTATCATATATATATATATATATTGAGAAATTATGGGATATTTTAGAACTTGGAACCTACAATGTATGAAGTACAAGTTTTGAACGAGTGTGAAGGTGCATATAAAGCCATGCTCATACCGTGATTCATGATTGCATGTTTGGAAAATTTGGATCGAAAACTTAATCTACGGCATCTAACACTAAATCTATTCGACCATATAGGGTATCTAAGATGTAGGGTCTCAAATTCTGATTTTTATCCCTAATAAATGTATACTTGTTAATGAAACCCATTTCTTTTATTGAAGTAATTATTATCAGTGTGTTAGAGAGAAATAAGTATATTGAGCATTATTTTCGTTTTAGCACCCTTTTTAAATCGTGAATTTACCAATGTAAGATATAAAAAAGATAGAATACACATTTTGCAAAATAAGTACCTGATAAACTTTCATGAAATTAAACCTATTATGCCTTATTTTATATAGTTTTAAGTAATCAAACAAAAGTTTTTTTTCCAATGAGTAAATATATTTGATCTTCTTCCAGTAAAAACACGGGGAGCTTTCAATTCTCAAATAAATGATGATATATAAAAGAGACAATTTATTCAAATATTAAATTGAAAATCAAATCAGGTTGAATACATATTAATATAGTTTTTCTAAATGGAAAATTTCAAACATAAATAGACTGAACACCAAAATTGTAATAAAATTAGTGTTATTAAATCTTGGTTGATTCCTTGATCTTATGTAATTAGATCCAATCTCTCCATAAAATTAATGTGAATCACTCATTTTACCCTCTTTGATATTAACCCAAATTTAACTTTGTAAACTTAATTGGTTTAATCCAATTTTTATAATAATTTATCAAGTTTTTATATGTTAAAATATACTATTTTCTCTTATATTTTTTAAAAAATATATTAATTTATTAAAAAAAATAAATATAGATAAAGAAAATAAACCATAAAAAGTTTTCAACTTCAATTCTCAATAATATAGATCGAGTTTATTATATTATAAATAAATATAAATTATATTATAATATTTTCATTGATCTCATTCACTCAAATTCAATAAGAGCTTAACCTTATTAACCTTTAACCTCTTCCCATCCTGGTTCAATTGGGTTTAACAAAATTGCTAAAATATATAAACAAAGAAAAGACCATATAAATGCATCAATAGTTTTAACAAACTGGAAATATTAGCATAATTTTAAAAGTTTTCCGTCTTTTGGTCTTAAAGAAAATATATTTTCCCACTTGCTTTTCTTTTGCGTGGTTAAATTAAATCCAGAAAATGGTTATTTCTGTCTTATTATCCAGTAGAGTCTACAAGGACTTTATCACTTATCAGCTTGTTGGCGTATCTAGCTCAGGTGGTGTTTCCACCACTCACCCCGCCCAGGCCTTCTTCACTCAAACTCACTCACTTACTCTCTCTGTCTCTCTCTCTCTTAACATTCATTCTTCAGTATATTACACTTCTTCTCTTTGTTTCCGCCGACAATAACATACGAATAACTTTGAATTGTCTGAAACCAATAAAATTTGAAATTCCTTTGCTTGGCTGAATGAGCACCCATCCATGTCTTTATTAGGTACCCTTTTGGCTTTACTCAAATGTGTTATGCTCTTCTTTTCTTTTTTCGTTTAAAGTTTGAATCTTTGTTTAATTCTTGTCACCTTTTTGTTATGTGAAGTTTGAATTTTTATGCAATCTAATTACTGTTTGTTGGTTCATAAATCTGAGTACTTGGTATATGTAGTTAAGTTTTGAGTAAGTGCAAGCTTTCTATATTGTATATCGTTCGTTTTCAACTCTCAAGTAGTGTACTAGTTTTAGGTGGATTACTCGTTATATAGTCTCAAATTCAGTTGCGAAAATGGTATAGAATTGCTGCTTAAGGAGGCCAACATTTTGGGATTATCGTATATCATGTTCGTGCTTTATTCTGTGCCACAATTTGCTAGTGTGAAAAAACCATCTAAAAACTCACTAGATATTGTATATAATTAGTTTAAGCGTAGTGTAGTGTCTTTTTCTTTTTCTTTTTTTTTTTTTTGGCCATGTCATGTCAGGTCGGATTGAGTTTTGATCTGAAATAAACTTTCAAATCGAATTGAATTGAAATCGTGTTATCGGCTCATGTCAGAAATGCAATGTCTACTTCTGAACGTGACTTGACTGCCTCCAGCAATTTCTCCTAATATTGGTTCTTCAGTGCTTTTATATTTTAAGAGGATTATTTGATTTTAATTTTGTTACATTGAAGGAAAGAAAAGATACTCATGAGATTGTTCCTTCTGACCCTTTGATGATAATTCAAAGCGACTTTCTTTTTTACTGATTATGCTTAAATTTTGTAAACAGAAATTCCCACTGTACAGCCCAACTTTCAAAATCATCTGGGTACTCAGAGGTATAAGGCGCTTATTCATGGTAAATTGCTCTCTAACTCATTCTCCATTGGAAATGATCATAAGAGATTCATATCCACTTGGAAATCTTTTGACACACCTCAAAAGCTAACATTGGAGAACCAAAAGACTAAGTTTGTGATAAAGGCAGTTGCAACGCTTGAATCCAAGTGTTCATCAGTGAAAACTGATGAACGTATTAGTCATAGGAATGAAAAAGTTAGTTCTACATCAACTACATCTGCAGTCCGGCCTGAGAATTCGAGTGGTGACTCGGAGCAATTGGATGATAGAGAAAAGTTAAGGCGGATGAGGATATCTAAGGCAAATAAAGGGAATACGCCATGGAACAAAGGCAGAAAGCACAGTGCTGGTTAGTGTTAACCAATTAATTCAATTCAATGTTTCGTTAACTTGAGTACTTAAATCTTTGTGTTTATAAAATTCTATGAAAGTGCAGAAACCCTTCAACGGATTCGAGAAAGAACAAAGCTCGCAATGCAGAACCCTAAGGTGATGTCATGTAAGAATAACTTTTAATGTGTTTTCTTGATTACCACAGTAAGGCAGCTTATTAGATGTAATTTGCTGCATATGCTTCTGTTTCAACCAATTGGATGGCTATATATGGAGGCAGCAATTAAGTTTTGAATTTAATCGTTATGCTCTTGGAAAGGACAGGGCTTTGATGAAATGGAATGTCACAAAAGGAATCATGCACCTATAGATCAACTTTATATATTGTTGTCGGTGCATTAATGTGTGGACCTTTCAGTGAATGAGATGCAAAAGAAATAAGCAAGAAAACGAGTCTTGCCTCTTACTCAATCATATGATAGCTATTTTAATAGCAGGTTTCACTACATGCTCTTTTTTTACATAAACAAACTTCAAGTGAGGAACCATGTCAAGTGGTTATGAAAAGGAGGACATCCTTGGCCAGATAGATGCTGTTGCTGAGATAGTCTGCTTTAGACAGTTGATATTTGATAAGCCCCCAGTTCGGAAAGCACTGTTTACTTGGACAATGCTTTAAGCTTTCTTTCTTTGCTGGGTGCAAGGATAAATGGTCTATTGGAGATGTGCTCTCCATTTGACATATGAGACATTGAGTCTAAAATGTAAATTTCCCTGTTCCAGTTCCCACATTCCCTTGCATTTGGTGATTCTGCTGCATGTAATCAGATGGAGTAAGTGAATAGAACATTTGACATTCAGTTTTCAACACTAGACTAAAATAGCTTGCCTTGTGAAGCTGCAGGAAATATTTATTAAATATATAAAAAAAAAAAAAAGTGAAGCTGCAGGAAATTAACACAGAGCACGACTTCCCTATATATAGAAGATTTGAAGCAGATAATTATGATTTAGTTGAAGGTTGAATCCTTCATTTGATACTTGATTGATTGAGCTAAAAAGATTTGTCACACTACTAATGACAAAAGGAATCTATTATACATTACGCGGTTATTTGGAAAAAAACATAGCTTATGTTCTATGAGGAGCATAATAAGATGCCTTAAGTCCATTTGTTTGATCAACAAAACAGAGTAAACTGCTGGTCATGCCTAGGTACACAAGTCATCACATAAGTTCCTGGATGGTTCAACTTGCTTGTTGAAACCAGTTGGCTTGAGAGAGGGCATTTTCTTCTTGAGTAAAGTCTCTGCACCTTGTCATGGGACTTGAACAAAACCTGATGCATGTTTTTCTTCAACTGGATTGTTTAGTTTTCCCAGTACAAACTGTGTTTATAGCACATGGGCTTCAAATGTGCAAACAGGTTGCACTTATTTGTGTTATATGGGATAATTATTCTGAGCTGTTTCCTTAATTTGAGTAGTTATATGCAAATCGTTCTTGGCATGGTTAAATGTCCAGTCTAATAAGCAACTTTTGGGTTTGCAGGTCAAGATGAAGTTGGTTAACCTTGGACATGCACAAACGTGGGTATCCCTAACAATACTATGAGAATTTGACTTTCCTGTCACCTCTTTGCTACACTTGCACTTTTAATGCATTCTTGAGAAGTGCTTATGTCAGTGTAGATTTATGCTTCTGCATTATACGTCAAATCTAAATTTTCATGCACCAATGCACATGTATCTTACCAAACCTTGACCTTCTTTTCTAATAATTTTACAGTGAAGAGACCAGGGTCAAAATTGGTGAAGGAGTGCGACTGGGCTGGCAAAGGCGAAGAAAGAAACTCATTTTGCAGGAAACATGCTTGTTTGACTGGCAGAACCTAATTGCAGAAGCTTCCAGGAGGGGCTGCATTGGAAAGGAGGAGTTGCAGTGGGATTCTTATGAGATCTTGAATAAACAGCTTGAGAAGGAGTGGGTGGAGAGTGTAGAGGAGCGGAAAAGTATGCCTAGGCCTAAAGGTAGCAAGAGAGCACCAAAGTCTCCTGAGCAAAGAAGGAAAATTGCAGAAGCCATTGCTGCAAAATGGGGGGATCCTGTAAGGGTTCTTAAATTCCTCTCCTTTAAACCTACCTGTGATTTTTTGGCTAAATGCACTTCAAAGCCAAGGCATAGATATGAACTTGGCACGACCAATATACTTTGTCTTTTTCTTTGTTATCTGATCAATCATTTCAGTCTCTTTGATGACAATCTGAAATACACGTGTTCTTGCAGTTTTAAATTTGCTCTTTCCTATCATATGTGCTTATTTCCCTTTTATCTCAAACTGCCTTGTGACCATAATCAGGAATATCGAGAACGGGTGCACTATGGTCTATCCAGATACCATGGAACCCCAGCTGGTGTTGAAAGGCGGCCAAGGAGAAAACGAAGCAGCAATGTGGAGTCCTCTGGAAGGATGAGTTCTAAGAGAAAGGCTAGTGATACAGGCAGTAGTTCTAGGCATGATACTCAGAGCCGTATAGAGCGGTTGAAACCGAAGAGAGGCAAAGCTCCTCGGTTTAAGGATCCTCTAGCAAGTTCGAAGTTGGAGATGATAAAGCAGATTAGGGCACAAAGAGCTGCTGCTGAAACGAGTAGATCTGAAGCCATAGAAAGAGCAAGGTTGGTCAGCTATTATTTTAATCTACTTTCAGTTGCCTGTGATTTAAAGTTGATGGCCTTGAAAAATTAAGGGAAGGAAACTTTTGTTAGAAAAAGACATGTTTTGGTGAATCTGTATCATTTTGCCAGCACAGGACAGTTTGATCATGATGTTTATCTTCTTAAATTGTTGCTTAACATAATTAGAGGCACATTATGTAGCTCAGATAATTGGAATTTACTTATATGGACCTTGTAGGTTGTTAATTAGTGAATGTATCCATTCTGTCTAACACTATCTCCATTGGGTATTGCTTTCAAAAGTGAAGGATTCTAACAGAAAGATTTTGCAGGCTATTGATTGCTGAAGCTGAAAAAGCTGCAAAAGCCTTGGAGGTAGCAGCAATGACAAGTCCAATAGCAAGAGCTTCGCTCTTGGAAACTAGAAGGCTTATTGCTGAAGCTATTCAGTCAATCGAGTCAGTAGATTCAGGAATAATATCATTGGATGGAAATGAAGCTCATGCTTCAGTAGCCCCTATGGAACTTACTGACAAAGCAAGCGAGGCAACTATGAGTTCAGCAGATCAACCAAGCCAGGAAAAAAAAATCAATGGAAACCAAGCAATAGCATACCAGGAAAACACCGTTCTCAATTTTGAAGGATCTTCCTTCCAGGAAATTATGAGGGATAAGGGTGCTCATCTACCTGCTAGTTCTCGTTTTCCGACTTTCCCTTTTGAGGAACCGACGAAGCATTTAACAGAGCTTGGTGGTCGTACTGAATTGAAGCTAAATGGGCTCTCCGGGAGCAAAGAAGGCTCTCAACCAATGGAATGAAATCTAGCATCCATACCTTGGAGGATGATTCGCCCCCTAAATTAGTCCAGGTAACAAAGAGATGGGTCCAGGGAAGACTAGTCGAGGTGACGGAATAAGGTTATCTATTGAGTGATACGATGTAGTTAACTCTTAAGGTGTTCTGTCAAGGCTTCTTGCAATCTTGGTGTGTCCTCTCTCTTTGATGTTGGTCATTCTAGCAGCGAGCATAAAAGCTCGGGCTTCACTAGAACATCAACAAGGGCATAATTTCATACAAGTAGATTAAACAAATTGATATCACTAGAATGCATTCAAAGTTCATTCATCCATTCTTCTGCTTTTTAGATATTTCCTTTGTGAAGCTCTCTTGTTTCTTCTCTAGTGTCACGCGTAAGCCTCTCCAGTAAGATTGACTTGATCTAATGCTATGTCCTACAAGCACTATTTGATATCAGGATTTTTCAATACCAATCCAGTTAGTAGTTCATCGGGATGAAGAAAAAGCTAGATAATAGAGGATCTGGTGATAGCGAACCTTCTAAATAAAGGATGAGTGACTCGTGAAGGGTGTCATAGAGTAGTCTATGGGTTTGATGTTTAGGGAGCTCTACATGGATTCAAGTACACACCTAAATTCTATAGATTTCATCTTAAAATCTCCTTATTACGTTAAATTGATCTCAGAATCTCTGTACTCGTAAAATGAACATTTATTTATCTTTTGATAAAGAATCTCACAAAATCCAATTTGCTATTCTTATTGAGAGTTTGACTGTAATTTAGGGTTGATAATATAAATCGAGATTATCTTCTATTTTGCCTTAACATTCTCACCGTATAAATTAGCAAAGATAACAATATTGATCTGTGTGGAATAGAGTTGGTTAGAATAAACTGCAATAATAGCCTAACTTATCTAAATTTACACTGTATCAGGGGTTTCTTTTATATTTGTTGTAAAATATTATTGTAGTGATTTTGGGTAACTAGGGGAATCAAAGGTTTATAAACCAAAGTAGTAGCTAGTGATTAGGGCTAGATAAAAAAATCACGAAGTATGGATCAAATTGTGAATTGAATCGAATCAAAAAATTAGTTTTTTTATGAACCATTTGATTTACGATTTGGTTTAATTATGTATAAATAGTTCGCAATTCGGTTCGAAAAAATGAATCAAATCATACCGTTTTGAATTGAATAGAACTATTTAATTAAATAAAAAAAATTTATACTATTATTTTGTACTTCTTTATATTTTTTCTATCAATCTTCATAAATTTTATAAATTTTTTATATTTTGTTACTTTTTATCTTAATTTTATGTCAATTATTAAGATTAAGTTGAGCAAATTTTATTGAAAATTTCATATTTATAAAAAATAAAAATTTTCAGTAAAAATTTGATACAAACGATTCGAATCGAATCGAATCGAATTGATTTAAGTTTAAAAAATTTACAAACCAAATCATATAGTTAGATTCAACTTTCAAAATAAATCGAACCGTTATATTAAATTTGGTTCAGTTCAATAAGAGGGTAAACCGTACTAAACCGAACCGTGCCAATCCCTATTATTAGTGACCAATGATGGAAATTAACCATTGATGAAAAAGGCCAATAAAAAATCATTTTCATTTTTAACAAGAAAAGAGCGTTTCCTTATTTTAATTAACCTTTTCCATGATAATTAACTATGATGCCTTCTATCATCACTTACTATAAAGTTATTAATATTTACAATCTCTTGATATTACAATGTTAATATATGGCGACTAAAAGGCTCTAGTTATAATAGATTTTAGAAAAAGAAAAAAACATTATAGGCCAAGCAAGCACACTTGAGATACTCTAAAATTAATCCAGGAAATGTAATAAATGTCCGAGTATGAAATGAGTACTTTATGATGATATCTTGATTAGGATAATCTTAGAATTAATTTTATTTATTTAAAAAAATTATATGAGTTGTTTCTTAATGGAGATGTAAATGGACAGGTCATAATAAATCACTAAACCCATTAAAAGTCCTATAAGATAATATTCAATAGGATTTAGGAATGAGTTCTAGATATGGTAAAAAACCCACTACGGCTATGGCCGGGTTATAGGATTTCAAGAAAACCCATTGAAAAACTCGTTACCTTATAAAAATAATATATTATTAATTAAATAAAAAAGTAAATGAAAAGTGGTTATTAATTAACAAAGACTGTACGTTGAATTATTTTTTACTTTATTAATAATGTGACAAGTAGGTTTATTTGGTGTTTTGAGTTTTAGTATTCTACAAATATATTATTGATGAATTATGGCATGTTTTTATTACTTATATTCTAATATATCCTCATTATATTGTACATGTTTTATAAATATAAATAATATAAATCAATTTCTCATATAATGAATAATAAAGTAAAAAATAATTCTTTGAAATAAATAAATGGATTTCATAGGTCAAAAAACAAATATCCTATTAGAAAAACGAGACGAATCTTGGGTACATGAGTTTGAGAACCCTATTAAAGTTTCGAGATGGATTCTATATTTCTATGACCCATCCTAGACTCACCATATTTATATCTCTATTTCTTGAGTTTTTAGACTAAATTTAGGAAATTTACATCAAAATAGAAGTATGCAAATAGATTCAATAAACTAATTCGATTCAACCCAACCCAATTCATTTTAACTTATAGATCAAAACAAGTCGAGCTCACCAAAAACATTCAACCTTAACCCACTTTTTAAACAAGACAAATGAATTAGCCCATGTGTCAAAAATGCAAATAAGCTAAATGGACTAATTCAAACTAATACATTTTGATTTATGAATTAAATCGACCAAATTCATTTAACCTGCTTAACGGACCCTAAATCAAACAAGCTGCTTTGTAAGCCAAAACCCGATTCCACACGTCTATACCTAAGTACCGACTTTACATAACTTCATCCATATCAAATGCTAACATCATAGTGGTCCATTGACTTTTGGGTGATTTCTGGTTCTATTGTCGTACTTATGGTTTCCCCTCAAGCCTTAAAACCTAGCTTAACAATAAATGACTAAATAATTGATTTATCGATCGGTTGAGAAGGGAAAATAAACCAATGCATAGACACTAAAATTCGAAGACATGATTCTTTGACAAATATAGATTGATGAATCACGTTGATCTAAGTTTCTATGCAATGTTGTGATCTAGGTTTCTCTGTGATATTGTGTATAGATTGCATTTCTCGGTACCAACGGCCTTAAATTGGTATGCAAAGATTTTTCTTCAATTCTTAGACTCGGTAAGTCCTAATGTGTTTTGTTTTCCATTCTCTTATGAAACGTGGATGCTTTAATATGTCTTGAGAATAACCCTTTTACCACATGTAAATTCGGGCGAGCCGTCAAAAGTTTTCACTTCACATTCTATTTAATAGACAAAAATATATTACAGGGTTATGCTTAACGTTAAAACTACATCACATGATAAAATTTAGCTCAACAAACCAAGATGAATCACGGTCGTCTTTGACGTCAGGAAGCTCCTTTTTTGTGTCTACAGCCTTTTCGAGTTCCTTCCTCTTCTCTTCCTTCTCTTCTTCTAGTTTATTTATCTCTTTCTCCAATTCCTCCTTCTGTTAAAGATAATCAAACCATCAAAAATCGATCCGAAACCCCAAAGAATTTAGAGAATATAAGATAACACATGATAGGCAATTTTAAATTTTTTTAAGGAAAAAAAAATAAAAAGATCTTAAGCTTATTAATTAAAGCAACCTGGTAGGATCATCTCTTGAACTCATAAACTTTCTATCAAAGAAGTCTAAAAAAAGAAGATGATGATGAATTCGCGAAATAATCCATAATTAAACTGCTTCACAAATCGAATGGAGAGTTGGCAAAAGTATGCATGACTTACAAATTCACATATAAATATATTATTCCGTTTTTGTTTACTAATAATTTCCAACCCCGAACATTCCAAATTGGGCAAAAATAATGTGAAAAATCACATGGCAACATATTCGCATGCTCCAGCATGGATTCAGAGTTGAAGAAAATTAAAAGAATTGCATAGAAAATATCGTCATACGTTGATGGCATCCGCAGTTGGAAGCCTAAGTCCATGGACGGCAGCACGGTCGGGTGCTTTAGACACCATACGACGTGGATCGTAGCTCTGGACCACCTTGATGGTGGAGGCCCTACTAGTGATAGACCCCCATGGCTTGCTTATAAGTCCTCCCTGCATGTTGATGATGTCAGATTGTAGGAAAAATACTTTTTGTCGTGAAAATTCCAAGTATCAATTCGAGAATAATGGAAAAAATAATTATTCAATTGTTGTTGTGAAATCCATGTGACCATGTCATGCCACAAGGAGTACATGCATGGATCATACGTGTCGATGTGTTCATACCTTGCGTGCTAGCATATTTCTGCCAAGTGCCTATAGTGTGGCTAAATCAAGATAAAAAAATAAAAAGTTAAGAATAATAATAATAATAATTTGATTTTACTATGGTATTTATTTTTATTACCTAATTAAGTCTACTTATAAGAGTTTCAACGTCTTTTAATAATAACGTCGAAGTAGTGAAATATAGAAAAGGCGGAATATTACTACTGGCTTCTACGACCTCCCTCCTTGATCCACGGACCCTTTCTAGCTTCCTCCTGTTTACAGGTGTTCACAGCGAATATTATTACAACAATTAGAGAGAGAGAATCCAACTTAATCCATCTCCATAAAAGACTCATATTATTTAACTATAAAGACTCTAAACCTATTTATAGGTGTTGAAAAGTCATGTTGGCTAGTGTTGTTGAACTTATATTGACTTACCCTATCCGATCTAATTCGATATAATCTTTTCATAAAATCGGTTTAAATTATTACACTTCAAACAAAAGGAATTATAACTGTCTTACTGTATAAACTAATTTAAAATAAAAACCGATCTCATAGCTGTTATTATAGATATAGTCTACATAAAGCGTGCATAATTCAACCAGCTTAAAATATCCGTTTTGATACCTATGAATACTTAAACCTGTGGTATAGTTTTACAAAATATATATTATATATAACATGTTATCTCATAACACAATGATACTTACATAAACGTCTCATATCCAGAGTTATAATTTACAAAAAGAGTTTATAAAATATCACAAGTTTTGCAAACTACTTAAATAAATTAGGAAACTAATAGGCATTCCAAGGAATTCCCAATTAGTTTTCTTAAAATTCAGAAAAAAGACAAAAGAAAGATCAAAAGCTCAGGTTCAGTTGATTTTTCATTCCTCACTTTTTTAGTTAACAGAACACTAACTTGGGGTTAGCGGTATCGGAATATCTTGCCTTCACTCAATACCTGTAAAAAAATCTACGGGGATATGAGTACAACTAGCTTAGTAAACGGGATGGAGTTAAAAGAATATTAGACAATCACAAACAAGGTTATTAATTAGAATGAAATGAAATAAAATGCAATCAATCAAATGAAACATCACACAATATTATCTAGTCTATTGTAAGGTTAGAGAAATTATATCCGCTTTAACCCAGATTGAAGAGTTTTATCGCGACTTAAATCAGACCAAACTCTGGTTTGTGCAATAAAGAATACTCTCCTTCAGTAACCATCTTCGAACCACAGCCTCCAACCTTGCCACAACCTCCTCTCCTATTACGTAGTTCGACTAAGGATGGGGAAATAACTATTTCAACTATCCTCATCGAAAGAAGTTGATATTTGGTCTGATACTCTTAATTGTTCCCCTTAATAGGTATTATGCATGTCCAATTTCATTTTAGTTGAATAAATGTTACTGTTAATGAGGGGAGACTAAAAAAGTTCACACAATTCAAAGACAATACAAACATGCATAATAACACACCAAAAAGTTTAACTCTTGTCACAACTAAGTGTTATACACATGCACAGCATGCACATAAACAACTAATTACAACCACAATCAGAAGTACTCCTAAGTTTCCAGATACCTTAATATAATATCTTAACAAGTGGTAAAGCTATAAATCCCAACTTACTTGTTCAGACGTTTATAAGCCTTAAAGTTAAGCTAAGTGACCATAAGATTAAACTTAGAACATAAAGTTTAAGACGATCGGTTAAAGGATTCAATCAAACCCGAATTATAAACTATGGAGAGAAATATTAGTAAAAATGACCCCGTAAACTTGAATTTAAAAAAATAAGTAATAAAATAGGAGATTATAAAATTTTCAAATTTTATGTATAATAATTGCTAATTTTTGAAAAGGCGAAAAGTGTGATCTAATAACTAATAAATTACTAGAGATAAATTATATGTATACTAAAAATCATAGAACGACCTAAATAATAATTAGGAATGCTCACATGTACCCCACATGTATTTACATGTAGATAAAAATACGCGAAATTACCAAAATTGGCCAAAAACTTAGTAAATAATTAAAGAAAATTATTAATTAATTGTGGAAAAATCAGAAGGGTATGGAATGATCCAAATCTGGTCGTGACAGGTCAGGATCTGAAAAAGAAAAATTACCCAATTAAAATTAGGCAATACAAAAGCCAAAAATCAAGGAAATGGGGCAATGTTATGTCTAATTAATGTATATTAATTACCAAAAACGTCTATAAATAGGGGAAAAATTCACGGAACTCATTTGGGCAATGAGGAATTAGAGAAAAATAGAGAGACTCGAAAATTCAAGAGAAAATTCAGAAAACAAAAAAAAAAAAAAAAGGAAACTGTACAGTTAGGGCTAGTGAGCCAAACCCACACCTCACCACCACCTGAGACTGAGTCACCACCACCACCCCACTCCAGACCTACCATCTAAGCCGGCCGACATACTTGGACCGGGTTTGGACAGCTAAAAAGCATCGAACCGGGTGAGTCTCATAATTGCCCCGATTTTGTATAATTTCGTAAAATTAGTTATTTTGCCTAGAAAATTATAAAACTTGTTATTCTGAGGTTTTATTGTATGTAGATTTAGGGAAAAATAGTGATTTAGTTTAATCACGTCTAAAAATATAGGGTTCTTAACAAATTGAACAAAACCAAGCATGATTAAAACTAGAAATAAATAGGCTTAGGAGTATAGTTTAGAGCTCAATTTTTTTTTTATAGAATGCTTATGTGATATAGAACAGTGCTATGAAACCATTTTTCTAAAATTAATTTTCGAAATTTTTAAGTTAATTTTTAGCCCTAAAATGATGGAAAAATTGGGTAATTTTGGGTTAATTTGGTGATTAAGATACTAATTACTGATTTAGATAATAATTAAATGTTTAGGGATGTTAATCTCTAATGTGGAAACCTAATCCTAACCTTTGGAGTATTAAGTATAGTTAATTTAGGAAATTAGGTAGTTATTGCAAGAAATTAGTAATATGTGAAATTGAAAATTAATAAATCTAAAAAATTAGGGTTATTTAGATAATATTATAATAAAAATCAGAATAATACTAAATCTGAAATAAAATTTAATTTTAAGTAAATGTATAAAAATGTAAGATTTTCTCACATCGGGAATAAATCCGATATCCCAATTAGGAATAGCGTGTACCGAATAATTTAGAATATTGAATTAAGACCCAATAGGATATTTGAATACTCGAGCTTAATGTGATTAATTTCACATTAGGATTCGAGCATATTTAAGACTTAGGAATCAAAACTAGAATCTAATTTAGGATTCGAACCCCGAAATAAAGTACAAAAAATCATTAGTACATAATAGGTATATATAGAAAAAAATGAGTTAAATTATAACTTAGAATATGAATCCTTAAAGTATAAGTACTAAAAAGACCTATTTGTATTATAGGATACCTAAAGACAAATCAGCTTACGACTAAGTGATCGGGCGATTGAGAAATTCCAAATAAGTTGGGTTATTACTTATTGTAATAGAGTACTATTATAGGATACTCAGAGACTTAGGATTATATATTGTTATGATTGTAAGTAGTTTACGCATGTGTTTGATGTATCTGAATTCGTGCTAAAATTGTAGTATGATAGATTTTGTGTTATGATTGAATTGGTGTGAATTGTTTGAAAACCCTAAATGAAATTTAATCTTATTCGACTTTAATGACCTAAAATATCATGCATTGCAACTCGTTAGGAGATTGTTAGGATTCTCCAACCAAATACCGACCCCTTCGAAAGGGATAGCACAGGATTGCATAATGATTCCTTCTTTATCCTCACTCGAACTAAGTAACAGGAGAGAAGGTCGCAGCGAGAGTGAAGTCAATGGTTCGAAGGTAGTCGCGGGAGGAGCGAGGTCTCTATTGCACAAGCCTAGGTTTGGTTGTGAGCTGCTGCATAACATAGAACTCCTCAACTCGGATTAAAGCGGGTGAAATTTCTCTAATTTCATAATGGACCAGACTACGTTGTGCGATGACACTTGATTGTTGCATTACATGAAATTAATTGATTGATAATCTTGTTTGTACTTGTATGCAGTCATGAGTCTCCAATTCAACTTACTAAGCTATAGTTGCTCATACCCTTATAGATCCTTTTGCAGGTCCTGATTTCTGAACTGTTCAAATAACATGCCACCTTACAATTACCCAGAGGTTAATCCTTTTGAAGCCGAGGGTATGAGGATCAATCTACTTAGTAATGATGTGTAGATAAAGTGTCCTTGTAGTTAAGGATGAAAAACTGATAGTTATTATGTAATTTAGTGAACTGTTGTGTTTATGTAAAACTTCCTGGGAAGCTCTATGGACTTACATATAATTATATATGTTTATTAGAAATTTGTAATATTTATCATAATTGTAGTTTAACTGTTAATCGGACTGTTTACTTCAAAGCGAGGAGTCGTCAATGCCTTGTGTAGATCATGTCTATAATAGGTACTGTGAGGCCAGTTACTATCATAGAATGGTTTACACGGTAGAACTGTTGTGACTCTGCGACTTCGGGGCGTAACAATGTTCGCTACGATAAACTCGAGCTATTAATAGCCTGACTACTAGGAGATCTTATACACACATAAAACCCAATTTCAGTTTTCGTAATAATTACGAAAATATTAGGATTTAATTTAAAACGGTTATATATATATATAAATATTATCTCAATAATATATAGTTTTATTATTATATATATCGAGTTAAATTATTAATTATTGATAATATACATAATTTATGCTATTATGTATTATATATCGTTTCGATCGTATCGAAACGTACTTTTAATTGATTAAATTACGTTTTAATTTCAATTGGGTTACCGTAATATATGCATTCTAGAATATTATAGAATTATAGGTTATATTACCTAAGATTGTCCGATTTTAATAAAATTAGTATCATTAGGTTCATACAGACCTAACGACACATGTTACGAATTGTGTTTCTAGAGATGACTTTTAATGAATAGTTCGAGTTTTTAATACTGTTATACATATCTATATAAATATTATCGTATTATACGTAATTTACATTATTAACTTGTATTTTACTTGATTTGTCAATATAATGCTATAATATGAGTATTATGTAACCTTAATATATCTATAACGTATCACGGTCAAAAAATATCAATAAATATATTAAAAATACCATTTTTATCTAATCTGATCAGCAACCTCATATATAGTTTTTTATATAACTATTTAATTCATTTTAACTTATTATCACTAATGATAAGTCTCTACTTATAATTTAAGCCATTTTACTATGTAAATTCATAATAATAGTTCGGGTCACCAAATAATTCCTTGAAAATTTTTATAAACTCTTAAAAATATGGAGAACTCAGTTATTATTTGGTTTCAAGTTTTCAACATATCACCTATATATTCGTATTCACGATTTTACCCTTAAATTATCCTAAATTACTCTATTATGATCATTTTTACACCAAATTAATTTCAATCTGACCCAACATTGTTATTATTTACTAGAGATCGGTACATGTCCATTTCATTATTTAATTTCATAATTTCCTATTTATTTCACAATTTCAGCCTATTTTCGAGTTATTTAGGCCAAAAAATATAATAAATATTAAAAATATTCAAATCAAAATTTGAGCTATATAGAAATTATATATATATATCATACACATCCTACACAAAAATTTAAAAGTAGAAACAACACCATTTAATACATTCATTTTATAATTCAAATTTAGGATGAATAGTAGTTTTCTTAAGCAAGTATATTGAATATTACAAATTTTTCAAAAATAAAAATATCATATGAAAGCATGTTCAAAATAACCCAACTACAATTTTTTTTTATAATTTTCTAGGTGGTTTAGGTACTTTTTTACAAATTATTGAAAAATAGAAAAAAGAATCAACCTAGCTGTTCTTAGATACTACGGTGGATGGCAGCAATTGGGGATATGTTGGACGACCTAAACATTGCCTGGACTGGTGGTGGCCGGTTGGATTGGTCGCCAGCTAGTCGTCTGGGTCGAGTGCGGTGGAGGCACGGTGGTTGCTTTAGTTTTGGGTATATTTTTCTTAATGTGTTCTATTTTCCAGTTTTTTTTCCTCTCAATTCTAAGTTCCAAATTGCTAAACTAAAACTATTATGCTTGGGTTTGCTATTTATAGGGGATTTTCTGCCGTATGGGATTTTTTTTTTTTAATTTTCTTTCTCCTTTTTCCAAGTAGGAGGTGTCCTTTCTTTAGGCAATTACCATTGATTCAACATCCTTAGTTTTCCCAGCTTGCTATGGTGAATTCTAGAAATTCCTAGCTACAAATGAATGTTTTTGGATAAGATTTGCAACTATTTTAGGATTTTAGGTATACTTAATTAATATTTAGTTATTTATTAATATATAGGTCTATACCCATATATATATCATGCTTAATATATAATTGTACTCATATAATTAAGTTTCTAATATATCTTTTATTTTTAAGATATATTCTCTTAATTATTCGGGTGAATTCAACACATTATATATAATTATATAAATCATGATTAATTTACAAGTATAATTATTATTTATATCGAGTACACTCATAAAAATATGAGTGTATTCATATAGTAAGTTATACTATATTATCTCGTTTTATAGTTTAATTAACTTATCTCTGAATTCTTGTCACAATTCGAGCTCAATTTTATGAGTTCCAAGTATTTTAGTATTATATTAAATAATCTTACTTGTAAGGACAAAATTGGGATTTTGAGTCATTAATTCTAAAATCTAACTTCATTGTGTTACTTTGTCTAACTTTTCCATCTTAGTTGTAAAGTTTGGATTCAATCGATTAACTTTCCTTAAAAAGTCCTAAATCTAGACTTAGTTGTCCTAAACTCAATTTTAGAGACTCTCACAAATCATCCTTTTAACCCTCGTTGATAATGACCTTAGTTTAACCAATTAACCTTATCGATCCAATCGGGTTTTTATAAAAATTCATCAAGTTTTTCCATATTAGAATATATTATTTTCTCTTGTATTTTTTAGAAAACAAACCAATTAGCTAAAAAATAAATGTAGATTAAAAAAATAAAAAATAGACTGTTAAAAGTTTTCAACTTTGAATTCTTCAAGATATAGATAATTTCTATTACCCTAGTTTAATTCCGATTCAACTATAGTTGATCTTCTCAAATCTTAAACCTTTCTCATTTATAGGTCAATCTTTTAGTTTAAGTTTGATAATATTGATTATGGCTTGTAAAAAAAATGACATGGAATAAACAAGGGAAAAAAAAAAGATAAAGGAATGATTTGGAGCCATGTAATTGCCAATCCTATTCTTACATCGAGTTTGCTAAAGGAATAAAGGTAGATCTTCTCTAATATGCAAATAAGTGTGTAGAGAAATTACGATAGCAATCACATTATTCTATAGGACAACACTTTTTAGATTTCAGTAATTAGTGTATCTGATTGTTCTTGATTTAGGAGAGAGAAATTGTGGGAAAACAAAAATGTAAAAGTTTCCTAAGAATGGTGTTTTACAAGCACTTAAGAATGTAAGTTCAGAGATGTAACTTTTCATTTAGTTATATGTAACGTCTCAAGTCAAAAGTAGTGAATAGCTAAACCAATAAGTACTAATGGATTCATTTTAACTACTTAGCCCAAAAGTTTTAAGCTTGTGTTGATAAGGTGTTCACAATTATGGCCTTATAAATCTATAGCACAATCTCTCATAATTTATATAAGATACTTAACCATAAAGTCTCACAATCTTTCTTCTTTAAATACGTGACATCCTCGTCGCTAACTTTACAATTGAGTCTAGATCTTCCCCCTTTTTCTGTGTATGATTCAAGTCACCCACCATCCATTGTTTATCTTAAAAGCATGTAAGAAGTCACACCTTGGTGAAACTCCCCACCTTCCTATGACCTCTTCTTTAAATTAGAACTAGACTGGAATTGTCTACCTATTAATAAGAGGTTCGCTTTGATATCATTTGTAATACTTAAAGCCAAAAGCAGTGAACAACTAAATTAACAAATACTAATCAGCTCATTTCAATCACTTGGTACAAAAGTTTCAAATTTGTATTGATAAGGTATTCACAATTATAGTTTTGTACATTCATACTATAACTTTTTACAATTCATGTGAGACACTTAACCATGGGTCTCATAATATAACTTTTGAAATCATATATTTAACAAATATAAAGTTTAGAAGAGTTGCAACCAATTCAAATACTAAATAAAAAAAAAACATATTTGTAATACTTAAATCAACATAAAACTTAAGTAAAAATTTCAAATAAAAAATAGATTAAACTTTTATATATAATGGCACTTCATTCAAACAAAGTACCACTCTTTGATAATTTTTTTAACTCTCTAGGAACCTCGTACTGATAGCAACTTAAATTACCATATACAGGGAGAATATAAACATCCATAGGACAAGGGAAAATAGAGCATCCCATTTTGTTCAAATCTTGTAAAGGAGATTTGAAAAAAGTGGTCCATCGCGTCAAGCAACTCTACATGTCATTTGAATCTCACAAACAACACTTGATTCAAATCTCACTACGAAATAAAATATTTGAATTTTTGCCTAATGATTGATTTTAATTGCATTCCTGATTTTAAAAAAATGAGTTTCCAATTACATCTATGATTCATTTAAACTTTTTCTAAATGATTTAAAGCTGATAATTGATAATTGATACAATGTTCTCTCGTTAGATTACTAACTATGCCAACCATCAATACCAATATACTTGAAAATGCTTTAAGAAAGGGATTGTTAGAATCGAAACACTTATTAATGCTAATATTTGAAAGTTGTAATAGAATGTTGGATGGCTTACTGCTTGAACCTTACATACTTAGTGTCGTAACAAGATCGATTTTACATATAATCGAAACCAAATTCTAGTTAAGTAGATTTTATATTCATAGCACTTGTTATGACTTTGTGCCCACTTAGGTTTCATCAATATTTATAAGAGAAAAGCTCATTAACTTTTGCTAAAAGCTGCACTAATTCCACATTAATTAATGAAATCTATTCATTACATAGTAAAAAAATTGATAATTGCAAGATATTAAAATACCACATTCTCCTTTTAGGGATGGACCTAAACTAATGCCCCTAAACTTGAACTCATTTAAAACAGAAAAATACATATTGTGTTTATATTTTTAAGAGCAAACATCATCAAGATGTTAAATTTGTCAAAATGGCCATGGTTAAGTGCATACATAGGCAAATGTGAGTTTCTTGAGTTTAAATCCTATTAAAGTCATTTTACTTTTTTTCAAGTTGCATTTTTATGTTTGATCATTAAATAATTCTTGTACTCTTTTTACTTTTTCTTTCTTCCACAATAATCAATAAAGTTAAATTTTATTATTTTGCAAATAATTAGTTAACAAAATGAATTCTCATTTTAATTTTATTTATTAATAGTTATATCATCAATTAATCATTATTTTTTAATTTGTCATGGTGCACTTTTCAATAAAATCTTTTGTTAATATAAGATGCTTCCTTGTATAGTGAAAAAATAGATATATTTCTATGAGTAATTGATTAAGGTTGGGCAAAAAGGCTAACCAAATAGAACCAATCCGTAAATCAAATTGAAGAAAATTGAAGATATGGTTTATACAAAATCGGGTTTAGAAAATTCTCAATATAAGCCAAACCGTTAATTTATGGTTGGTTCGGAAGGATAAACCAAATCAATTTGTTAAATGGTTAGTTTTTATTTATTAATATATATATGTATTGAACTTTTATGATCATAACTTATAAATCATATATATACAGTTAAACCTTCATAAATTAATTCTCAGTAACCTCTTTAAAATATATTTTTTCTTGTCCCTATTTAGGCCAGTTTATAACAATAGTAATTTTGATAAACTAATATGATAATATTCTTTACAAAGACCCTTATATAAATCTATCATCTCATCAATATCATAAATTAATAATTCTACAAAATTACAAATATAACTAAGACAATTTAGTAAAACATAAATCTATTGTTGTTTGTTTTCTTGAAATTTAAATTTATGTGGATTTCATCTCTAATTTTTCTTATTGCATTTAAAAGTTTCAGTATCATGATCTTGAGCTACAACATAAATTTGTGAAGAGTTGTTGCATTATGAGTGTTTCGTTTCTTACGATTGGTTCAAGAGGTGCCTTATTCAATATATATATATATACATAGACACAATGAATTTTCTTTTAAAATTAATTCACAAAATATGGTACATAAATATTGACAAAAGAAAAAGATATATGATACATATATTAATGATATAGGATTATTCTTTATATAATTAAATTTATATTTGTTGAATCAAAAAAGCACTCTTAAATTAATAAATAATTAATTTATTGATTAATTAATACCTTTCTAAATTAATAAAATTTTACTGTCCCAATATTATTAATTTACAGAGGTTTTATTTTAGTTTGACTTAAAGTTTATCCTATATGTTACCTTTACAATAAAATTAACTATAAAAAAATATTTGAATTTCTTATTTGCATCAATATTTTTAAATAAATTCAATATTTTTCATATGATATTACAAGCTATGCATATATGCTTTTCTAAATTAGAAAATATAGTTTAATTCGTAAACTGAACTAAAATTGTATAGTTTGGAAAATTCCTAACCTGAACAATATGGTTTGGTTCAAAACTATAAAAAATCAAATCTCATTTTTTATGATTTGGTTTGGTTCATAGGGAAAACCAAACCGCGCCTACCCCTAAGTAATTCTAATCTTAAATAAGGCAATAACTTGAAATTAGTAATGTGATAGAATAAGATAGGTTTTTAGCACTACCAATTTTGAGAGTTTTAGAATAATTAGCATATTCTATGGTTATAACTCCAAATCCGTTTCTTAGCCCATTGTTTGTAGCAATTTTTATATAATAATTGTGACATCCATTATAGTACAATTTGTTATATAAATCAAAGTTAATCATTTATCACTTTATACACTATATATGAAAATACCCTACTTTGAAGTTAATAGAATATGTAAATAGATTTGCATGTATTAAAATAGGAATAGTTACGAAAACATGAACAATATGTGTTATGATTATCTTATGACATGATAAAGTGTGTTAGGATTGTAGCTTATGCTTGAGATTAGTTATGGGGGATGAAATTTGAGATTGAGGTCTTAAAACATTGGTGGTATTTACGAAGTTTTTTTATCCTATTATATTCTAATACTTATGGCATTGTTTTTTATCAATCAAATAAGGTAGTATCTATGACTTCCATATTTCATTTATGAAATGAACCAAACAAAGCATGGATGTAAAGATATAATATATCAATTGACTCCTTCCCTTTTAGGAAGTAGAATATAGCCTTATAGAAAAGCTTGAGTTTAAAACTTAGAAATAATCTCAATGCAAAACAATGATCTATATATTAGTATGTGATATAAACATGAATGATTTTTGTGAAAGATAAGTCATCAACTATCAAGGGTAGATTTGACAAGATTTTCATATTAGTACTAATAAAATTTTTACATATATAGCAGTGAAATAAGTTGTTTTAAAATCAACTACCAGTGTATCCCGCTGTATTTTATATGCATAGCGTATATCAAAATATTATGTAACAATAATGAATCTTTTCTCAGGTTCAATAAGATGAGTTTAATAGTTATGTATACTAGCTTATGGATCAACTCCTGTGGGGAAATTCTATCATAACGTCATGTTATCGTGATGGCATAGCAAATCATATCCTATTTAGTAAATCATGCCATGACTAGTGGAATGAAAGCTGTTGGCAACTTTATTTTTACCATTGATGGGCATATGGCTTTTGAAATCCAATAAAGTAAAACTATCATAGCTTCCATTTTACCATTTATGGTAATATTTACTGAAATCGAGTAATATTTACCATGACGTTATTGTAAAATACCTTACTTTTGAGTCTTATATTCTTATATCGTACTTGGCATGGATGAAATTGGTGGAAAGTTATGAAAATGGAATGAAACTAGTGAAAATATGGTGTTTGGGTATAGGTGAGGTTGGAAATGGGAGAAATAAGTGGATATATTTATAGAGAGAAAATGGTGAAAATGGATAGAAATCAATTAAAATTATAAAAGTATCCCTAAAACAAAAATTAAATATATAAAGTTAAGTTTATTTTGGTCCAATATTAGTATCATTTCCTTCCATTTTACCTTTATATAATTTAAACTATATTTCCTTATATTTAGTTTAATTTTCTTTCCACGCATTTCTAGTTATTTCACCTTTGCTAAGATTACCAAACATATTGTTAAATTTTGGAAGAGATCGATAGACTTAGTTTACAATAGAACTAACCTTGGACATATCCGTAGCAAGGATGAAGGAATTAGCCCTAATTTCATGCACAACAATAGGAAGGGAAAGTGAAGCCAAGAAAGGGGATGTCATTGGAAGTTAAAGTGTTAAATTTCACCCAAAGGGAAGTATTAAATTGAAAATAATGGACTAGGCCAATAAGCAATTATAACTTGGTGAAATAAAAAGATATATAAGTGGCATAGCCCATAAACTATCCCCATATTCATTAATTCTCCTGTAGCTTATGTATTTATACTTATCCTTTAGTATCTATTAGATTTTATTGACCACATAGTCTAAAATAGAATTAGGTGATGTGGTACACATATACCCTAGAATATTTTATCAAATCCTAGGGAGGACTTTAAATTATAAATAGAACATTACTCCATGTAATACAAAAAATATATTCCTCCCAATTGTGTTGTTCGTGTGTATTACTTTATGTGAATTCTTAAATGAATGTTGTGAAATTTTTGAAACCTAATGCAATTGTTATCAGAGCCCTTGTGCGTATGTGTATGTGTATGTGTGTGTGTGTGTGCGTGTGTGTGTGTTAGGGGAATGAGTGCTAAAGACTTTATTAGCCTTAACGAAAGGCTTAAGATGGCCATCATCGAGAGCTTGAGACCTGTTACTGAAAATATGAAGCATTTGCAAGATTATCTTGACAAAACTAATATGGCTATTACAGAGCTTTGAGCTAAACAACCAAAAAGGTTGGTTGCTTCTACTTCCTCCACTCCAGATGCGGGAAAAACACTTACAACCGAAAACCCATGTATGTTAGTCAACATGTACTAATCACCACAACAAATGGCATTACAAACCCATGCTCTTAAGATCAAGTTTCATGTACTTGATGGAGAAGGGGTCAAGAATTGGATTTACAAAGTGGAACAATATCTTGATTTAGATTGGAGCATTGAAAATTGCAACTAGTTTCTATGCATTTAGAAGGGATAACACTCAAATGGTATCACCATTTTGTGCAAAATATAGGCAACCCATAGGAGTTGAACTAAAATGAGCTTATCATAGTCATGGTTGATAGACTCGAAGGGAAAGCCTTTGAAGACCCTGCTGCTGAGCCTAAAGAGATGGTATAAACTAGCTTACAATAGGAATTCTTAGAAGCATTTAAGTATCTCAAAATATTGGTAACCTTATTTGAACTTACTCTTATTAGTTTTTTCCTAAGTAGCCCTCAAGACACCATACAATTCCCTTTTTGCATGTTTAGACCCTTTACCTTACAACAAGATTACACTTTAGCCAAATCACAAGAGGCAAACTTACTTTCATCTAGATAAAATTTAAAGGTTATTAAACCTTCACCCACCATTTCTCACACCCAAACATATAGAACCAAACCAGCATAGGAATTACTTATAAGTTACAACAACAACAATTGAAACACCCAACTTGCCACATATACATACAACCCAACCAACCAGATCATCATAGCCTTACACAACCAAAGAACTACTTACCCTACCCCCTAGCCCTGAGGAACTTGACAAAAAGAGAAGAAAGAAAATATGCTTCTGGTGTGATGAGCTTTTTGTATCGGGCTACAAGCGTAAAAATAAAACGTTGAGTATGTAGTAGCAGAAGAAGAGGAAGAAAGTGCAAATCCAAAAAGTAAGGGGGTAGAAATTGTAAAAGAAATTGAAACTGTGCTTTCTAAGCTCATGTTATGCTCCCTTAAGGGAGATATTCACAAGTCATCTTATTGCATGCGTATTCTAAGATATTACAAAATGAGGAGATTGAATATCTTAATTGATATGAGTAGTTCATTAAACTTTATTGATGATAAATGATAACTCTTATTTTAAACATATTTCACATGGTGATTTTATAATATTTCCCTTATATCTTTGGTTTTCTTTAAAGAAATTGATACTTAATTGAGTAAAATTTTGATTTCAAGGTTTGAACACGTTTTTGGATTGAAAACGAAGAAACGGAATTAAGTTTCACTCAATTTGGAGTTCAAATGAATGAGTTATGAATTTTTGAAGTTATATAGACAATGTGAATTTTGGTCAAAAAGTTACATAGTCTAGGACACAACTGTATCCTCAAGCTATGTCTATCTAGGAAGATTTATCAAGGTAAAAAAGTTACACGACCTGGGGACACAATTGTATCCTAAGCTGTGTCTGGTGACGAAAAAAGAAGCTTTACAATACATTATAAAAGGACATACTAGGGTTTCGCACATAGGTTTGGACATTCAAAAGAGAAGAGACTTGAAGAGAAGGAAGAGAAAAAGGTGAAAGCAACACCCAACTTCAAGATTGAAGAGATTTATCATCAACAAAATGGGTTTTTCATGTTTTATTTATTGATTTTGTTGCAATTCGTTTTTAGTTTCATTATAATAACTTAAAATTCTTGTATTTAAGATTATAGAACCTAGGATTTCATATGACTATTAGATTAATTGATAATTTTCAATAAAGTTTCTATCTTTTCTTGATTCAATTATGTTATTTAATTGTTAATTGATATTTCTAAGGTATCAATCTATGATATTATACATGATGATTGAGAAATCATATGTGTAATGAGATCTTGACATAATTAGAGAGAATTACATGTGTACTTAAAGATAAGATACATGTTTCTTCCGGAAAGTTGTTCTTTTGTGTGGGAATTCATTATACATTAATGCGATTTTAAATTATATTACTAAGTGAAGAGATTCCGGTAAATAATTTAGGATTAGGGTTAATATGCTTGAAAAAGGTATTAACTTTAATTGTGAATTCCTCCGGTCAAGAATAATAGAAATTGAATTGGATACATTTTAAGCGGTCATATGTTAAATACTAGGGGAAATAATTCCTAAATACGTTATTGCCTTCTTGAAGTCGTTCTTAGTTTTATTACTTTCTAAATTACTTAATTAAGTCTCATAATTAGGTTAGTTTGTTAATTTTAGTATTTTTAATTCATTCAACTCATCACAATTTTTCGGTTAGATAATAGAGCTAAGGTTAATATTAGTACTCGAAGTCTCTGAGAGATCGACTCGGACTCACATCCGCTATATTAAAACCGATAGGTGCACTTGCCTTGTATCAAGTTTTTTGCGCTGTTACTGGGGACTTTCGATACTAAGAACATTAGTTGCTTTATTACTTTGACCTTTTTTTTTTTCTTTTTTCTCTTTTGTTTTCATTATTTATTTTTATTACCTAGAGTTGCAATTGATCTTATATCTCTTGCCTTTATAGTACATGACCCGAAGCAACCCAGAAGATTTGGTAGAACTTAATCCTGAAACTAAGAGAACTATCCTTCAAAATTTGAGATTACGACCTAGACAAATTGTGGCTACCATAGAAGACGAGTCAATCGTTGAGATTAAGGAAGAGGGTGAAGAGGCCAACATTCAATTCATTAATTAAAAAGATCCACCACACATGGCTAACAACGGTAATGAAGCAAATCGGACTATCTCCGACTATTCAAGGCCTACACTTATCGGAGCTGACTCTAGTATCATAAGGCCAACTGTCGCGACTAATAACTTCCAAATTGCACCCAACATCATACAAATGGTGCAATAATATATTCAGTTCGACAGTCTCCAAGATGAAGATCCTAATACTTACATCTCTAGCTTTTTAGAGATTTGTGATACATTTAAAATCAATGGAGCCATGGATGATGCCATCCAACTGTGGCTATTTCCTTTTTCCTTGAGGTGTAGAGCAAAGCAATGGTTGAACTCCCTACCATGAAATTCAATCACAACTTGGAATGAATTGGTAGAGAAATTTTTGGAGAAGTATTTCCCACCTACGAAGACTACTAAACTTCGGAACGACATTTCTTGTTGCCCAATTAGAAGCAGAGACTCTATATGATACTTGGGAGCAATTTAAGGACTTGCTCAAGAGGTGCCCACACCATGGCCTCCCACTCTGGATGCAGATTCAGACCTTCTATAATGGTCTCAATTTATCTACGAGACAGATGATTGATGCATCCTTAGGAGGTACTTTGAACACAAAGACACCTGAACAAGCACAAAACCTGATTGAAGGAATAGCGATGAATAATTATCAGTGAGAAAGCACTAGAGCTAAGCAAAAGGTTATGGGAATTTATGATGTAGACTTGGCCACTGCTCTGGCAGCCAAGGTAGATCTATTGAGTAAAAAGATTGATGCACTTTCTGTTGGCCCTCAACAAGTATAACCGGATGTAAGTAACTTTGGCATGCAGGGTTATCGAGCACAAGAACAATTGGAACAAGTGGATTATATAGGAAATTTACCTATGCAACAAAATAACCCCTACTGCAACACTTATAATCCTGGATGGAGGAATCATCCTAATTTCTCATGGGGAAACCAAAACCAAGGCCAGCAGAAGACCAACTTTAGTGTACTTGGATTTCAAAGACCATTACCATCTCCTCTTTCTCAAGAAAAGAAGTCTAGTGTGGAAGAACTTCTTACTAAATATATTCAAGGCAATGAGGCTCGGCTATCCAACATTGAATTATCGTTGAGAAATCAAGAGGCTTTCAATCGCAATCTCGAGAATCAAATTAGTCAACTTGCAAAAATGATCTTTGAGAGGCAACAAAGGACACTCTCAGGGAATACCGATGTCAATCCTAGGGAACATGTTAATGCAGTGACCTTGAGAAGTGGTAGAAAACTGCAAGTGGAGAAGAAGGATAGTGAGGAAGTAGTTAAGAAAGAAGTGGAAGTCCACCGTAAAGAAGATGCAAAGCCACTAAAATCAAAAGAAAGTATGGAATCACCGAAAGTGAAGGAGTACAAGCCTCCCATCCCTTACCCGCAGCGCCTTAAGCAAAGTTTCACTAATCAGAATAAGGAATTCAGTAAATTGCTTGATGTTTTCAAACAATTACACATTAACTTACCTCTTGTTGATGTCATCTTGCAGATACCAAAGTATGCGAAATTTCTAAAGGATCTTCTATTGAACAAGAGGAAGTTGGAGGAGCTTACAACCGTCACATTGAATGAGGAATGCTCGGCACTTCTCCAGAAAAAGCTACCACAAAAATTAAATAATCCAAGGAGTTTCACTATTCCTTGTATGCTTGGCAATTTGTTAATAGAAAATGCTTTGGCAGACTTAAGAGCTAGTATAAATTTGATGTCGTATAAATTGTTCAAAAAGCTAGGATTAGGAGAACCTAAATTAATGCGCATGAGTCTTCAATTAGCCGATAGGTCTATCGCATACTCTAGAGGCATCATAGAAGATGTTTTAGTGCAAGTAGACAAATTCATCTTTCCTGTAGATTTTGTTATACTTGATATAAATGAAGATATTGAGGTTCCAATCATTTTAAGTCGACCCTTCCTAGCCACCGCTAGGGTTGTTTTTGATCCACTAGGGCTGTTTTTTATGTTAGTGAGCATAAGTTAATATTACGAGTCGGGGATGATGAAATAGTTTTTAAAACTCTAGAGGCAACAGACAAATTTCTTGACTTAGAAGACATATGTCACAATATTAATGCCACTGATGTTGGTATATCTACATGTGTGCTGGAAACGCTTGCCAAAGATTCCTCAAGCTATTACTTGTAAAAGGGAGATGAAAATTTGGTGATCAACCTCAATAATGCAGAAGTGGTAGCTTAAATAGAAGTTCATGAATCCATTGTGAACAAGAAAGGGATTGATCCACTCCATAAGCTAAAGGATCTTAAGTTAAGATCCTTCAAAGAGAAGTCACCAATTTTGGAACTAAAACTATCAAGAAATCATTTTAAACATATATTTGTGGTGAAAAGCTCAAAACTCCTAATGACAACTGGATCTAAGCTAAAAGTGGACAAAATGAAGAAGCTTAGGTTACATGAATTTGATAAGTAGCATGATAAGGAGAGAAACGATGGAATTCATGCACCAATGAAATGGAATTGACAAGGTCGATGGCCGAAGGGTAAATTTCCACTCATATGGAGAGTTCGAAAGCGAGATATAGGAGGAGTCCTATCTCCACCTGGATGAAGAATCATGAATTAGAAGACGTATCCGGTCGAGCTGTCAACGTTAACTATAATGCTTCTTAGGAGACAACCCATGTCTAACTTTGCTCACACTTTAGTTCTTTTAGTTTATTCCATTTTATTTTTCTTTTATTTAACTTTGCTTCGCTTCTTTTAATTTGCTTCAATTTTAGTCATAGGTTTTTCTTTTTAGTTAAATTTTTTTTTCTTTCTTTAGTTTTCTTTGTCTTATTTTTCTAGTTTAAGTACTTTTATTTTTTTAAGTTTCTTTTATTTTTAAATTCATGAATTTAGGATAGGCAAAAAAAAAAAAAAAAAAAACAGAAAGTTATACGGGCATGGGACACGGCTATGTCCCAACCCGTGTTTGCCCAGAAACATGCATTCACCACAGAAAGTTATACGGGCGTCGGACATGGTTGTATCCTAGCCCGTGTTCGCCCAAGTAAGGCACCTAACACAGAAAGTTACATGGGCGTGAGACACGGTCGTGTCCCAGCCCGTGTTTGCCTAGCATCCACACGACCTTAATACACGTCTTGCACAACATTGTCAAAGCATAAACACACACAACTTCATTTCACATTTCATTTTTTTTTTCCACCTTCTCCTTACGTTTTACTTTTCATCAGCACATTTCTTCATCAAATCCAACCCGATCTAAGTAAGTTCATCTCATTTTTTTTATGCCCTCTCTTGTTCATGCTTTGTTTTCATTATTGTTTAAGCATGTTTCGGTAACCAAAATTTAGGTCTTTTGTGAATGGGTACATGAATTTTGTTTGAGAATTTACTCGATTTTTATTCTTTCATGATAGACATGCATATTTGTCTTGTGTTGATAGATTTACATGCTTTTGTGATGCCCCTTATGGCTAGATATTACTTTATAATCTATCAAACACGAATTTTTTTTGCAAATTCAATGACAACTATTCAATTATGATAGCTAGGGTTAGAATTGTGAGAGTGATTTTGGGACATTTAGAGTTTTTAACGTGTTAAGACACCTTCTTTTTAAGAAGATTGTAGTGTAATGAGTCTAATATATAATTAGTTGGATGAATTTGCTAACCATTTCTTTTACACCAACTAGTTTTGTGGATGCACTCTACATGTTTGTTCAAATGTCCCAATGAGAATTCTTTTAATATCCATCACTTCTACTCCTTTATAACTTTGTCTTAGTTTGAACTAAGTGTGGCAAAGATGCGCGTTTTTGATTTGGTGTGGTGTTTCTTCTTAGGTCGTCAATGGCAAATCGTGAAAAGTAAATCGTTTGAAGGAGGTCCAAATCTGTTACATAATCTTCTACTCATGAGGGCACTATTGTCGAGCTACTAGCCACTCTTTCTCTACTAAAGTATCTTATGCTTTAAGGTAAGGAAGTATTAGTTTCTTTTTTAATACATGTATTTCCTTTTTCCCTATGTTTTTTTTTTAATTGTTTAATATCTTGCTATTGTGCTTTCTTAGTCGTACATTGAGGACAATGTACGTTATTAAGTGTAGGGAAATGATATATATGAATTTGTTACTGTTTAGGAGACCAATTATTCACATTTGACCCAATTAATTTTTAAGTTAACTTGCAATATGTGATTAACAAGTGTTAGGCCAAATCAACTATGTCATTTTGATCATTATTGATCTTATTATACTTTACCAGAATTGATTAGTCAAATCTTTGGAGGGCAAAGTTACGAGTTATTTAGTTTAGGACTCTAAGACTTGAGATTGAAACAACATCACTAATTGAGAGTTAGTCATGGTTATTTTCAAATTTACTTTTATGTATAACTTTCTCTTGGAAATTTTTAGAGCCCTATAATTTTTAGCAAACAAATAAATGAAATTCTTCTTTTGAGAACTCCTGAAAAATCAAAATGATTGGAGGTAAAAAAGTAATAACAAGTTTATGAATAGAAAAAAAAAATTGGTAAGGATTCGTTTTGGTTAGTCAGAAGAGCGAGATTGAGTCCCAATACCAATACTAATGAAAAAAATTGGTATGGATCGGTCTTGGTCCGTCAGAAGAGTAAGGTTCTTTCTCGCTATCAATATAAAGGATAAGTTAGTATGGATCGGTCTTGGTCCGTCAGAAGAACGAGATTCTTTCCCTCTACCAACACAATTGTCCATTAAATAAAGTAAATTTAAAAACCTCCCAACAAAAGCATGAACTAGGGGGATGATCAGAGGATGAGTGGATGTAAAATGTGTTTGTTTTGGATTATAGCGCTTGGTGAGATTGAAGAGAGAATTGTATACACTTTAGTCAAATGGACAAAATTTTTATGACTCTTTTCTAGTTGGCGAGATGTTAAATCTAATTTTTAGTTTAAGAATCCTTGGTTAAATGACTCGAGTAAACTTTGACTTCCATAAATTAACTAATGAACTCTAGTATTAGGTATTGTTGGAGCATTCGAATATGGTCAGGTGAAATTATGACATTGTTAAGGGTGAAATTGGTTGACTTTATTATTGCAAGTTAATTGAAAATGATTTTCTTACTTTTCTTTTAGTCAAGTGTATTCGTTTACCGGTTTCCTAAATAATGATAAATTTTGTTTAGTGTTTCTTGTCTCAAAATTTTTGGTTTTGATTTATTTGCTTGAGGATAAGAAAATGCTCAAGTGTGGAGAAGTTTGATAACTCTTATTTTAAACACATTTCACATGGTGATTTTATAGTATTTCCCTTACATCTTTGGTTTTCTTTAAAGAAATTGATACTTAATTGAGTAAAATTTTGATTTCAAGGTTTGAACGTGTTTTCAGATTGAAAACAAAGAAAATGAATTAAGTTTTACTCAATTTGGAGTTCAAATGAATGAGTTATGAATTTTTGAAGTTATATAGATAATTGGAATTTTGGTCAAAAAGTTACACAGTTTGGGACACAACTGTGTCCTTAAGATGTGTCTATCCAGGAAGATTTACCCAGGTTGTGTCTAATGACGAAAAAAGAAACTTTACAATACATTATAAAAGGACATATTAGGGTTTCGCATATAGGTTTGGACATTCAAAAGAGAAGAGACTTAAAGAGAAGGAGGAGAAAAAGGCGAAAACAACACCGAACTTCAAGATTGAAGAGATTTATCATCAATAAAATGGGTTTTTCATGTTTTATTTATTGATTTTGTTGCAATTCGTTTTTAGTTTCATTATGATAGCTTAAAATTCTTGTATTTAGGATTATGGAACCTAGGGTTTCATGTGACTATTAGATTAATTGGTGATTTTCAATAAAGTTTCTATCTTTTCTTGATTCAATTATGTTATTTAATTGTTAATTGATATTTCTAAAGTATCAATCTATGATATTATGTATGATGATTGAGAAATCATATGTGTAATAAGATCTTGACATAATTGGAGAGAATTACATGTGTACTTAAAGATAAGATACATGTTTTTTCCGAAAAGTTGTTCTTTTGTATGGGAATTCATTATATATTAATGTGATTCTAAATTATATTACTAAGTAAAGAGATTTCGGTAAATAATTTAAGATTAGGGTTAATATGCTTGAGAAAGGTATTAACTTTAATTATGAATCCCTCCGGTCAAGAATAATAGAGATTGAATTGGATACATTTTAAGCAGTCACATGTTAAATACTAGGGGAAATAATTCCTAAATACGTTATTATCTTCTTGAAGTCGTTCTTAGTTTTATCGCTTTCTAAATTACTTAATTAAGTCTCATAATTAGATTAGTTTGTTAATTTTAGTATTTTTAATTCATTTAACTTATCACAATTTTCTGATTAGATAATAGAGCTAAGGTTAATATTAGTACTCGAAGTTTTTAAGGGATCGACTCGAACTCACATCCGCTATATTAAAACTTATAGGTGCATTTGCCTTGTATCAATAAACTAGTTAAGGGTTTCCATTGTAACTTGACTAAGGTCCAATATATTAAGGTGACTCTAGCTAATGGGACTTACATGTACAACTAATTTAAATAGAAGCCTTCAGGTAAGTAATGCAAGGAAGGGAATTTGAAGTTAAAGTATATGTGTTACCCTTGTATAGGTGTGACCTTATTCTTAGTATACCATGGATCACTACATTGGGCATTATGCAATGGAACTTTGAACAACTCATTGTAGATTTTGAATGGAGGAAGCAACCATGCCATTAATAGTTGCGAATGAAGAGTTGTAAGCAATTGAAGGTAATGCACTTTCGAAACTCATAGATATTAGTCATGATATAGATATTCAATGTTGGGTAATATATGAGAAGAAAATTTGTGAAGAAGTAGGTTGTGAGAATAATTTAAGGCTTGAATCAATAGATTTATTGGAAGAATTTTTTGAGATTTTTGAGGAACCAAAAAGGCTACCCCTAGTTAAGACTTTTGATCACTAAATTTGCTTAAAAGAAGGTTTTGAACTTATTGATATTAAACCCTATAGGCACTTAGCAACACAAAAGGAAATTCTTGAGAAAATGGTGAAAGAAATGTTGGAAAATAGGATAATTAGACCAAGTCACGATCCATTTGCTTCTCCGGTTGTTCTTGTTAAAAAGAAGGATAACACATGACAAACGTGTATTGATTATAGGAAACTTAATAGTCACACTGTAAAAGATAGATTTCCCATGCTTATAATTGAGGATTTGTTTAATGAAACATGTGAAGCTAGCTAGTTTTGTAAGTTAGATTTGCGGTTTGGGTTTCATTAAAGCCTAATACATCATGATGACATCTACAAACAACATTTAAAACATATGAGGGCTACTATGAGCATGTGGTTATATCTTTCGGATTATCAAATGCACCCTTAACGATCTAAGGCCATATGAACCATGTTTTCAATGAACACTTGAGGAAATTCATTTTAGTATTCTTTGATGATTTATTAATTTATAGCAAAGTCAATGGAAGAGCATCTAATTCATCCACGGGTTGCATTCGGAATTCTAAGAAAGAAAGGAAGGCCTATTCTTGAAGAGGAGCAAAGGGACTATTGGTACTCCTCAAATTGAGTACTTACGCCACATAATCAACCGAAATAAAGTCGCAACAGAACCAGAGAAGATAGAAACGATGATCAATTGGCTTGCTCCTAAAACAATTAAGGAATCAAGGGGTTCCTTGGGCTAGTGGGATACTACCGGCGTGTTATCCTTGCTAAGATTTTGGAAGAGATCGGTAGACTTGGTTTACAACAGTACCGATCGTGGACGTACCCTTCCAAGTCCTTGGCCGATTTACACGGTCGAAATCGGATGCTCCACTGCCACGTCACCACAAGATAAGTGAATAGTCATATAAACCCTCAAATCCCACTTGATTCTTACTGATTCGATTTCGCTCGCGCCGCTTTTTACTTCAAAACGAACCAAACCGTCTGATTCTTCCCTCCGACTTTCCTTCATTATCAATATCATGGTACTCCGTTGACACTCCACCACCATTGTCTTCAAGCTCAATTAAAGGTTTTCACTTTTCCAGACATACCCATTTTCAGATCCTCCACTGTTCTACCCAAAGTTGAGACCTTTTTCATCTGGGTAACCATGAAAGCCAGAGTCTTCGTTTTCCCTGTAAAGGGTCGGATTTGGTGCTTTACTAGATCGTTAGATAAAGCCAACTTGGAAGCTGAATCTTCGAATACTCCATCCACTCTTAAAGAACTTTGGAACAAGATTTCTTCTTCTTCTTCTAAATCCTCCCATCGCAGTTCCACCAGTAATTCCCATATCGAAGTTGTAATCGATTTTGTCTCCAATAAGGTATATTTCGCCTTTTACATTGATTGTTTGCTTACTAACTGGGTCTTCTTGCATTTTCAAGAATGGAAAATGATAACCGGTGCCGGCATTTTTCAAGAACCTGTATTTTCGTACAATGTATAAACAATCAACTTTGGCTCTTTAATTGATCGGTGCATTCCTTTCAGAGAGAGCCTTTGAGAACAGTATGACAAACTTGTTATCCAGTAAAGTAGTTAAGTGGCCTAAAAATAAACTTTTCAGCTTTTCAAGATCGATTACACACATAAAGGTAAAAAAAGAAGAAGAAGAAGTCATAGAAAGGGGAAAAGGTTCCTTCTTTTATGCTTTTGGGCTTAACAAATGCCTCGAGCATAAGTTTTGGCAGTTTGTGATCAATGGTTGCTGAATACTGAAGGGAGAAACTTTATCCGGTCGTTTTCCCTCAAATAAGTGGTTACTCTGTTAGTCTGTTAGACTTTTGGAGAGATTCGTTATTTTTTGGACTTGCTTGATCTTTTTCATGTTGCAAATATGGTGACTGAATAGGGACCAAGTAACTATATCTGGGATTTTTTTACATTGATGAATACTCCGTTAGGATTTGGGGAAATGTTGTTTTATTCTTACCTTCTTGATCTTTTTTTGAGTCGTAATTGTTCTGTGTATGTGTATGGGAATGTAGATGAATAAAGCTTGGGTAGGTCTGGAGCAAGCTCCGGAGGGAAGTATCAAGAGGAAGCTTCATGGGTAAATAAGAATATGAAGACTTTTTTCTCTTTGGCTGTTTAGGCTTCCTTAAAGTGCTTGTCTTTTTAAATATCTAATGGTAATGAAGGTTGGGATTGAAGCTTTTGGCACGAGTAAAACCATCTGAGGTGTTCTTAAAATCGATATCAAAAGAGGTTTCAGCTGTTGAAGTTACATATCCTTCAAGGTTGGTTTCTTTCTTGCCTCAATTTATGTCATTTATTCATTTCTTTTGTAATGCTGAAATGATGGTGATTCTGATTCAACCTGTATTATCCATCTTGCAGCTTAAATGCAAGACTTGTCCGTCGAAGACTGAGACACATCGCCATGAGGTAATTGCTGCTATCTTTTCTTCTTTGTTGTTGCCCCTTTTCCATTCAGTTTGGCGACATTATAGTAGCTTGGTGAATCTTGGCTACTTAAGGATAAGCTTGGAAGTACATTACTAATGTGCAACTTATAATGCACATTGGATACTTGTAATGGCCTCTACTCTATTTGACAAGATTGCAATTAGATGCAAGTGCAGCTAGTCCAAATTGCTTCTGGCATTAATCTTTGTATTTCTTGACTGTTGAATTTAGGAGTCAACTCATAAATCTTGCTGAAGTTGCTTGGTCATTTGTTGCCTTTGGAAATCTGAATTTAGAAACTCATATTATAAACTGGTTTAGACAGGTTGTATTGAATAATTTAGCAACTATATGAGGAAATCGGATGAAACGTGCCTTAATTTGGGAGTTGAGGCAATAGCTAAGAATTATTAGCTATAAATTATTAAATTTGATCATCTATTGGAAAGTCTATCCCAATGGCTTCGGGACTTGCAAGTGGACTCTTTATTCTTCTTTGTCTTCTTTGTCTTCTTGGTCTTCTTCTTCTTCCTCTTTTTTCTTCTCTTTTCTTTTTTTTTTTTTTCTTTTAATTCAGTAATTTTATTCATGTATAGAAATATGTACAAAATGAGGACACTTATAGGTGAATCATGGTAGAATTATTTATATGTGTGATAAAAAGTTTGCCTTTAGATTTTATTCTACATGAATGTGGTAAAATTTTGCCCTTGCATACTCTTTAATACTTCTTGTTACAGTGCTAAACTTCAACATGCGAATTATGCTTTTCAAATTTCATGATTTGTGGCTCGTTCTCACAATCTGAATTTATTATCACCCATGCCTTCTAATTAAAGGAGCATTTGACAAATCTTGAATGTAAGTATTCAAATTTAAATGTCTTACTTTATTATCTTTTCTGTTCAAGTCGCATATGGAATGCTATCTCAAGTTACTATACTAGGGATGGGTGGAGGTTAAGATTTGGGACCTGTAGGAGTTCGTAGCTCAATATGCCTGGAGGTCTTGATTTCGAAAAAACAAGAGATTCATGGTTGAAAGTTTTAAACCTCATTTTTAAAAGAACTGCTATTGATGCCAAAATAGTGCAGATATTGATAGGGCAACTACTGTTAGTTTTCATCTCTGAGAATGATATACCTTCTTTTTAGAGAGCTACAATGTACTCATGTTAGCTTGGGTCTACTTTCCATTTCCCTTTCTGTACAGTATCTGGAGTGGTACTCTTTTCTTATTGGACATCGTTAGCTGTTTTGTTTCTACTATGGATTGTTTTCTAACGATTGCCATTTGATAAACAGGGGTTCTATTGTCCACAAGCAGTTCTTCTATGCTTCAGCTACATTGGTTCCATTAACCTCAGCACTCTCTGTAAGAAGCCATTTTACTGCTATCATGTCTATGCTTTGTCCGGTTTGCTCAACTTTTGAGTGATTCATTATTGTAGAAATATTTGAAAGCATTTGTTGGCTTTATAGTGTTTGTTATATTTTCAGGTTTTACCTCTTCCTAATGTCCCCTTCTTTTGGGCCTTGTTCCGGACTTATTCTCATTGGCGGGCTCTCCAGGTTCTCATTATGGCTATCTTGCATAGTTATGTTGCATTGATATTAAAATTGCTTTATGCTGCCATTTGTTTGGAATGTGCTGTTAAATGAAGTTTCCTGCATAAGGCTGCACTAGATTATGCTTCTTAGAGAACAATAATCTCATCTATTAGTGCTTTGGATCTTGCTCACAAAATCTTTTTTAGTTGGAGTGCTTTAACATAACCCATGAATCATTCTGTACTGATGTGCCTTTATTTGTAGTTTACCTAGCTGTGGTTTTGGTCCACAGTCACTAGAGTGTTTAAATTTTCAGAAAGTAACGAGTATTCTTCTTCATCACGTGATTTCTGAAAACGTTCATTTATCCCTCCTCTAGTCCAAAGCTGGCCCATGGGCTCTTTAGATTTTTAGTACATTGCACTGAGTATGCTATCATAATTATGGAAGTTACCTTGGAGGCCCTGTCTTCGTCATATTTCTTAAGTTGAATAAAATGGAGGCATATATCAATCTATTTGTCATCTTATGTATTTATTGAATTATCAGGGAAGTGAGAAGCTTCTCCAGCTAGTATCAGATTCTCCAGAGGTTGGGCAGTCCAACCCTAAAAATAAGAAGAATGGCGAATCCAAGGATGCATCTTATAAGTCCTCTCTACAGCTATGGGTATGTCCTACAGCTGTCATCAAAACATTTTGACATGTTGGGTTTTAGAGTCATAGTTAAAAAGGATTCTGGATCCCATAATGCCTGCCTCATTATCTTGTTTGTAGAAAATAGTCTTTTCTCACTCTCATTACTGTGAGCATTAAGAACTTATTCAAGAGCTTGTAACGAATTTATCATGGCTTCTACTTGTGCTTATAAACTATCATAAACATAGGCAAAGCCAAATCCGGATAAAGATCTCTAGTCTTCAATATCTATAGAAGGATTCTTTTCAATTTCCTACTGTCTCTTTTATTGTCAGTTCTGTGAATTTTTTTTTTTTTTTTTGGGCAAAAACTCTTGAGCATTTTTAATTGATTCCTAAAACCTCAAGGTTCAAGCCTTCAGTTATATTATGCAAAGGTTCTTGTCTTGTGTTCTTTCCATTAAAGTTACGTATATGACTTTCTCTATTTTGCAATAAAGTGCAAAATCAAAATAGAATCCATATAGTCGATCTAATCTGGTGGGAATAAGGCCCGTTTTTGTTGTGTCATATAATTTTCTGCATAGTTTTTTCCTTTTGTATGATATCTGCTCTTCTCCATTGTAATGATATCATTGTTTTTTTCTTGTCTTATGATGATAGAAATTGCAGCCGTCCAAACAACTTGAAGAACTTGTAAGTAAAGCAGATGGACGGGATGGTCTCAGTAAATCTGCAATTTCAGAAATTTGCAAGACGTTTCACCTGAACACCATTGATGCTTTGAAGTACAGAGATTTAAAGTAATCAAATGTCTTTGCACAGATTTGTCTTCAGAATTGTAGTATATAATTCATTGATAGTTTGACAAAATAGTAACTGTAAGTCATGATTTTTTTGATACTTTTCCCTCTGTTAGGACATTGTGACATTGACTCCATGTAGCAATGTTTGGACTGGACCGGCTTTGTGGTTGGGTTATGTTGAATTACGAGTCAATTTGGGTTTTACAATTGTGATAAAATGTTGAAAGCCGGTAAGATCTTGAGGCTGACCAATTTAAGAAAATTGGAATAAAAACCTATCATATGACCATTTTGAATTACTTTAGAGATTATATGTTGTAAAATTTATTAGTTTCAGCATATCCTATGAATCCTATGAATTCTTATTTATTTATTTACTTTTACTTTTTTTTTGTTCTTTTCAATTTAAAACATTACATTGGTACCCAAAATAATGATATAGGAATTGAAAATAAAAATCACTTTTAGAGCTATTGACTTTCAGCAATAAACAGAAAAATAATAACATAAATACAATATGCATATAAATCAAGTATCAACTTTATTTGGAGAATGAGAAAGATTGAATCTTTGAACTTAAAGAATAATAACTAGACTCAATTGGATTTCCTTTATTTATTTTTTTCGAATTTAATTATTAATGGTGGAAAATTATAAGGTGTCCTCTACCTGTGGACTTGTAATATACATGATATAAGTTCTAAGCATGTTCCAGTTTAGGTATATGGTTATAATCGTACCTTGCCTTTTACCTACAAATTCATAAAATTTGAAAATGAAACTTACATGTGATATTTAATACCTATCTTACAACCTACTTGAATATGCAAAATGTGACGAGTTTTGCAACATATGTTTTGATACTCATCCTTAGTCCATTTGATAAATTTCCAAGAAAAAAAAAAATAAAAATGTACACAAGGAATATAAACAAACCAATTTGAGTAGAATAATATTAAGCTCCAGTTCAATATAATAATTCAAAACTTAGAACTTGGTTCAATCATATTTATATAGGTTTAATTATTCAAGAAAATCATTTTTTTAAAACCAAATTTATGTTGAAACTTGAACTTGATTTGAATTGTATTTATATTTGATTTGAAATATTGATTGAGCTTTAGCAATTATCAAAATTGAATAGGTTGAAGTTTGAACTTGGTTCGATAAGCTATTTAAACTGTTGAAGCTTTGATTCAATTACATTCAAATTAAATTTGAGCTTAGTGAAAATACATCATTTACATGATGTCCCTTTTTATATTGTTATTTTGTGTGACCTAATCTCGTATATGAACTATATGATTATAAAATATATTCATCTATCAGGATTCCTATTATCGTGTTTGCTTAACTTTGTGGGCCGACTCCTGACAGACAGAGGCCCTCCGTTGCCCATGTTCACCGAATCAGCAAAACAATTTTCTTATTTTATTTTTAAGAATTAGAAACATTAGGTTAGTAAATGATATGTCGTGTTATGTTAGTGACCGACAGTGTCACCTTCATCTCCATAATGCCAAAGGTGGACTTATCATAAACCCCACAAAGCGTGCCACCCAATAATTCGTACTCTTTCTTCATTTATTATTCCGACCTTAATTTAGAGATAGCAGCCAGCCTAATTCTGAATCACCTGAAACCATGATTCACAAGCTCGATTCACGAGCTCGATCGTAGTTGAATTATAATCGGTTTATAAAAACGGTAGTTTTGGGTCGGTTTGATCCTTAAACAGTTTTCTTTTTTAATATTTAATTTTTTATTAATTTTATTAATTTCTTTTTTAAAATACATTAATAATTTTTAATATATTTAAATTTTTATTAATTTCATTAATTTATTTATTTTAAATACATTAACTATTTCTTATAATGTAAGCTCCTTTTTCTTTTTTAAATGTATTAATTCATTATTAATTTCTAATTTTTTTTATTAATTTCTGACTTTACAAGATTCCAACTTTTCTATTTTTTTTTCTCAAATTTTATTTTTTTCTTATATTTAAATCCTTAACATTTGACAAGTTTTATAAAAAGAACTTATATTAATTAAAATTGAATTTTCCATTTATTTTTAACACATAATTAACTTATGATTAATCATTTATCATTATTTTTAAAAAATTATTATTTACTATCGCAAATAAAGTAGTTTTGATATGTAATAACTTACTGGATATTATTCAATTATTTTTTCTAACTTGATGCCTTCCTTTTCTCTTTCTCTTTCTCTCTTTTTTTTTTAAAAGGGTGAACTAGTCGATTCAATGGTGAGTTGGCCCTATGGTTCGCAATCTGCCGGTTCAAGTGGTTCTGCTCTCTTAAACTGCTTGAGCTCTTAAGACTCGACAGTTCTACTCGACTTCTCATTGACCAGGCTAGTTTTTCCACCTGTCAAGTCAATTTACAATTCGAAACCGACATTGACTCAAATATACCTTAATCTATATTTTCTTTATATATATAAACTATTTATTAAAACACTTATAATCTAATAATATGAACTGATTTTTCAATATAATAGACTAAATTTGAATATCGTATTTTCCATTACACTCCAAAACAATAAATAATAAAAAGCACATGAATTATCTACCATTAATCATTCATTACCAGAGTTACCATATATAAGTTGTAAGTTAATATCACTTTTTAAAAATAATTTATAACAAATAAAAATACAATGAACTTCAATAAAAGTACAAAAAGCAATAAATTACAACAAACATAAACCATAATGCTAACTTGAATTAAAGAGTGGTTATGTGGTTTGGTGCTAGTCTAAAATATAGATAATGGGATAAGAGTTGATCAACCTAGTTGAGTTTTTCTCATATTTATCAAAGTAAATTTGTATTTATTGGTAATATTATACAAATGGGGTTTTATAACATTTTGTATATATTGACAATTTATAATGTATCTTAAAACTTGTATCCTATAATTCACTAGGTACAAGTTTTAGATAGGTTGAAGATCATACTCAATATTCCACTTTTTAAGTAAGAGATAAGCAAAATTTCAAAATATAATATCATTTTAAAAACCTATCCAAGCATGGAGGACCAAACAGACCGCATATAATCTTTTTAGGTTCCCATGCTCACTCTTCTCAATACGATAGTGTATTGTCATTTACACACCTAAAGTATGTCATAATGCTAACATATCCCTTTTGTGTTATTATTATAATCCATCCCTTTGTTGTTTTTTTGAGTGGGCAACTAACAATAATTATTTTGCAAGGAAAAAGACTTCATAACGTGGCTATCAACTAGAAGATTAATTTAGCGATGTGTATAAACCAAACTCCAATATTTTAGTCACACATTTGCTTTACTTGTATCAATAATCAATCATTAATCATATCACATTGAGCCTTTTTCTAATCAAGCCGACGACTATGTGGCTTTTGGTGGGACATCATCTGACCGAATGTTTTCTAGCTAATCATCTAGTTAAGAGAATTCTAGTAGTACGATGAATGAACTGATGAGAAATGAATCTTCATACCTAATCAGCTTTTTTATAAGGTATGCCCATAAAATAAAATCCACTAAGGGGAGTATAAACATTATTTGAAAATTTAGTACAAAAGTATACAACATACATTGTAAATGCATCTTCTCAACTATGAATAAATTGTGGATAGATTGTATGTGAGTTTCGAAAATCGTATTTAGGACAACCGTACTTGAATTTATAGTTTTCGAAAAAATTTATTTGAATGAGCCTAAACTTTATGAAAATTAGAAAAAATTATTGGGTAAAACTTAATTACTTTGAAAGTATAAGATTGATATTAGATGTATAATATAATAGTCTACTAATTTTGAAGTGCATTATAAAGCTTTTACTCTTGTCAAATCAATATGAAATTATACTTGAAGAGTTACATAAAATAACTATTTTATTTATTTTGCTTTCTTGAGAGTAATACTGCACTTGATATTACTATCGCCATTTAACTCTTGTACATGTAAAATTACCCATAGCCATAGTTACATGATCTTCAAGTAATTTCCCACCGCCACATATCCTATATAAGCATACCATAATGGAAATGAGAAAGGTGTTTTTTAGAGTTGCAACTAAGATTAAGATAGTTACATATTATATATTTTATCAATTAATAATGCTTATATATGTAGGTCAATAGGATGATAAGGGAATCGGAGGATGGGGTGATATATATATGTGTATATTTTACTATGTTTAGTCTATAAATAGCTTGGAGGCTTCAACAAAAATATATAAGATATTCTCCATTGCTAAAAGAAATAAAAAGAAGATGAAGAAGACTGTTGATGATATTCTTATAGTCAAATTTCTATTGGAGTTGGGAGCAAAACCAAGGTAAGTTTGATCTTAACTCTAGCTTAACGTAAAAATATTTATAAAATCATTTGACAATTTATATTGTTAATCATGTACAAATAATACGTACAACCAGTACTTTTGGATACATATGTAATGAGGTAAATAACTCATAATGTTTGTGCAAAATATAATTCTTACGGTGACATTTCAAACTTATATAAATTGGATGTTTAACCATAAATAGCATTTAATTAATTACATTTAGAGCTCACTTATACTGTATACAAATATTGACACAATATACCAAAAATAAGTGGTGAGAAATTGTACATACATATATATTATATTATATTATATTATATTGATATATTGTTTGAATTTTCAATGAACAATTAAATGTCCACCACCTCCTAATGCTTTTATAAAGGAAAATCACCTTCGAAATTTAGGACTGTGGATGGAGAACACAATGTTGTGGGCATGCAATATAAATATATGTATATGTCTAAGTAGTTGTCTTACTATATAAATATCTTTTCTATTATATATATGTATATACACACTTAAACTTGGGAGTATTGAAAAGAATATATGAGTACAAAGTAGAATTTATGTGGTGAATTATGACAAAAATGAAGAACTATTTCGAAGAGGAATTGATTAATAATTTCAAGTATGTGCTTTCTTTTCCCAAAGTCAAAATGTGATATCGTAAATATTATTTTATGTCAAATAATGTAATGACTTTATGAGGACTAGATCAATTTTTGTGTGATTTAGTATTCATATAGTTAGGGCTAGAAATTGCATATGTTATTGAGCTATTTTTCGAAATTATATAAAATATAGCTTATTTTATATAATATGAACATAATAAAATAATCATTGTTGTTGGAGCATATAGATATAATATAAAACTAGAAATACCCTTTAGATGTTATTTTTCGAAATAGAATCCATAATATGTATCATTAAGTGTGTATAAACTCAATAACACTACTTTTACTAAAATTGGACAATCCTAAATAATATAACATATATCTATATAATATTATGAGAACTTATGTACTACGGTAACCTTACCATAATTAAAACTTAATTTAGCTTATGAGAAATATATTTCGATACGATCGAAACGTTATTATACGTAATAGTATAATTACGTATATTATCGATATTTAATAATTTAACTTAACTTATATAATAAAACCACATTATGTTATATAAGGAAAATAATAATATACCTTGGGTATATGAATATATATTTACATATATAGTTGTTCAGTGGAATATATTTTAATAGAACCCTAACATTTTCTTAACTCTTATGAAAACAAAATATGAGTTTTGTATATATATAAGGTCTCCCAATTATCAAAGCGTTGAAGACACGAGTCTTCCGTAATAAGCGTATAGACAGATAAGTTAAGATTGTTACTTTACCACTTATTGAAATACTGTATTAAAATATCTGGAAGTTTAAGAGTACTTTGATTGTGATTGTAAATTAGCTCTTTATGTGCATGCTATATGTATAGTTGATATTCTAATTGTGATAAGAGTTTAACTCCTTGGCATGTTATTTTGCATGATTATTTTATTTTATTTTGTAGTGAACTTGTTTGACCACCCTTAAATGGAGTTAAGAGTAAACTAATTACTAACTTAATTAGACATATATAGTAACTTTTAGTGGAACGATTAAAAGTATCAGGCCAAATACCGATTCCTTTTTATAAGGGTAGTTGAAATGGTTATTTCCCTATCCTTAATTGAACTGAGTATTGGCAAGGAGGTCGTGGTAATGGTAAGGATTATGGTTCGAAGGTGATTACAGGAGGAAGGTATTCTTCATTGCATAAACTCGAGTTTAGTTTGATTTAAGTTGTGATAAAACTTCTCAATCAAAGTTAAAGTGGATATAATTTCTCTAACCTTACAATGAACCGGATAACATTATGCGATATTTCAAGTAATTGATTGCATTGTCTTTCATCATAATTAATAACCTTATTTGTAATTGTATGTTATTCTTCTGATTTTATCCTACTTACAAAACTAGTTATGTTCATATCTCCATAAACTCTTTTGCAGATGACGAGTAAAGGTTAGGATGTTCAGATATCACTACTCCTAGGTTAGTGTGCAATTGGGTAGAAAAGTAAGGAACGAAGAATGCATTAAATTTGAGCTTTAGGCTTTTCTTTTGAGTTTTAAGAAAACTAATTGGGAATTTCTTAGGATACCTACTAATTTCTTATTTTAATTGTAAATAGACTTTAAATATGCGGCTTTTGGTAAACTTTGATTGTAAATTATAATTCTAAGTGTGAAACGTTTATATAAATACTATTGTGTTATGAAATAATAGGTTGTACAAAATAGATATTTTATAAAATTACAACAAGTTTGATCATTTACAAGTATTAGAATAGATGCTTCAAACTGGTTAAGTCCTGTATGCTTTGTGTGGACTACATCTACGATAACAGCTATAAAGTCAATTTTTGTCTTAGGTTAGTTTACACAACGTGACTGTTATAATTTCTTTTGTTTGGAGCATGATACTGTATAAATTTTTAAAGTATGGCTTTTCCTCCTTACAACTTTTGACAATATATACATGAAGCCTAAACCATTATTAAAGTTAAAAAGCCATTGCTTTCATAATACTTGTAGGGATAATATTGGGGTTTTAGTAATTGTTTGAGGGTTATTTGCATCTTTTTAAAAGTTATGCGAAAGTAAAATCACACTTTAAAAGTTTAAGAGTTTATTTGCATTTGAACAATAATTTATGGGTATATTGCGATTATATACACTCATTCAGCTATTAATAAGATATGGATAGATCATTAAATTTTTAAAGTGTGACCTTATCATTTTAGATAACCTTTAAAGATGTGCATATAGAATTCAAGTCATTGCCTAATTTTTAACATTGTCACTATTTATAGCACTTATAGAGACAGTATTGAGGTTTAGCAATAGTGTAAGGATTATTTATATATTTTTAAAAGATATGAGGATATAAAATCATGCTTTAATGGTGTTGATAAGATATCTTGGATGTAGGCGTCCAAACCTAAGCTAATCTTTTCAAAGCATAGACCAAACATTTATAGCCCAAAACAACCTAATAGGAGCCTAAGACAAGCTCCCTAAAGCTAGGATGGCCTCATCAAAATTGATGCCAAGTACCCAATTTCAAGGCAACCTTACCACAACTTGTAAAAAGCTCATCGACCTTGAAGCCTAATCTAAGCTCCCTTCTTCAAAATATTTTATGGAGCTTGGGCCTTCAAACTCAGGCCGATTAAGTCTAGCTTACAAGTTCAAATGAAGACTAAGTTGGAATAGCTCCACTAGATAACGAAAGTCAAAAACGGGCATAAGTTTTTCTCAAAATTTTTTCCACAAAATCAAAAGTCAAAAGAGGATCTAGGAGGCTTATCTCCTCCTTAAAATAGACCAGTCAATGCCTTATAAATAAAGGATCAATAATACTAGAAAAAGATCCCAATTTTCCACCTTTTACATATATTATGCACCTTCCCTTATTGTTTTTTCACATGAGTATTAAAGTAATCATGCTGAAACTACTTAGGTTGCTCTTTAAACTTACGTTTGTTACCTCGGGTAGGTTCTTTATAACTCCACAATATCTTGTTATTAACAAAAGGTGTAAGGAATTTATCTTTACTTGATCAATAGTTTTGGATTGTAGATATAATTTACCAAATTTTAACTTTAACTTCAAATAGTAACAATAATATATGTATAAACCATAATTCCAACTTAATTATGATTTGATTAAAGGCTCAAACCTGGGAGACTAATAAATTGAAATTACTTAAGCGCCAAGGTCTTGCGCAGTAGCTTTGTGATGAATTTATTTTATATTCTCGGAATACAAAATGGAAAAGAAAAAAAATCTTATTTTCTTGGAAAGTAGAGATAGGAAAAAACAAAAAAACAAAAAGGAAAAAGGAAAAAGCCATATGTTTCTGCTGATTTGGGGGAAGAGAGGCGACCACACATTCTCATACTTTAGCACATGACATTAAAGACATCGATATTTCGTTGAAAATTACTTGGTATACAGTCTTGGAATAAGATGAGCTCGACGCGTTCCTTCCTTATACATTCACATTCTCCTTTCCTACTTTGGACAATTTTGGACGGTTGCTTTTGGGAACTCGTCAACTGATAGTTAATAAAATTTTAATATGTAAAAATATAAATATATTTAGATGTCTTTGATGCTTATACATACTGTTAATACCAATAAATTTTATTTTTTAAGAGTGGAAACTCTTCGTGTTTTTCAATATAAATTGTACATTTGACTAAAAAAATGCAGATGCACAGATGATTTTTTTTTTTTTCCCTCCAATGCTTAAGGATATTTGCCCTATGCTATGACCATGTTGTACACGTAAAGTTCTTAATCATGATTTATTGAAGAAGTCAAGCTCAGACAACCTAATTCACAAAGTTACTCAGAAAGAATAATTATTCAAACGTTATCAAATTAAATTCAAATTTTAACGATGCCATAAAGGCCTCTGCGTTATATAATCTAGTTAAAATCCCAACACAATAAGCGAATTTTGGTTTAAAATACATTCATCTATAATTTAAGATAATATTAAAGCACATGAGACTTTTCTAACCACTTTTAGTGTATTTCATAAATTTTTATCACATTATTTTAGTATTATCCTTACATTATATTCTCTAAAATTAATTATTAACCCCTTCCTCACACAGTTAGCTTATTCCTCAAGGATAAATTAATAATTCAATTATTCATAAAAAAAAAATAACTCAATGACCCTACTAATCCACTAACTTTTTTATTTCCTATTTATTTTCTGAACTACTTTCATCATTAAAAACTGGAAATTATTTATCTTTTTCTTAAGCTGATACATCATGCATGTGGTGTCAGTACTAATTTACATCTACATATATATATATATATATATATATATATATATGTATATCTCTGTGCCGTTATGATTTGTGTTAACAATTTTACTATAATTATTTTTATTTTTTACACCGGTATTTTGTATGGAAACAATAAAAAGAAATAGCAAATTGGAAAAAACCACATAACAGAGAAACAAGCTTTCCAGTAGATAAACCCCTAGCCCTAGCTTAGCTTCTTGCATCATAAAAAATACTAGATTTATTTAAAATATTATCACAATTTGAATCTTATCGATGTATATACATAACTTTTTAGATTTTTCTACGCTTTCATATATATTTTTTAGTGGATTAATTTAACCCCTCGCCTCACCCTTTATTTTATATCTATTAAGTTTGAATTATTAAGATCATTGTATTTCCAATGATAAAGATTTAATGAATATAAAATTAAAAAAGAGATAGAGAGTTGGATCAATCTCTAAATAAATACAAACAAACCATAGAAGCTCTGATACGACATTTTTTCAATCATATAAATTTATACATATTATATATTGTAATTTTATATGATTGTGCAACATCATATAGCAAGAGTTCAAAACTGCGACACACTCTTTCACAGGCGACATGACTATTGAACACACGATAATTGAAAGAAAAAGAATTGTTAATTATCGTTAAAAGTTATTAGTAATAAAAAAAATACAAAGTGAGGAAAAAGAACGATAAATAAAAACCTCTAAAAAGAAAAATGTGCAATTTATTTATTGGACGAATGTGTTTTTATTCTCCTTTTTCATATTTACGCAAGGAATAAAGGGTATGGTTCAAAAGGTAGTTAGCGAGATCCAAAATGCTGTTGATTATGTTAGTTTAATCCTTTAAATTCATTATACATAACTTTCAATCATGTGCTTAATTTTTCTTTTTCAGTAATAGTAAATTATAGTAGAATATTTTCATAGGTATTTTAATTTTATAGTACCTATATAAGTGGATAAGCGCTAACAATTACAGATAGCACTTAATAATATTACGGGTAGTCTGTAACCATTAATAACTGATATTTAAATCAAACGTGATAAGGATAAGTATGTTTTCTATTGTTTCTAGATAAACCTATTCCTAGAATGAAGTTTTACTTCAATTGAGGACAATGGATTAATATGGTCAAAACATGTAGTTCTAATTTCATTTTCAAATAAAATGAAACGTGGTCTAGCTGGAAAACTTGCACTTCAATGTATTATTTTTCCTTAGTGGAAGTCACTGCGAAATCCCTAACAAGTTTGGCGGTCCGACCGACCGGCCGATTTATAGTTTTAATACCAAACAAATCAAGATTTCTAACCTATTTAGTTGAATTATTTAATGTAGTGAAATATTCAAACTAACTTCCGCCGAAATTAAAAATAAAAGGGACGTTCGGCCGGACAGTCCACACATCATATCACATTGGACTGGTTTTATTCCTTACGTCATTATGACATAGTTTACGTGTATAATGATAGAACAAAAGACAATGATATCTAGGATTTGAGGTGGTATCTAATTATTGATGTTTAGAATCATGTCTTGATCCATGACACCTAACTAGTAATTCACCTATAGCTTGTATTGGATGGAACCACGAGATTTTAGATTTTAATTTAAGTAATATAATATTTAATAATGCAATCACAATCATATGAGCTCAATCGATTTAATTAGATTAAATCGGAATTGGTCTATAAAGCAAGTTAGTCGATGGCCTAAGCTTGCTTGAACATGGCCTCAACATAACTCATTCAGATTGAATGGTCCAATCGCAACCCAACCAGTATAAGCAGATTTATTGGGCCAAATTACACAACTATCAAAGTCACCTTATCATATCCTCAACGCTTATTCCTTATCAATTGCCACTATAGATGAGCCTTGAGCCAACACATATCCTTAAGTAGTTATACCCCTTACATTAGAGCAAGGAGTTCAATCTGGTTTAAAGCCTATTAACCTTCTAATACAAAGAATCAAAACCCAATCCCTTTTCTCTTTTATAGTTGATTCATTTCATAATCAACAATACTAATATCTTTTTCAAAATTATTAATACATAACCTTAAGATAGTTGATTAAACTATCTTTCTAGTTAAAAATCCTAGAATTGTATTAATGATCTTTACATTTTGTTATTAGGTTTCACTCTATTCTAAAGAAATCACTATAACCTATCTCTAAGTTTACATTGATTCTTTCTAATTATACTAGCCTTATAACTATGTATAGTATAAAGAATTTTTTAGGGTTTTATTCATGTCATTATCTTAGACATGATTATGTCACTAACTCGTACAACTTCCAGTGAATGAAATTGCAAATTTGGTACAAAATATCACAGTAAGGGAATCAACATGACCATGCGCTTTAGCATGTCTTCCAACACGACCACACAACCATGCTCTTTAACACAACTCAAGTTCTCATTTTGCAATTTCTTCAAATATATTTTAAATTTGTACATCGATCAACATCTAAGTCCTAAAAATGAAAATTAAACAAATTAAGAATTAGAATTCAGTAAAAATAACTTAAACATCTATAAAAGCTTACTAAAATTGACCTTTAAACTAGGTATATTCATGTTGTTATCAATACCATATGCTTTAGAAAGTTGTAAAATTCAAGATCAAATAATCGATGTGCTCAGCGGTTCGGCAAGCATGCCAATGGACCTAGGGCTAAAGCCGATTGACAGGCGCATGTCTTAGATTTTGATTTGACGATTATTATGGTTGGTCGAATTGGAGGTGTGTAACAATCGATCGCTGGTCCTAATAGGTGACTGGGAACAACAACCTCAATCGTCAACCCTAAGCATTCGACTGGGGACATCATAAGCCTATATATTGTGTTCCCTTTTTTGCAGGTTTCTAACGTAGTATGAGGCACTAGGTTTACATGAGGCTTATATATAGACTTATAACGTGTTTAAGACAAGTGCTAGTCCATTCTTGCAGAAAATATTTCTATTTTGGCATAATTCATTTACAGCTCCACTGCATGGCTCCTCACCCTAAGTTCTTTCGGGGCTTGCTGCATAAATTTTTATATTGTCTACTTCTCTTATCTTAATCTTTACGTTACTATTATTTTGATTGTATTATCTAAAATTTTCGCAGGCGGACAAAATATACATATGTTATGGATTATTAGTTCTTGTTAAACTCATCAATGGTAACCCATAAATCACATAACGTTAACTTTAAAAAAAAAAAAAAACATATGACTATATTCTGATAAAATCGTTACTTATGCATAAATGAATTATATTTTTGTGACATTGGTGACAAAAAAAATGATAGATTTTCAATTTTGAAATAAGATATGGATGATTGGTTCGAGTTTGAAGACAAGCGTAGGAAATTGTTAAAGACCAATCAATGTATAATTGCATTAAGTTCTGCGCTATTCAGCAAAATATGTATAAATTTCAAATAGATTCCTGTGTCTTCTTTTATCTTATATTTGTAAATGCATGATAAACTATATATAAACGTATCCGATCCATCTGAATTTTGTTTAAAGGAGAATTGCATTGTAATATTTAAACCCTTTATTAATGAATCCCATTTCAAATGAAGTTGACATTGATTACAAACGAAAGCTTTTATGAGCACAAATTATTTGGAGGTAAAATTTTAACACCACAAGTTATTATTTGATACATCATCTTTTCCAAAATCATAAATGTGATAAATTTAACAAGTAAAAGTTCTATTAAATATAATACTTAGTAATTTCAACTTTCAAGAATCTAGATAAACAAAACTTTGAAAAATGGAAATTAATCCTTAAAAGTTATTTTAGGTAAAGTTATAAATTAATAGTTGAGATTATTAGAATTTAAAGATATCATATAATATTATTATGATATTGTTTTTTTTTTTATGTAATTAAAACTGTTAATTACACATGACTATATTACAAGGAGATAACTTAAAAAAAAAAATAAAAAAAGCATGTTTTAAGGATTCATTTAATTAAATGTGATGTTTAGTAATGCTCATCTAAAAAAATCAAAATCTAGATAGTAATTTCTACAATATCCCGTGAAAATAATTATCACTTAAATCTGAAATCTCACAAAATCTAGAGAGGATGGAGAAGTGAAGTAAAAGTCAAAGAAGAGACAAAAACAACTTACCAGAAATGCTCTTTTTGTGCTGTCTTATATCCGCATCCTTTCTGGCACAGATGTTGACTCCGACTAGCCCCAAAATTAGTTCCATTTCAATGCCTGCATTGAATGGTTTTTGCGGATTTTGCACAAACTCCACGGCCCAATAAAATTAAATACCAACTTCAGATCTACCTGAATCATGAAAACATGTTGCATTAATACTTGATTTTGGTACAAAGTTATAATCTACATTGGCTACGTGTCTATATTCATTATTTATATAATGTAATGTATGATAATTAGTCAACAAATCTAGATTTATATTTGTACTATTTCATACATGCATGTGGTTATATAATTTACGGATAAAAGGTTTTTTTTTTTTTTACAAAATCAAATCAAATTAGTAAATGAGTTCAGATGTTGACAATTTATAGAATAAATCAAAGGGCTACGTGCTGTCTTTGACAGACAGAGCAGAGAGGGCAGTCATTTGTATTTTAGCTAAGAGCTGTCTCGTGACACTTTCGCTAAGTTTGGCCAGCTTGCAAGCACGATATGATCCTTTCTTTTCCCCCTTTTGTTCTTTGAAAATGGTAACGAGCTCCCTCCTTACGGCATTTCAATAAGTCAAAATATTATTTCTCATAATATTTAACGCACTTGTTGTTTTCTCGGGAAAACTATCTAATTAAAGTTAGCTAGAATAGGTGAAAAGTATTTTATAACACATCAACAAATGTTCGGAAAAACTTTTAATGACGCTGATTTTATTTAGACGAAAACTATAAGTTTTAGCTTGAGGTCAAACGCCATTATAACCTTTCTGAAAGCTTTTAAAGCTTGCAAAACTTCATTCGAACAATGATTTCATAAAACGATTTTGAAATTGATAGAAAATTAAAGAAATGGAGATGAAGAATATTTTTAAGTTAATATTAGTTAATAACCAAGTTGATAAATAGTAATGGGGCCATTTTAACCTTTAACCTAAAAATTTTTAATTAATGTTGAAAAGTTATTCATTACTTTAACCTTATATACCATTATTCAACACCCTCTACAATTTATGTGAGACTCAATTCACATTCTATTTAGATGGAGTATCGCACACTACATATATGATGCGTATACAAATTAACATCAAATTTGTGATATATTAATTGCAAAACATTTATGTATTAAATTATATAGGAGTAAAAATTAGAAATATATAGAAAGAAAAAGTTAATGTAGAAGCTATTGAAAAATATTGATAATAAAGAATTGTAATGTGACTTCAATGCCTAAGGCTCAAACTGCCATAGACCGTTATGTATCCCTAGTAATTTATCGACATGCAAAATTAAACAAGTAACTAAAATCTCCAAAATAACATGTCAACTCCATAACTCCCGTACAATTAAGTTTCAAAATAACTAAAAGTTATAATTAAATATCTTCAAAATACTGAAACTAAAATAAACATATTTAAACTCTTATGTTCTAAATAAATTGACAAGTATCTTGCATAACAAGCCTATTGAATTTCTCTGATTAGCTGATCTCATCTCATCATTGTAGTAATAATAACACTCTCTAATGTCTTCATCCTGATAATAATAATATACTTCCCCCATCTCATCATAATCTACACGTACGTCTAAGATCTCTTCAAAATACTGAAAGTAAAATGGACATATTTAAACTCTTATGTTCTAAATAAACCAACAAGTCTCTGGCATAACAAGCTTATTGAATTTCTCTCACTAGTTGATCACATCTCATCATTGTAGAAGTGATTATACCCTTTAGTATCTTCATCCTCTTAATAATTATACACTTCCCTATTCTCATCATAATCTACATGTTCATCTAAAGTCTTTGCAATTGAAAAAAAGAAGAAGAATGAGCTAATGCTTTGTACGAAAACTAACAAACATGAGCACAAGATATACGAGGATCAATATAACATATGCAATAATGCAAATGAAAATACCAAACAAGAAGTTATTATAATAAATTAGTCAACAATCAACACAGCTCAAAATCACTTATGATTAACCTTAAACTTGGAGCATCTTAGACTCTACACATGATTCTCAAATTTGGGATACTAGTATTGTGGCCCCTATTTAAATAGGTATTAGGACACTAGCTTTGTAACCCCCAAACGCTGTCTATCTTATTTAGTTGTAGGATATTGGTACTATGACGCTTGGACACTAACCTACTTTGCTTTATATCCTATCAAAGGGGAACTCTACTTGGAACAATGTCTCCCAAAGATCACCAAGGTGTTACCTTAGGGATATTGGTATTACGACTCTCTAAGCCCAGCCAAACACAAGCAATAGTCATAACATAACCAATATTAATTAGTTCAGTTCAATAATAGCTACACCACACAAGCATAAACAACAAACAAAGGTTTTACGTATTTAAATCTTACAAATAACTGAAAGCATCTAGCTTAGAAATCTTTTCAATCTTACCACTTAAAGTACACATACAAGAATAACTTGATTTAAGGTTTTAGGTTGGATTTAAATTCTTTCATGCATTTAGAATAGGTTGAAATAAGGTGTAGAAGGTTTAAAAACAAGATATAAAAGGAAAGAGATAGAATACAAGACCACGATAGATGAACACAAACGTGATCTTCGATCATGATCCTATTTTAAACTAAACTAAATTCATGTACATGTTCTTAATTATTATTGCAAGTCTACGACCAGGTCCATGGCTATAGTTATAGGCTGTGTTCCTTTCAATCTTATTTTTTTCCTCTTCATACTTCAATTAGAATTTACGTTGAGGGGTCTATGGGTAAGACTACGATCATGGTCCCTGCCAATGTTCCTCTTATTTAACAACCCTCTTCTCTTTTTCAACTCCAATCTCTATAATTGATTCCAATTCAATCCTAAGTTATTTAATACTCCAAACCCTTCATAGTTTTGATTCTCTTTACCCATCTATAACATTAGGACACTCGGATGTATTCCTAAAACACAAAAACAAAGCAAACACAATAACAATAATAATAACAAAGATTATAATGTACTTTGATGGCTAAGCCTAGCGATAATTGTAGAACACACTACAAACAAGATTTATTTGAAATTCCTAAAATCACATTTTCAATAATCAATAACCGATACAAAACTCTCCTTTTTATTGAAGATCTAATGAATCTCTTATGATTAGGGTTTTCCCTTCGTTTTCTAACTTTTGCCTTCTCTTCCCCAATATCAATCTTTTTTTTTTTGCAATACCAAAATCCTTTAACATTTAAGGTCAATTTTAGTCTAATAATCAAGAAAATGGAAATTCCGATTTGTAGGCTCTTACCTAGGTTTCGTTTTTGCAAGTTCTCTAGAGAGTTCTATAGAAACAATAGTGTAGAATGAGACCTAGGGCAAAAATAAGGCTTTTTGTACTTAAAGGCAATGACCATTTTGTCCCTTTTATACAAATCTTATTACTTATTGATGCGGCAACTAAGATTTTCTTATTTCTTTTCATTTTCTCCTTTTTATTATTTTGAATTCTCACTGGCTTCATTGTAATGATATGAATAGAACCCATCATATTAAAGTATTGTCTACTTTAATGTGATATTCCTTACAATTTTTTCGTTAGTACAGTTGCTTCTTAAAAAGCCATCCATTGTTCCCCCTAAACATACTTAACCTCGAAGTCCTTATGAATCTAAGTTGCTATACTAAAACACTTCGATGGAGGTTACAATCTCCCTTACCTACATTATCAATGTCTTTATTAGTTTCGTTACATATGTCCATGACCATACCATGTAAAGAGGACTCTAAGGGTGCTTTTATATAGGATCAAGAGGTATCCCTACACTATAGTAGTTTGCCATGCATGGCATTACCTCCCCCATTTCAATTGGTAAACTACTTTGATATAACTTAAAGGTTTGCAAGTGGTTTAAACTGGTTAACTCGGCCTGACCCATTTTGGCTCATGAGTTAAATGAGCCAAATTTATTTGACCCTCTTTTAAATGATTTAAAAAGAATTAGCTCTAAGGGCTAAAAAAGTAAGTAGGTTAAATGGACTAATTCAGATTAACCCATTTTGGCTCATGAGTTAAATGGGTTAGATTTATTTAGCTAGCTTAAGTAAGTAACTCTATCTTAACATGTTTTTTAAATGGGTTAAACGGAGTAATTCACGAGCTAAAACTTATTTGCATACTTCTAATATCACATGTAACTATTTAGTCGAAACTTTTCACATCAAATTGTTTGCTTTGATGTGATACGCATCACAGTTTTGTCCTTATTGTAGTTATTTCCCAAGAGGCTGCTCACTGCTCTCCATGAAACATGCTTAACCTTAGAGTTTCTATGAATCCAAATTGTTACACTAAAAGCACCTTAATGAACGGAGTTTTTTCACTTTTTGCATGAGTACATCTTATGCACAATATTTTCATATGTAATATATTGTAGCCTTAGGGAGTGATAGTAGTTATTCTAACTATATAGCCAAGCATTTCAATGATACATAGCAGTAGACAAAAAATACTAAATTCAAAAATCTTAGATGTGGATTAATACGTTTATAAGATGTTAGAAAATAAATTAGAACATTTAATATTTCACGATGTAATTAATCTAAAAATCAAATTTTACATGATGAAGGTGGATGCTACTCATTTTGAAATCATTATTTTTTTTAAATTCTTAAGCTAGCTTATCACATCATTTTCTTTCTTTCGATTTCAACTATTAATCATATGCTATAATACTTAAAGAGAAAAAAAAAATAAAGAAAATCTATTTCTTTTTGTGTCTACTTCAATTTCTTTCACCATTTAATAACCATTCTATTTTCACTCGGGTTTGTCTATAATATGTAACTAAACTTTGATTAGTAGGGTTAGAGTATCTAATTTTATCGGTGCACTGTAACGATGTCCTCAGATGGGCAAACATTGATATGACAATTGCATGTGTTAGAACAACCTTTATAAAAATAGGACATGACATGCTTTGCCACAAGTTGGAAAAAAAAAAGAAAAGAAAAGAAAAGCAAATATTTTGTTTCGTTTTTTAATCCCATTCCATATACGTATTTCATGCTTTATTTATATAAATGTTCCGAACAGTAACAATATAACTTCAAACCAATTAGAAATTTGAGATTCTTTTTTAATTGAAGTGAAATGTTTTGTTAGCTACACTCTATGGTTGCTTCCATTGTTGTCCAACCCAACTTAAATGATTATCCAAACTTAGGAAAGGATCAAATAGTAACATAATATAATTGGATTCAATCGCAATTTACTTGGAGTTGGATTGAGAGTTAGATTAAGCTAACCTTATGACTAAATTATATTAAATTAGATTGAATTAAAAAGATGAAGTTAAATTTAATAAGAATCGTTTCCTTTTAGAATTAGTATAATCTTATATAATAAGATGCTCAAATAGAGCTGCAGATAAATCATATAAAATTTAACGCTTACAAGTCTATCCCTAAAACTATCTTATTTATCTTTTATTGTAATTATTATAACTGAACTTTTTTATCCTCAAAACCTATAAAAGACACCTTCAATAGAGGTATGCGCGTTTGCATTTACGTTAAAATCACGACAACAGAATTTTTTATGTTTTTCAAAATTGAGTATAAAATCTGCAAAAAAAAAAAGAAAAAAAAAAGAGTATATATGATACTAAAACGAAGGAGAATGGTTTTGCTATTGCACCTTTCAAAACAAACTTTCCACTAATAAATTCCTCCAATTGTTCTTTAAAATTAAAGAACCCCTCTTATCTCATGTATAAATAAAAGTTAATTTCAGAAAACTAGAAGATTTTCTTTACTTTACTAGCTTTTGTTTTTTTTTTTTTTCCTATATATGCTATCGACTTTAGGTAAGGAGAATAAATAAAACTCCATGATGTTAAAATTAAGAATTATTCTAACTCGTATGGCAGTTTCCATTTTTAACGCAATTCAATCTTTTTTTTTTTTTTTTTTAGTTTAAGAGTAGATTTTATATACGTATTATAAAAAAAAAATTTTTTTTTTTAATTTAACTTCTTATTGACAAGTATTTGGAGTGGCATCCATTAATATTTTTCAATTGGAAATATACTGAAAAATATTTCATCTGTTATTAACGAACTTAAGAAAAGGATAGTAGGCCAAAAAATTCTTGTAACGAAAAATTCTTTGCACCGTCAGTCAGCTTACTGACAAATTTTTCTCGTATAAAGTAGTGCTCTTAGAAAAACCACCACTGAAAATTTGTCGGTAAAAATTCTACTAAACTGTGCGATACCAATAATTAACTAATTAAGAATACAATGGAAAAGTGTCGTCTAATCAATCAAACTGTTTAAAATATTCAAACGCGTGTCATCCCAGTGAAAGCTACAGCTACTGCTGCCTCCTACCCCTATTTCATTACTTTTACGATTGACAGGTGTCCGAAACACGCGGATTTCTTTACTGTTTCTTTCGTTCAGCCGTGAAATCCATATTTAATTTAAGAAACTTTAAATCTAAATCAATATATTAATTATAAATTTAACTGTTTAAATTTAAACAAATCTAAATTAATAATGAGAGAAAGGTTTAATTAATCTTATTGAAATAGGAAACAGGCCTATAAAATTTTCCTTAAACATATATTAAAGATAATAATTTAAAATCTTTTATATTTTTAGTATTAATTATATATATTTTTTACCAACCATTAAGAAAAGGAAATTCCAATCTTAATTTATTTTGATTGGAGATTAATGATGATATAACTAACTTAAAACTGTCTTAACTAATTATATATTTTATTTATGATAATATAGAGGATCAAACAGTAATTAATATTCACTTTATAAATATAGTTTTTATTGATAAGTCATTATAAATTTAAAACTTTGGTCAAGTTGAAATTATATCTTTTATCTTATGAGTAGTTACAACTGGTTTTAAGTAATTGATATTTCTTTCTTATTTTAATCGTTTTCATTTTTATATACACTACATTTTTCGCTTTAAGTAAGAATATTAAATCCAATAATTAGATATGGAAAATCAGAAAAAAAATTCCAACTCTCTATAATGATTTCTGCTTTTAATATACATTAAATTTAACTTCTTTCATTTACTAATTATTTGAGTATGAGAAACAATTCACACACGGTATTTTTAATAAGATAATCTAAAACACTTAAAAACATTTGCTTTTTATTAGGAATCATTTAAGGAATCCCTGGATTTACTTTTTGAAAATTGATTTTATATAGAAAGAATAATATTAATAGGGCACTTTCGACATAAGTTTCTTAGATCCAATTGGATTCGACACGTCTTGTGACTTAAGATTTATCTTATCGGCCTAAAGTTTAAGCTTGAATAGATTAATCCTAATAAATCTTGCAACGGTTATAATGCACAAAATAACAATGAAATAGCTACATCTTGAATAAATAAGAGACATTGGGCACAACGACTTTACTCTCTTACTCTTATGAGAGAAAATTTTTATCGTCAACTGATTTCTAATTGCTTGTTTCACTTCACTATAAATACTAAGTTGTTATCTAATAATAAATATTTCTATACTTTGCACATTAAACATGCCTAGTACTTTCAAACATTCTATACTTTCTAAAACTCACTGTTAATTTAAGTATCAGAGTGAATATGTCGGATAACTCTCGATATCCTTTCACTTTGTACTGTTTTATAGATTCATTACGTATAAAATCCGAATGACTATTGACAAAAACTTTAAAATGACAAATAAATATTTGAAAATATATTTATTTAATTTGGCAACCAGTTAATATTTTCCATTTTACAACGTTAAACATCAATCACACTTCTTAAATTCACCTAATAAAATTGGAAGTTTATAATAAATAGTAAAATTTATTCTTTTATATTTATAAAATATAAAGCTGGAAAGATCCATTAACATTTTCTACTCTTTTTTTCACTTTCCACTTGTTAATGACACGTACTGATGATAGATTAAGACTCTCCAACTAAAATAGTAAATTTTTTAAAATAAACATATTCCCTTCAAAAACTGGTAATCTTTATATATTTTTCTGTGGCTTTGGATACTTCTGGCAATTCGTGCCTGCCAGCTTTCTTTTTGGTGTGGCTGAATAAGTATAAAATCTGCATTCTAAAATCTAAAAAAATAAAATAAATTAACAAAAAGGTGGAAACTCGAGCCTTTTTGTCATTTGGGTCTGTGAGATTTTGGAGGAGAGAGAGAGAGAGAGAGAGAGAGAGAGCTCCAATGGTGGAGATGGGGTTGAAGGAAGTGGTGGTGGTTGTGTTTGGAGTGTGCATTATGTGTTGCACATTCACACCTATCAGTGGTGATACAGATCCAGCTGATGGTAAGTAGTGTACTACAAGGACCCTTTTCTTAAAGTGATTGTTATTTCGTTTTTTTGGTGTTTTTCGGTAGAAAATTGTCATTCTTTGGTTTGTTGCATGAGCTTATTGTAGTTAAAGTTGCCGTCTTTTTGGACTAAGAAATGTGGGTTTATGTAAAGTTTTAGTCTTTGAGCAGATAGGAGTTCGGTTTTCCATTTTTATTGTGGTTTCTGATTGTGTGATATGGTGTAAATGTTGGAGTAAATGAGTTTTGGATTCGTGAGATCGCCTTCCGGTTAAGTAGTTTGATTGTAATTGGTTGTTGGAGTAAGATTTGTGGGTAATGGGACCAGTTTTGACTATTGGATACTGTGATTTTGGAAGAAAATGAGTTTTGCATCGGTTAGATTGGTTTTTTGCATGAGTAGTTGATTGTAATCGATTCATGGAGTGAGATTTGTAGATACGGAGACCAGTTTTTGACTGATTGTCTGACTTCTCTTCCGTGCCTTCAATATACTTGTTGGTAGTTGATCATATAAAACTTGTTGGGTATGTTTATGATGTTATGTTGCATTATGACATTGATGCATATATTTTTACCAGTATCCAGTTTCTCGATTGATTCTATTGAAGAGGAAAGTCATTTGTTCATTTTTTTTTGGGTAAGCAAGTCATTTGTTCTTTAAACCATCTATTAAGGTGTTTTCGGTATCTGTATGACGTGCATATACTATTAAATTTGTGTGCATATATTCGTAATGGGATTCACCAAGCAGCTGGGTTTATTTTAGCTAATGATCAAGAATCCATCTCTGCCAAAATCTTGGGATAAAATGTTCTGAACGCACCACACCAATCGCCCAGAAACAAGATCCACAGACAAACTCGAGTATGGTGCCCCAAGTACTTCTTGTTCAACTTACCCATAAAAATGTACATGTAATTTGAAGGAAACATGAATGAGACAGGGTATAGAGAAAAATCGGTGTTGAAATTCTTCAATCAATTCTATGCTATTTCAGCCTGGAGAGAAATTTGACCTAGATGAAGCTTGATTTTATTATGATATGTGAATTGGAATTGCCAGTGTCAGCTGAAATGATTCAGACTGCTAAGAAGGAATATGTTTTCTGAAACTATGGATGGATATAATAGATGATGGTATAAAATTTGTAGCTTGGTATTCCTGATTCATCTAACACTTGCTAAAATTGCACATTGAAGGATTTGCAGCCCTTATGTTGCCTCTCCTCCAAAATAAATCAATTTTGTTTTACGGAATGTGCTTATTGATGATCATGCCATCCATATTATTCATGGGTTGCAATGAATCAAGAAACATTGTGAGACAAAGGCAGAAAAATTTTTTGCATGACTATTTGATCTATCTTTATCATGACATACATGGCAGAAAGGTGGCTAAGTGCAGTGTATCTGTGCCAATTCTTTCATTCATTTCTCATAAAGCCACTCATTCATCCTCTTTGGCACTGTGCAATTGTCTCTAGTGATTCAGTTGCCTCATGATTGGCATATTTGTCATCCGAGACAGCAGTATATTGTTTATACTATTAAATAGTAATTATTGTGTACCTGCTAAAAATGTTGGATTCATGGTGGGGCATACTGGATCAAGGATAGTCGATTATCGTCTGCTGTATTGATATTTCTTCATTTTAGTGAAATGTCAGATGCCAGATTGATATTTGATATATTTCTGTTTGTTACCCATCCCCAATCCTCTCCTTGAAGGAAACTTAGGCTGATTACGTAGATCTTAATGGCTGTGCTGCTGTATTGTCCTTCAACTGTTGATCTGTAGAGGTCCTAACAATTGATTTCAGGCCACTACCCTGCTTCACTTTCATATCACAATCTTAAAAGAGTGATGTCTCTTAAACTTTTTATTCAGGCTTAAACTCATGAAAGTGACCACTTTTAGATTTCTTCCACGATAATTACAGAACTGTTTTGTGAATAATGTTTTTCCTCTGTAAATACAAGAGATGTATTGCATGGCTAACAGATTTGCAAGGGAAAGTAGCATGTGTCTTATCTTTAGAAGTAAAAGTTTATATGGTTTTTTAGCTATTCGATCCTTTTTCTTGAGTAATGTTAGCAATTCGATCCTTGCTGCTGTTGAGGGATCATAGTCATATGAATTCTGTGGTTTTACATTTGAACTCCCCCTATCTTTACAAGGCAGGTGATTTTAGCTGTACAATGTTTTTCTAAAAGCTCTATCCATATTTAGTTTTCTACCACTGTGATTCAAAAGTGCTATTCTGGCCTGTTACACATTTCATTTCAGCAATGCTTGCTTCTTTGTTTGATGTGTGATACATCATTGGTCAGAAGTTTTCCTTCCTAGAATAATGAGGCAATGGAAAACAGATGTCCTCTTCCATCAATGTGTGTGGTAACTTTTTGTATCCTGTCTTGGATATGTATTCACTCTCCATTTTCCCTGTTTCACCTTGAATCCAGTCTCTGCATTGGTGGGCATGTATACCAGTTTAGGCAATCCAAGTCAATTAACTCAATGGAGTTCCAGTGGTGGTGATCCATGTGGACAGTCTTGGAAAGGCATAACTTGCTCTGGATCCCGTGTCACGGAAATGTGATTTTCTCACTCTGTGTTGTCTTAGACTTAACCGTTATCTCTAGATCCAAACACTGAGGCACATTCTGTTATCTTCTTTTATCAGTAAATTACCAGGTCTTGGGCTCTCTGGATCAGCTAATGGACTCGGTTATCAGCTTGACAAAATGACAGCAGTAAAAATTCTGTAAGATATTCCATTAATGATCTCGTAGATACTCTTATTTGCCCTGGCTAATCACCTTGCTGCACTATAAAGTGGGTTGGTCCCATGGATTGTAACCATAACATGCTACTTTTTTTGCAGTGAATACAAACTCACCAAATGATGTAGAAATAAGAATTACGAAATCTTTACTTTAATTTTGCATCTTGCTAGTTTATTGTTCCACTACCATGTTGAATGAGTACTCTTGATCGTTTTGCAGAGACCTTAGCAACAACAATCTTGCAGGCCAGATGCCCTATCAACTTCCTCCAAACCTTACCCAATTGTATGCTTCTTGTACATTTCCTTTCTGCTTTGTTGGTTTCCATTTTCTTATCTTAAGATTGTTTGCATCAATTGCTACTTCTATCCACAGAAATCTTGCAAACAACCAGTTTAGTGGTGATGTTGCATATTCAATTTCTCAGATGAAATCACTCCAGTACCTGTGAGTCAGATGTATTTTCATTTTCCTTCTTGCAACTTACAAAGAAGTTTCATATAAACGAGTTTCATTATGTGAATGCAGGAATTTAGGACACAATCAGTTTAGCACCCTTACTGACATGTTTACACAGCTCACTTCCCTCTCTACATTGTAAGTTCATTTGCCACTTTTCATCTGAATGGACATCTTTATGGTTGCCTGTTGCCTCTCTTATTTGATTAAAGACTTTTAAGCAAGTCTGGCATCAACTCTTTTCTAGATGATCAATACAAATTGTTAATTCAAATTTCTATTTCTCTCTCTCTCTCTGTTTTTTTTTTGGGTACTTCGAATTACTTATGGTTCTCCAGTAAACACTCTAGGTTATAGATCATAAATCATGACTGTAGCTTCAAGACATGAATAATAACAAAAATATTTTACTTGATCAGGGATCTTTCTTTTAATTCTTTTTCCGGGAACTTGCCTTCGAGCTTTAGCTACCTCACAAGCATGACAACTATGTAAGTCTTATATGTCATTTAACAACTATAGCTATACCATAGTCTTGTTTGCCTTTCATTACTTCTTTGTTTATCTCTGTGCAGGTACTTGCAAAACAATCAGTTCACAGGAAGTATCAATGTCCTTGCTGGTCTTCCCCTTGATACTCTGTTAGTAACAGTAGCAATTTGTCTTTGTGTTTGAAAAAAATTCTCTCATATTGTTAAATGCAAGGCCTTTGACTCATATTTATTCTTTTAGGAATGTTGGCAATAACCGTTTTACTGGATGGATTCCTGAGACTCTCAAAGGAATCAATCTGCAGTGAGGATCTGACCGCTGCTAAGTTTATTTGTACTTTTTCTCTCAATTAGGAAAGTTATTATACTTTAGTCCCATGACAGGAAAGATGGTAACTCATGGAGCTCAGGACCAGCACCTCCACCTCCTCCTGGTACACCTCCAATCACCAGACCAAACCGAAACCACAAATCTGGTGGAGATAGCAGTTCATCAGGCAGTGATGGAAGTGAGAGCAAAAAATCAGGAATAGGTGGTGGTGCTGTTGCTGGGATTGTGATATCCCTCCTTGTTGTTGGAGCAATTGTGGCATTCTTCATTTTGAAGAGAAGAAGAAGAAAGCCATCAAGAGATGTAGAGAAACTTGACAATCAGCCCTTTGCTCCTCTCACTTCAAATGAAGTCCAAGGTAATCTACCCATGTCGTTCACCAAATAATGGCCTAAATAACAGTCTAATGCTTTGTTTTTTAATCATTATGTTTGCATTTCTCTGATTATCTAAAATCTGTGTGAACGTGTGATGTTTCTGCTGTACTATACTCACTAAGTAATCCAAGACTATAGCAATATTCAGGCATTCTATTAGGCTATTATTTCATAGATGCATAGTGGACAGCGAAAGCTAGTTTTTATTCTTTTAACCTACCTGTCTTTGCTTTTCATTTGCAATGTATTTATTGCAGAAATGAAATCTGTTCAGCCTCCTCCTGTGATCAACACAAAAGCTTTTGATACTATGGCCTCGATTAATCTGAAGCCACCGCCTATGGATCGTCACAAATCATTTGATGAAGATGACCTCTCAAACAAGCCTGTGGTTGTTAAGAAGAAGAAACCCCCTGTAACTTTAAATGTCACATCATATTCAATAGCAGACTTACAAATGGCAACTGGCTATTTCAACGTTGATAATCTTCTTGGGGAGGGATCTTTTGGACGTGTTTATCGGGCTCAATTTGATGATGGAAATGTAGGTCCTTTTAACATCATGCATATTTTCCTTTTCCTTTTCCTTTGCAGACTTCTCCTTCTACCTAATATCTTTATGTTGCTGTGGATATGAATTCTAATTGATCCAAATTCTTGCATTTTGAATATAGTAATACATCACTTTGGTGTAGAACAAACTTGGCTGAATATTTCTTTTTCTTGAGCTAGGTTCTGGCTGTGAAGAAATTAGATTCATCTGCTCTTCCCAGTGAACTCTCTGATGAATTCCCAGAGATAGTCTCAAACATCTCACAGTTGCATCATCCTAATGTGACAGAATTAATGGGTTACTGTGCAGAACATGGACAGCACCTCTTATTATACGAGTTCCACAAAAATGGCTCGCTGCATGACTTCTTACATCTAACATATGAAGACAGCAAGCCCTTAACGTGGAATTCACGTGTTAAGATTGCTTTGGGTACAGCGCGGGCACTAGAGTAAGTCAGCAGTGACTAAATTATAATTATTGAAACTGCTGGACAGGGAACAAAAGTTTGTGCTTGAGCTGTGCATCACTCATAAATCACGTCTGCTGCTTGACAAAAATTTTTGTTGTGGCCATTTTGGATGTTGCCTGTAAAATCTTTTGTTGATGAATGAGGAATTAGATATTCAGAATGCATGCATCATCCTATACTTGATCTCTGATTCTCATTGCTTTTATGAGCATCCTATGTAGCCATTGTTGAGTTTATGTGCCACTTTGATCCATCTTCATTCTGTAATTATGGTTGTTTCAAACTTTTGTGCTGCAACTGATTAATGACATGCATACAATTCTTAAATTGATTTTCATGTTCTTGAAATAATGGAGAACATTTTTGCATCCTTGCTACTATATTGAATTTATTATTTATCGTAAAAAAGGAGTGGAAGAATTATGCGAGTGCCTGTGATTGATCCTTATTAAGATGGAGGAGAAGAACTTTTTCTTCTGCCCCTAAGAAAGCAACGAAACTTCTACAACTTTCACACATATTTGCAATTTGCAAATGTGCAGAATTTTGTGTCATTAGAATTTTACCTGTAGTAGAGCCATCTTTGCAGCCCATAAGTATCTTGCACGGTGATATTCACAATTGCACTTTTCAGGTATCTGCATGAGGTCTGCTCCCCATCAGTCATTCACAAGAACATAAAGTCTGCCAACATCCTGTTGGATGTGGACTTGAATCCTTATCTTTCAGATTGTGGCTTGGCTAGCTTCCTCCCAAATGCTGAACAGGTAAATTTAGATTGTATAACTGCTATACTTCTTGTCCCCCTGCTAGTCCAATCACTCTGCAGCTTAACTTTTTTGAGTTATTAAGAGGATTGGTCGTTATATTTAAATCCTATTTTCTATTTGTTGACAAAATTCTTCCAGTAAAACTATCATTTGTTATTCCAGAACCTCTATGCTTAAGTAGTTTGGTTGCTTCATAATTTGTCTAAGAACAGTATATGCATAAGCAGTCTATGTAAGTATTATTTTAAATTTACCAAAGAGAAATGAATGTCATAAATCTGAAATCTTATGCTGTTGCAGACTCTAAATGAAAATCATGGATTGGGATACAGTGCTCCTGAGGTTGCGATGTCTGGTCAATACACTCTACAGAGTGATGTGTACAGTTTTGGAGTTGTCATGTTGGAGCTGCTTACAGGGCGCAAACCTTTCGATAGGTGAAAATACATAAGCTTCTAATCGTTGTATTGTACTTGGGTGAAATAAGTAGACATTTCTTGTCTCACAACTACAATTCCGATTCTATTGGCAGCTCGAGGCAAAGAACGGAGCAGTCCTTAGTTCGATGGGCAACACCTCAGCTTCATGATATCGATGCTCTATCCAAAATGGTCGATCCTGCACTCAAGGGACTCTACCCAGTGAAGTCTCTGTCCCGATTCGCCGATGTTATTGCTCTTTGCGTCCAGGTAATTTCTTAATGATGTTTTCTCATGCTCACTGGAAGTTGAAAGTTGACATAATTGCTGATGTGATACTTCTTTCTTTCGTCACGGGACAGGTGGAACCTGAATTCCGTCCACCGATGTCTGAGGTGGTTCAAGCCTTAGTTCGACTAGTTCAACGCGCTAACATGAGTAAAAGAACATATGGCAATGATCAGCGGACAACCCAACGAACTGATGATGCAGACGAGCAATCTTAAACAGCAGTGACCATCAATCGATGATTGAGTTTGCTTGGGGAGAAACTAAATGATGGTTCGTTTCTGACGCCCACTTATTTGGCATGTGGTGGTTCATTTTTTAAACTTCATCTACTGTGTTGTACCATATAAAAAGAGAAGTAGCTTGGTACATTATGCTTGTTAATATTACATGGCTGAGCTAGCAATACTTTTATTCTTCTTTACTTTTCTCTAGTGCCAATGTGAGTTAAAGATTGAGAGGACGAACTTGAATTCGAGTACTTTATCGTAACTTCTATTGCTTAAATAAATAATAAATAAAAGAAGTATTTTATTCACTCCGTGAAGAGGCCTTATAGCCAATTGATTTCTTCTTCAATATTTTCTCCACTGTTGCGGATAGAAATGAATGTCAGGCGTCTGCTGAAGGTATAGCTGTGAAATGTTTCGTGCAAGCACAGGAGGAGGCAGATTCTCTCTGCAAGCTGTTTCTTTTTCATCAGTGCCTTAATGAATTGTCTTTTGCATTCTTTTGGAATTTGCGATGATGATTATGTTTTTGTTATATCAAAAACATTATTTTACAGTAGCTGTCCATATATAGCCATTACCTTTAGCCAAGTTCGGCTGCTATACGTGATGACCGATCCTTAGCCCCTACAGCTTGTATCAAGTTTATGGTTTACTTTTGTTATGAACGGTTTTCTTTCGTGCTCCAAGAACAGATTCTTCCTTTCCTGTACATATTGCTATTCTATTTTGGCCAACTTAATATTTATGGAGAGGAGGAGATCGAACCTGTTCCATTTTAAGAACAGCATTCATATGATATTAGTTGTAAAGGGCTTTGCAAATGCACCTTATTTTAGCTCTGGAATTAGAGTCGGATCTCAATCCACCCAAGACAGCACATGAAACTCGTGGATTGTGCAGTAAAAAGAGCCTTGAAGAGCCATGAAAGAAGAGCATCAGCTAAAATGCGAGCCAAGTTATCGAACAATTTTGAGTACCAGGAAGGGCGCCTCTTTCAACAGAGCAAAAAATGTTTGTAGTGAAGAAAATCCTTATTTTCTTGGCGTGCTTTTTGATGATTATAACTTGAATGATGAAGGACCTGTAAGACAAATTACAAGAGTAACCAAAATCACAGAACATAAAAATTTTAATCCGATTTCAAATTTAAATCGAAGCATTCCCACGTTATAATCAACAAATACCATTAACTTCTTTTACGTTTACAACATATGTGCTATTTATTTAGCATGCTTTTGGAAAGGAAATCCATTTAACTGAAAAATTTTAATATGGGCTTGATCCATGCATATCATATTAGAGCGTCCCATCGCATCAATATTTGTATTTGCTCTAATGAAATCAATATAGACCGGATTCATATGAGAAAAAATCTCCTTCCAAACCCTTGTTGTTGCTGAACTTGATGCAGATGGCACGCCACCCGCCGACGCAGATGCACATTAAGAGAAGATCGAACTGGTCACATGAAACCCTGATTACCCAAAATTTTCGACACTCCTTTTCTTCTTCAAGCCAAGTACCTTTTTAACATTCTAACTAGGTTACGAAGATCCTTGATACACATCTAAATCAGTTCCAGACAGCTTAAGCTCTTGATGCGTGTGGTTGGTAACAAAATATCAAAATCCTGGGCGATTTTTCTTATTTTGTTATCATCTTTTTGTTGTTAATAGCCTGTATTTTGTCCGAGCCAATTAAAATAGGGCATAACCATGAGGTAGTTAGACATAGGGGTGATATTTTCTGTTACATCTACTAGATAATGCATGATTTTTTATGCTGATAGCGAACCTTCCCCAAGTAGATTTCTCCTATATATTCTCTTGACATAATGGAAAAGCAAATACAGAAAATCCAGCCAACAAATAATATTACACTAAACAAACATATTCATATATGCACATTCTCCTTTTTGACGACAAAAAAGATAAAGGAGAACACAAGAAACTCTGATCTTAGTTACCTAAACATTCTTGAGGTTGAGGTGCACGAGGTTCACAGATTTGGATAATTTAGTTAAGGGTATTATCTGACTTCAGCTGTTTGGATACTGATGCTAATATGATCAGTATCTGTTGAATGATCATCTTCATCATTGGTGCCTGAAGAAGGCCAAACAAAAGGTGGGCGGAAGGGAGGGATGTACGGCATTTGAGCAAGTCCTGATATGATCTGCACAATGGACTGAGTGTTTGGTCTTTCACCAGCACTTGGATGTGAACAAGCCAATCCCAGAAGCAGCATTCTTTCGGCCTCTTCAGCAACGTAGTCATTCCTTAGCCGCTCATCCACTGCCTCCAAGATCCGGCCTTCACGGTAGAATGACCAAACCCAGTCCACCAAGCAGTTGTATCCACCAACCTTAGCCCATGGCCTAAGGCCACATACCACCTCAAGAACCACAGCTCCAAAGCCATAGACGTCCGATTCCCGAGTGGCCCTTCCAGTGTGAAGGCATTCAGGAGCAATGTATCCCATGGTTCCCGGAACTCCACTCCTTTCAGCATATGATGTCATCTCATTGTCTATGGCCCTTGCCAACCCGAAGTCTCCCAAACGTGCATTGAACTGTGAATCCAGCATGATGTTATTGGCCTTGAGGTCTCTATGCAGCACTTTCTGGTTATACTCGTAATGCAAATAGTGAAGAGCTGATGCGACCCCTGAAATGATATTAAACCTCAGGTTCCATCCTAGCGTTTCCTTTTCCAGACCGCAGAATAAGTGGGTGTCAAGGCTTCCATTTGGCATGTATTCATATACGAGAAGAAGCTTCCCATCTTTGTGACACCAACCTGATAAACTCAGAGAAAAATAGAGCAGTTAATTTTCCTGCCTAATCTGATTGTTTATCAATTTAGAGACAACATATTCTTCTAAGCAGTGGCCTCATAATTGAGTCAACTCCTTTTTCATGAACTCTTAAGCAACCAGTGGATCAAGCATAATTACTTCACCTTCATTTCTTGAATACTTTTTATATACATCACTTCTTCAAAGCATAGATTTAAATAGAGATGCGTGCAGCATATCGATTGTTAAATTTAAATAGGTATGTCTATAGCATATTCATGAAGGATTCGATTGAATTGGACATAAACCTAGAGTCAATAAATGACTCAATTAAAATACAGAGGACTTGATTAACATTTGGCACAAATATAGAGGATTTCTAACATTCTTTTCCCTTGAAAATTTTTATTCATGTACTAGAAATAAGCATGGATAGCTTGAGAACTATTGAAGAGGAAGTAGTTTAATCAAAATCATGATAATGCTATTTATTTAAAAAATTCAGACATCTGCAATATTAGGGAGCTTATATTCATTCTTATCAGAGGGTAGGAGATATCTGGAGACTTTTAAAGAACTTGAAATATTTGCCTATACAAGATCCTAACAGCATGCTTCCTAAACTTCTTGATTAATTATCTTGTCTATTTTAAAAGTAGGAGTAACAAATCTATCAGTGGAGGAATAGTATTACCGAGTAATTTGACTAGGTTTTTATGCCGGAGAAGATTGATAACCGTGAGTTCTGCCAGGAAATCATCCTTGCTCTTGATACTATCCCTAGAGAACTGCTTAACAGCAATTTGCAGGTCTTCTTCATCCAAGACTCCTCTATAGACAACACCGAACCCACCTTGACCAAGCTTTTGCTTCTCATCAAAGTTGTTAGTAGCCTTCTTCAATTCCCTTAACCTGAACTCCCTAGGTGCTCCTGGCAGGTTCTTGAGAGCCCCTAGAATAATGGGATCATTTGCGGCAAACTGCTTTTTTCGCAAGAAAAAGACTGTTGCTCCTAGTGCAGCCACCAGAAGTGCCACTATTGGCACACCAACTCCCAATGCTATCTTCATCTCTGTTCTATTGTCATCAATGGGCAATTCTTCCACTGTCAGATTCCATCTTAGTACACAATTGAGCTGAAATGTATTCCCCGTGGATGCTGAAAACCCCAAGTAGGAATCTTGTTTCACATATTTGCTGATATCAAGATCAGCAGTCATGATAGGACTATCAGGCCGGGATTTTGTTGGTGTTTTGGTTGCCTCCTCTACCATATACACTCTAAGAACCTTCTTAGCACCGTCATATTCAATCCAAACCATGTAGTATATGGTGACATTATTAGGGGACAATTCAAATTTGGACAAGGGTTCTGTCTGGCTAGACCTTACGCTATTGATGTCTAGACCGATATGGTTATCATCAGGATCGTAACTTTGCTTGAATGTATCGAACTCGATGGCTATAATATGATTGGTCGTGTTGCCATCAGTGGTGGAGTTGGTCAATCCTAAGAATTCGCCGTGGCTTTCAGGTGGATTGTTAAGATCAGGAGCTATCAGGAAGGTTAGTCCCTCACCAGGACTGGAAAGATTAGTCCTGTAGAGGTTGATCAAGAAGGAAGTATTGAATGAAGCAACCTTCGTTAAGGAAATACTACTAGAGTTTGAAGAATTCGAATCTCCTTCCCAAAGCTTAAATGGTCGATTCAGCAGGATCCTTCCTGATTGGTTTTTGAGATTAAAGTCTGCATTTATTGAATCCGGGGTTAGTTGGAGGGCCTCATTGTTGATTGAGGCCTGAGGGATAACCTGGAGATCATCATAATGGGATGCAGTAAAAGGGCCGAAGTGTTTAGTGATTGTTTTCAGGCTGTTGGCTTGTAAAATTGGCAGGAAAAGGAACACCATGAAGATGTAGAGCTTGAGTCCTGGATACATTTCTAAATGTTGGAAAAGCATGAGAGCAGAACAATGTTGAAGGGTCCTTTTGGGTAGGCTGGACAGGAGCTTATTATTTGCCTTTGTATTGCAAGCTTCTGAGAACCAGGAGGAGTTGAATAAGACTCTCTCTTGTTCTCATCACTTGGAACTTTCCCTCTTTTCAAATATTTGAATTGGTTCTATTCTATCCGGATTTTGTATTACAATTTTGGCAACTCAACTTTGGCACATTGAAAAAAAGAAGGTTCTCCCCTTTTTATTTAGAGGCATATACTTTTAACTTTTCTACTTTCATTTATCAACCGTGTATTTACAGCCGGGAGCTTTTCTTTATACAATGATAAAAATAGTTTTCATGTTCTCGCGCTTTTACATTTCTGTAAAATTATCTTGAACACTTATTAACGGAACGGGACTTTATGTATATATAAAATCATCATATTTGTAATTCATCATTAATGCAATTTAAAATTCGTATTGACTAGGCAATGTAGAAATCTGATCTTACCTGTGGTAGCATTTCCATTGTTGTCTATTTGTCACTTTTATATCATTTTCTCAAACTACTCTTCTTTCGGACTAATCTATTTAGTTATTTTTTGGCCAATGGACTATTACATTTAGTTAAGAAGAGATGATAAGGTGTTATAATTTTTTATTCTATGAGTAAATTTTTTTAACTATAATTTGACTTTTACCTCTTCACCTAATGTATGCTGAGAATCCAAACAATGCGAAATCAAGTATATGGGAAGTTAAATGAAAATGAGGGATTCAAACTCAATTCCTCTATAAATTATAATTCGATGCCTAATTCTACTTGCTTAAAGAAGCACTTCGCCACACGGAGGTACACCAATTCCAATTGTCTAAAAGTTTAAACATTATTTTTTTAACATGGCTACACGAAAATTGAAATCATTTACAATGGTCCTGCTCTTGCATATTAAGAATTATTACGCCCTTTCAAAAGAAAGTAACAAGCATTTCGAATGCAAATTTTAACAATCATTTCCATTCAATTGGAAAAAATATATATATATATAATAAAACCTCTCTAATACGATGATAGAAGAGAATTATTATTATTATTATCATTGTAATATCAAAGATCTTTCAAACTTATAAGTTGGACAAGAATTGCGGAGGTCTACTTAATTACGTGAATCCAATGTACTAGTAGGGCGACTATTTTGAGAACCGATCTATTATTTAATACATAATTAAGTTTTAATAATTCTTCATGGACTCTGTATTGAGATAAATGAATCAAACACGGAGAAAAATATGTACCTTCATCTATAAACAAAGACCTAGCTTTAGAAAAGGAAATAGTTTGCACAATAATTGAGGAATTAACAAATCTTATTATAGTTTGAGTATTGAACTGTTCAATCTATCATTTAATTATTTAATTATTAAAATTTTTATTAGATTAATTCCTATTATGACCTAATGATCAGATAATAGATTTGACGTCCCACTCTCTTATTTTTTTTTTTTTTTTATTTTTGGCAATTATTGACCAGCGGTTAGGTCAGTCATAGAAGAATCTTTAGGGATGTGACAAAAATGTTTAATTAAGTGGAAGCAGACAGAAGGAAGATGGTTGGCCGGCTGAAATTGCTGAACATGCGTAACCTCCAGGAATTTCAAACCAATCGTGATTTACAAATTCAACATTATATCCACTTGCAGATGGGCATAGCCATAGGGTAGCTTTCAAGGGACTAAAAAAGGAAATACAACAATTTGAGGGAAAAAGCAGTTGGAACATGTGTCTTGGAGGACTAAAATTCATAAATTATCCTTGGAAGAATACCACCCTACATATTAAACCTTGAGGTTGAATAATTTTCGAATTATACATAATTTTTAGGTGGCACTCTAAGCTTTTCAAAATATCGGGATCATAACACATCTGTATTACGGGATGCTTTGATTCAAAAAGCAAAACACGTGTATTGTACAGATTGATCAATCATAAAAGGGAAAAAAGAAAAAAAAAATGAAATAACTATAAAAGAACAAACAAGCATGTAAAAGAGAAGATAAAGAAAAATGAGTAGTTATATACAAGATTCATTTTAGTAGATTAAACGTAGCATCAGTGTAAAGCTTCTCACTTTATATGTATTAATAACCTGCTACTTTTTTAATAAAACTTTTAATAAACTCTACTGGCATAATTTTTTTCTTTTGAGGGTTAACTACAATACCTATTACAACTGTTAGAAAAATAGAGAATCGAAGTTAGTTTATTTCGTTGAAAAGATCAGTGTTCATATTACTAAATTGTAAAGGTCTTTACTTGTATTATCCTCTATTGTATTCTTTAAATAATCCCTTTACAACCCTCTCTCAACCCATCTTTAGTAGTGGCAATAGACTTGGGCAACAATCGATTTCAAATCATGAATTAGTTCCGTTCGATAGTGGCCGGGCCGAAGTGCCTTACCTTAGCGAATTGTCGGGTTTTAAGGGTTCAAGTGGTTTGTTTGGATGGAACCGCTCGAATCAATGGGTTGCGAACCGCTGGACCAACCCATCATGAACCAGCGAGTTGGCTCGGCCGATTTACCTCCTTCAAAAAGAAAAAGGAAAAAAAAAAAGAGATCATTAAGTCAGAAAAAATAATTAGATAATATTTAGTAATTTATTGCATATTAAAACTACTTTATTTGCGATGGTGAATGACAATTTTTTTTAAAATAATATTATCAAACTAATGATAGATGACTAATCATAGGTTAATTATGTATTGCGGATAGATAAAAAATTCAATTTCAATTAATATAGGTCCTTTTTGTAATACTTATTAAATGTTAAGAACTCGAATATGAGAAAAAAAAATAAAATTTGACGGAAAAAATATAAAAAAATTGGAATTGCATTAAGTTAGAAATTAATAAAAAAAATAAAATTATTAATGAATTAGTATACTTAAAAAAAAAAGAAAAAAGGAGATCATATTATTAGAAATTATTACTGTATTTAAAAAAAATTAATAGAAAAAATTAAATATAAAAGAAAAAACTAACTCAAGGGATTCAAATCAATTCTTAAACCGACGGGCCTAATAAATCGACTCGAAATTGTCAACTTACAAGTTGGTTACGATTTACCGTATCACCGATTTGTGAACTGACGATTCAGAGCTGATTTGGCTTAATGCTCAACTTTAAGTGATAACTATAACTAAAGGGATGCTAGTGCTTGAGAGGTAACCCTATCTTCACCTCTTTCCCTATCTAAAAGTTATAATTTGAAAGAAAGAGAAAGCAGAATGTTAACAGAAACGGAATAAGAGGTTTATTTTCTCACTTTTTTTTTAATGTGATTTTTGTTTAGGAAATTATATGAGGTAAACTTTGTAGTTTCACTCTTTTAAATTAGTAGAGAAATTGCTTTCTTGCAATTTGAATGGAAGGGATGTTATGGAAACATTTATAGGTTGTTAGACGATTTTAGGATATTAGATAGGCTTTGGTTATAAAATTTGAGAATATGTAGTCGTGAAATGAAGTAAGATAGACAGTATACCCTACTCCTTTGTAGCTGCTTATTCCCTACCATAAAGTCCGGAGGGCATCACCATTAAAGGCGTGTTTTTTCCAACAAGCAAGGACACTCGTGGCATCGTAGCATTAGGAATATCGGTTTTCACACTGAGTTGATAGTTGAAGGACAAAAAGGTTCTTGAAGGGTAAATATCTACCTAGCGAATAATTTAACTAAACGGTAATAAACACATTTAGTGCGCAGATGCATATATTAACATAATTCAATATATATAAATGCTCATTTGATTGGTAATTAAACTCTTCACTCTCCTTCCAAAGCTACTTTTGAGAAAATTTCCCGGTTATAATCTTTGACAATGGGTAAGGATGAATTAAATCCTTTTGTTTTAGTGGCGCAACAGATAGAGAAAAAAAAAAAAAAATTGTAGTCTACGATATTTTTTAACCAAAGAATGATTATTAATTTAAGCAAAATCACCTGAATTACTTATGTTAAATTACGTGTGGACAACTTCATATGAAGTCATGACATGAAATTGTAATACACACGTATTTTAATATTAATATATAAATATATAAATTTTGGTATATATTCTAATTACTGAAATATGCACAAACATATAGATTCTAGTATAAATATATTGATTCTGATAACGGTAGCTTTAACTAGAATTTACATATTTGTATTAGAGTTTATATGTATATATAAGTGACTTTATATAAAGTTATCTTTCGCAAAAAAATAAAAAAACAAACGGTGGATGAGGCTTTGCCTCGTTGCATATATAATTTCAATTGAAATTGTATGTCTGTCCATTAGGAGACAAACCGCCAGATTGGTTGTTTTACATAATAGACCCTATTCCTAATATTTCAAAAGATCGAGATGGCACTGAAATTTTTTTAATTTATATTTAGAAACTAATGACACAAAATCAAGACTTTCTATAGTTGTTGATGCAAGGACTTCATGTAAGTAAAAGATCTGCTTCAAAGTTAGTTAAACTATTAACTATATGCCAAAAGGGGAAAAAAAGGTTAATTATAAATACTCTCTTTAATTTGTTAATGAGGTGTATATAAATTCTGATTTTACTTTTCAAAACTTCTAAATATATGCACATACACCCTCATCTGTTATTAGAATCACAAAAGGTTCACTATAAATAGAGTAGTTGTACTCTAGGAGTCTAGATGGTCATCAAATTAATAGTTTGAGAGTTGTATTTGGTATTTATATAAAAAACAAAAGGTCAAACTATACTTGTCTTGTTGTAAGAAACTTTACCCAGAAAAAAAGGACGGCGGTAGGATTATTTTATAAATTTGGCCGGTATAAACGAGTACTTGCCAAAGACTTTTGCAAATATGTTTGATGGGTTAAGCTACGGATATTAAAAAAACTAGGGCAAATGATGTTTGAATGAGTTTCTCTTATAACAAACACGGACGACTCTTTCACGAAGTCAAGGTCATCACCGTGTGCCTTTTGGCATGCCAAATAAGTTAATTGTCGATATTATTTTCCTGTTGGAACAGTTTGAATTCTTATACTTTCATTTTTTTTTTTTGCCTATAAAATAGTTGGCAAAAAAAAAAAAAGAAAAAGAAAAAGAAAAAGGATAGACCAATTGCAGGATCTTGTGTTATTTAGTCTAAATATTTGAGGAGAATTTGTTTTTGCTTAGTTTTATAAGGGATAAGACCCAACATGAAAATTTATTTTTTAGCAAGTGATTGATATAATAATGCTTTTATCAAATCGAAGCATAGTAACTTTAATAACTTAAACATGTGGGATGATTTCGATAGGCTTGCTATATGTGCTTTTCTATGTCTTTGAAGGGAATGGCATAGAAAAAATCAAAACTGTATCGCAAAGTAAGAGATTCATATTCATGTCAACAGGCCATGAGGGTTTTGCAATAGGTTTATTCGGTTTTCCAAGATTAAGGATCAAATTATGTATATGTAGCAAAAATAAATGAAAAGTGAAAATTCACTTATTATTTTATTTTTTGAGAATTATGGAATTCTACTTCTCTTCTAATGCTATTGTTAGGTTCTTAATTCTTAAAATAACTTCTTCTCCTTCCATAAAAAAACCTCATCCTCTCTCTCCCTTTTCATCTTCTTCTTCCTCTTCATATCCTTCTCTTCCTCTAGTTTTCTATGTGTGAGTTTTTTCTCTCTTATTTATAATTCTCAAATGCACATCAAATCAAATAAGTAAAATAATATCATTTTATTTTCATTTTTTTTTAAGAAATTCCCAACCAATTGATTGTTAATCGAATTTCGAGTAATTGGATTTTAAGAGTAGAAAGCGAGCGAGGGGGATATGCTATAACAAAATTGGACCTTTTTTCAATGCAAGGGATGATCAATGCCCTTGTTCAGTTAATTTTGCATGCCATTATAATTGTTATATTCGATGAACGTGCATGCGTCTAACATGGATGAAAGTTGTTTAGCGTTTCCAATGTGACCAAAAGCCTAATTGACTCCAATTTTTTCTTTTCTATAAGAAACAAGTCCCCTTTTATTTATCCATTATCAAGGAAATTACAAGAAGATAAACATCTAAGTGGATGAACTTCTAGAGGGTGAATGCAAGGTTGGACCACCACTCCATTGGAAACATTTCCCTCCTCTTGTGTGAAGCCACCTAATTTGCCACTGAGTTGCCATTTCTAATTACAAGAATTAAAGAAATTACAGTCTCACCAAATGACTTTAACTCACAAAGTATAGCATTAACTATGTCCACTATAAACCACTTGGCATACTATTTAGTCACATCACACCTATCAAACTCTTTATTTTCTTTTATTATTTTGAAAACCATAGTTGCATCCATTTCTATCACTACCTTTCTTGAGGCCATCTCCTTTACTAAAACAACTATACTGCTTTAGATTCTAGGGTTTTAGCATCTAACCTAAAAACTTGTTCTCCTATCCTTACAATTACTTCACCTCTCTGATTTCTTACCATAGCACCTAAGCCTCTTGGTATAGCTTGCCTAGACCATGAAGTATCAATGTTAATTTTGATTTCATTTGCCAATAAAGCTTTTCAAATTCGCGAAGGCCTTTACACCTCGAGTTCAACAATAGGTACGACTCTTTTTTTCAATCTCATCCACTCACTGTAATGTTCGAGAAAAGCTTATACTACAAAGCTAGGGTTGAGGTTTTTGTGATTGTATAAAGCATTACATTTCTCACACCAAATAATCCAACACAGTAAAGCCAATTTTGAATTAAAGTCCTTTCTTATAGTTCCTTTATCCTCTATTTTAGATCTTGCATCATTCTACCAACGAAGAAAAGGAGATTTGATTTCTCATCCAACCCTTAGTCCAAAACTACCAAACCAAAGTCCTAGTTGTCCACTTACACTACAGAATCACATGCTCTATTGTTTCAATCTCACCACACTAAGGACAATTTGGATCCTAAGCCATATAACTCCTGTGTAAATTTGAGAAATTTGCATTACTATTGTGTACTGTACGCCATATGAAGAATCTAACTTTTGGTAACATGTCAATTTTCCAAATTTGCTTCCAATCACTTAGTTGAATTGAAATAGAAGATGAAGCCCTCTCTCATGTTTTCTTCCCAGAGTGGATGAAATGATAAGCCGATTGCATCATGCATATTCCTTTCCTATCCTAAGGCTACACCACTTTATCATCTCTTTATAGGTGAGATAAAGGTACAATCTTTGTTGCCTTAATCTCTTCATTTGTACAGATATTAACAATCTGCGTAAGGTTCCATCATACACAGTTCACATCAATTAGTTCACATACACGCATATCTCTATTATGAATTCTGTCTACTCCCTTTAGCCTTTCCCCTTACAATCTAGGTATCCATTAGTCCTCCTAAACTCTAACATGCTCCCTATTATGAATTCTCCACATAAGTCCCTGTTTTAATACCTTCTATCCTTCCAAAAGACTCGATTACCCCTAAGACGCTTTCCTTCCCTTTCTTGCTTCTAAAAAACTACGATTAGGAAAGTAGAGGCCTTTCAATACTTTTACCCATAAGGTATCCATATTATACTGCACTCTTCAAGCTAATTTTGTAAGTAAAGGAATGTTAAACCCATGTAAATCTCTTATCCCTATTCCCCCTTTATCCTTAGCTATAGTTAACTTAACCCAGTGAACCTAATGGATCTTCCCTTCTTCACCTTGTTGCCCTTACTAGAATTTGGCCACAGCTAAGTTGACTTCATGACACCACTTTAAAGGGAATTTAAAACACCCCATAGAATAAGTAGGCACAATAGTTGCTACTAATTTTAAAAGCACTTCTTTGCTTGTCGGACTTAACTATCTCTACTTTCATCCTTGAATTTTTTTAAGAACTTTCTCCTTTATAAAGCCTAATGCTTTACATTTGGATTTTCCCCATATACTAGGAACACCCAAATATTTACTAGGATCACTCGTAGACTTCATTTGTAAAAGGTTCTCGATCTCTTGTCTCACCGTTTCTAGAGTATTTGCACTAAAAAATACACAAGACTTGTCATGGTTAAGCTGTTGTCCAATACCTTCTAACCACTTGAAATAATCTTGAGATATTATCGATACTTACCTCTGAAAAAAAAAAAAAAAACAATCATCAGCAAAAAAAAGGTGGGATAGATTAAGATATCCTACCTTCAGCCTCATAACTCTTAACACACCATCTCCTAAAAGCTTTAGAATGCCTTTAGATTGAACATCGGCTACTAGAATGAATAAGTAAGGTGATAGAGGATCCCCTTGTCGAAGTCCTCTAGAAGGTTTGAAGCTTCCAACATTTCTTCCATTAGCCAAGACATTATATTTCGTAGAAGATACATATGCCATGATCTAATGAACCCACTTCTCAACGAAGCCCAATTTAAAAAGGAAATCTCTTGAAAACCTCCAATTCACTCTATCATAAGCCTTGTTCTTATCAACTTTAATTGCACAAAAATTAATCTTTCCCCTTTTCTTAGTCTTTAAAAAAAATGAAAAACATCGTGCGTAATTATAGTATTATCTTGAATTAATCGGCCTAAAATAAAAGCACTTTGATTTTCAGATAGAAGCTCATTAAGAAAGGGTTTTAACTTATTAACTAGGATTTTTGAGATAATTTTGTATAAAGAACTGTACAGACTTATTGGCCTAAATTGAGACACTTGTTGGGGACTAGCTACCTTTAGAATTAACATAATATTTGTAGTATTTAACATGAGAAGGAGTTGACTTGATTGGAAAAAACTTTGAATAGTTGAAGTGATTGACTTCCCAATATGACTCTAATATGATCGATAGAAATTACTAGGGAAGCCATACGATCCAGGTACCTTTAGAGACCTAATTTGGAATACTGCCTCCTTCACTTCTAAATCTATAACTTCACCACATAAAGTAGCATTTACATCATTAGAAATCAATGAAGTAACCTAACTAAGTACATCCTTCCATTCTTTTAATCATTATGCTGAAAATAGGCCTTTATAATAATTCATAAACTCATTCATTACTTTCTTCTTTGGCTTAATCCATAGGCCATTCCATCCTTTTATTTTATGTATTTTGTTCCACTACCTCCTACTCAATATAGACTAGTGAAAGAAAGTAGTATTTTGGTCACCATAGTTAATCTAATTCAATTATGCCCTTTTATGCCAATACATCTCCTCCTTCTCCTAAATTTCATTTATTTGTCCTAATAATAATTCCTCCTATTCTAAATAGCTTCTCTTCTAAACGACCTCTCTTCTGTAAATGTGATAGTTGACTATACAACATATGCATCATCTTCTTATTATTTGGAATTTTTTCTTTACTCCATCTAACAAGCTCATTTGAACAATTTTTTAGCATTTCCAACATATTCCACAAACATGAAAAGTTATTTAATTTCCAACTTTTGACTACTACATCCTTATATTCCTCATTGGTTCTCTACATATTCTTAAATTTAAAACTTTTCTTGCACTTTAATTCATAGATGTTTGTATTTGAAACAATAGCTACATGATTAGAGCCTATTCTTGGTCCATGAAAAACTTGAGTGTTCAAGCATTCAATTAGCTAGCTAGTGGAAACAAGCCCTTTATCAATTCTCTCCCTTTCCATTAGACTAAGTAAACATCAATCCTTGATAGCCTACATCCATCAAACTAGTATTAGAAATCATGTCTTGAAATCCTTTGATTTGTCTTCTGTTTCTAAGAGCACCTCTTTCCTTCTCTTTATCACTCAAAATTTCATTAAAATCACCAATACAAACCTACCGATCATCATTGTCAATAGAAAATTGCTCTATCATTCTCCAAAATTGACTTTTACCATGAAAATCAATAGGAGAATGGACATAAGTAACTCTTTCAAGGTTCTTCCCATTAACATCACTAATCAAAGCATTAATATAATTATTGTTAGCACCTAACATTTCCACATATATACCTTGCACCCACCATAAAACAAGACCTTTAGCCAAACCTTGAGGATCAACATAAAAACAACTTGCAAATCGTAGGCTATTTCTAATTCTTTCCACTTTATTTTTTTAAAAAATATTTTGTCTCCATTAAAAACATTATATCAAGGCTAAATTTATTCACTAGATCCCTTAAATGATGAATCGTCAAGGAGGGACCAATTCCTTGAAAGTTCTAACTTAGAATAATAATGGCGCCCTTATGGCTGATTCGCACCAACCACCACAGCCTATAGAAGATAAGTCAACAATTTTTTTTGTAGGAGAGAACTTGGCTTTCCTTACTTTCTATTGAGATGCCATTCATTTTTCTTCATTCAACACAATTAGTTTCATTTTTTTGTTTAGAGAAAGTACTTCCTCATCTCTCATTCTTTTCAGTTTTAGCTCTTTAATGCCTTCTTCAATTTTTGTTGATTGCACATCTCGTGCTTATAGATTCTCTTCATCCAAGTCACTTTAGAAAGTAACACTTTGATTTACATTAGCTTTAGGGTCCTCTTGCATGGATAAGCCCAGATTTGGAGAACTATCTAGGTAAGTCTCCTTTTGAATTAAGATCATAAGGTTACTATTAGGTAAGGAACTTATAGGTGATATAAGCAAGGGTGGCTTTTGGTTACGTAGTTGAAAAGGTTGAGTTGAATAAGTAGGAATTTTTGTATAGGATGGGGTGAGTGTATGAGGATTAGAAATTGTTTCTTGTAAGGGGGATGATGATTTTAGTGTGTGGGTTTTGTTTTTTTTTTTTTTTTTTAAGTGTTTGGATTGATGTTTTCTTGGTTCAGCAATTCCTCATCAATCTCCACACTACCTTACACCAACCTGTCCTTCCTCCAACTCCTATCCTCCTCCTACTTGTTCCACTCATTTTCTTTGAAACTCAAAGCTCTTATAAACTGACCATACTCCTCCTTCCCTTCTCTAGGAAAATTATAGCCTCTGCCTACATGTCTTAATCTTCTACAAACAAAACAGAAGTTAAACAACCTTTCATATTTAAAAACACTTTATATTTCTCACTATTAGGCCTTTTAATCCAATACTCAGATTTTAGAGGCGTCTCTACCTCAATCAAGACATTTATTCATAAAAAACTCCTATGTACCCAAGATACAACTCTAATAGCATCAATATTTTACACTTCACCCATCGTTTTTCCTAAATTTCTACATTATGAATTATGATTTGATCTAGTTTTAAACCATGAATTTGAACCCAATAAGCTACTCTATCAAGTACAATTTCTTCTAATTTCAAATTGGGTTTCCAAAAGTTTAGGATCAAAACATAACCCATGATTAGCCATGGACTTTGCTCAAGGATAGCATTAATTTTACAAATGTCATCAAAACTAAACAAAAACTTATTAACACCCATAAGTGTAATGGCAATCTACCCAACTCCATCCACTTTTTCCAAATCATACCTATAACTCCAGATTAGTTGAGTGCCTTATCAGGAACCATACGTCCAATTAATATAAACTTAGATTCCAGACTATTATCCTCATTAATTTCAAGATCCAGCTCATCTCTAGTATTTTCTACCTACTCACTAGAATTTCCTAAAGAAAAATCACTAACTCCTATCATAACTGAAGAAAGGTACACAAATATTAAAGAATTATCACTAGAACAATGGACACTTACTAAACTAAGACTCAAAAGGACTAATGGAAAGCAATAGAAAATTATACAATGTTTTTCTCTTTATTTCTTTTCTCTCTCTCTCCTTTTTTTTTTTTATATATTTTAGGTTTAATGATATGAATGAGTATGTACAGAGACACATTCAGCAATAGAAGAAAATTATGACCCATCGAAAGAAGCACAAAAAGGAATAAAACTGAAGCAAAAAACATAAGAGAAACGGTACTATGTAGAGAAGATTGACAAGGAGAACGATATTTACATAGATAAATAGACGTAATTTGTACTCAAAATAGCTTTTAATTTCATTGGATTAAGTTATATTCTAATGTAAATGAGTATAGATGAATGAGTAGAACAATAAATGATGAAATCAATGTATGATTTTGTAGAGAAGTCACGTAATATTGGTGAAGACAAGAAACTAGTATTGTTAAGGTAGGCATAACAAACTAACACTAGTGGATAGGGGAATCTAAAAATTTGGGAGGATTTTCTCTCTTTAGGATGCTAGAGAGAGAGATTTTTTCCCGCAATATAACTTCATGTGATGATTAGATTAATGTTGCCTAATTGACTCCTTTGGTGAAGGACATTTGTCACATGGTTAAGTGACTAATCTTGAGGCTTATCTTGATTAGCAAATGAAGCTTATACTGTCATCTTTGTACGTAAGTACTACCATCAGATCCTTGAATTACCACATCAATAACTTTAAAAATTCAATCTTGAGGATTTTATAATCTTAATATCTATGAGATTCATGTTGATTTTATGTTATTATCATTTTTGTACTAATACAAGTTTAAGTATATAGGTACTTTACTTAGTATAGATTTCAACTAAGGACTAGTTTTATTTAAGGACCCAACTTTATCTAGTAAGATCTTCAAGGAAAGACCCTTAACATATACTATTGTGCCAAAGACTTAGGATAAAAATGGCCTTGGTATTTATGAAAGTCACTTATCAAAAGATCAAACTTGAGGAAGTGAATTGTAACTTCCATGAAGTTTGAGGTAAGGTGGTGTCTCCATAGGTAGTAACCATCAATTTACAATTGAAAGTTAGACAATAATTTGAGAATTTATGTTGCTTTTGGGATTTAAGGTTAATTATGAGAATTAGAAAATAAGGTGATATGATCGACTTTGATATGGATTCTGTAGATGAACACATAGGTTCAATATCATGCGTAACCAAAAGAGTGGGTTTGAACAGCGAGACGGCTCGAAAAGTAAATGATAGTTAAGGATAGGTAAAGGTTCTCGTACACCGATGATGGATATAACACACTAATGCTTCATACGAACTTGGGTCACACTTAATATGATGTACAAGTATGGTCGGAGGTCACTCGTCACTAATCTACACTCAATGGACTAGATAAGAGTAGTATAAGAATAAGCAGAAGGACACTTAGCTTAAGAGGGAGTAAAAGTTCAGTGTATTTTCTGTATGATTCGTTATGCGGCTATTATAATATGTGAGTATTTATAGTATTCAGTTAAGGTAAGTCTTAAATAACATAAAATTATGGAAATGGATCCTTACTTACTAAACAAAAGGAGAATAATTTACAAAGGAAGCATAAAATCGTGCAAAAGAATACCCTTTGTCAAAAAGGATAGTACGAAAGTTAGAAAGGACAGTATGCGTGCGTTTTACTTAGTCTGTGGTCCCAATAACACTGTAAGCCAAGCAAGGGTGGGTCTTTGATTAGGTCTGGTTAGCATCGGTAGTTCGGCAACTCTGATCGCTGGGGCTGGACAAGGTTTAGCTTAGGGACAACTTGCATTTGGGTCAACCTTAGGTGGTCGGCTCTTGACAATTGTTAGCTCCGCCTCAGCATTGTAGAGATGGCTATTTTGTTGATTTGGTGCTTGGACTAGGGTGTTGCCGAGGGGTCAGCTTTACATGTTGGCTAATCACTTCGGCAGCTTCTTAAATGGTATGGAGTGCAAAGTAGCTTGGTAGGTCGGACTGGGGTAAACACTAGTCATCAGCGCTTAACTCACCTCGGACAGCTTGGTGAACCATTTGAGAAAGCCTTCGAGCTTAGGAGCTAAGGATCAATCCTTGATCCCTATCAATCTCTTCTGGTTGTTTGAGATTTAGGATTAAATCTGGTTTAGCTCCAAGTTGCTCATCCTCAGGAGTATAAGGTTGGAGATTGGTAATGTTAAAGGAGTTTAAGACTCTATATCCTTTAGGTAATTTAATCCTATAGGCATCGAGATTGATTTTTTCAAGAAATTTGAAATGTTCGTCAACTTTGGGAGACAACTTACTCTTCCTCAAGTTTGGGAATCTTTCTTTGCTAAGATGTATCCAAACCAAATCACCTAGCTAAAATTCTCTCTTCCTCTGTCCTTAGCTTCGCTTCTTAAGTTTATTATTAGCTCAGTTCAATTGTTCTACAACCTTCTGGTGCATGGCTTTGATAGCCTCAACTCTTTGAATGGTTGGCCAGTCATCATCAAGCTTCGGTTGGGGTACTTTGTCTATCGGGAGCTCAGGTTTAAACCCATAGGCTACCTCGAATGGAGACATGCTTGTTATGTTGTGGGCGATCCTATTGTAGGCGAACTCAATGATTGGTAAGCATAGATCCCTGTTGGTTGTGTTTTGTTCAATAGTTACCCATAGCAAAGCTCCTATAGTTTTGTTGACAACATCAGCCTATAGATGGTAGGACGTGCTATACAATAGCTTGGTTTTCATTCACCTCCACAGTGTCCTCTAGAAGTGGCTCATGAACTTTGGGTCATGGTTCGAAATAATGGTTTTAAGAACTTCGTGAAGTTTAATTACTTCCTATAAGAAAAGAAGAGATAGCCGAAGCATCATTAGTTTTGAAATAAGACACGAAATGTGTCGTCTTGCTAAATTGATCCACAACCACCATGATAGAGTCCTTCCTTTGAGACATCTTTGGTAATCCTTACATGAAGTTCATATTTAGCTCAGACCACGGTTTGGTCAAGACGGGTAAGGGTAGATAATGTCCTTACTTAGCTTGGCTCTTTACCTTTCGACAAGTCATGCACTTCTCTAATACGGATTGTATGTCTCTCATCATTCTTAGCCAAAGTGTCCTGTCAATTCTCCTCCATGCACCTCACGCACTAGTAGTTTTCTCATGGAATAAGTCGGGATACATAGCCTTCTCTTCCTAAATAAGTATCCATTTTCCTTGTGATAGTCATCTAATATCCATCCTTCCTTACATCAAGCATAGATAGGACTAAAGTGTGGATCCTTAGCATACAAATTCTTTATGGTTAAAAAACCAAGTAGCCTTGTTTATAGCTCAGTCAGGAGGGTATGTCATTTTGATAGGGTGTCGGCCATTACATTGTTCTTTCCATTCTTGTATTTTACGACATAAGAAAACCTTCTATGAACTCGACCATATGGCTTGCCTCTATGACGACTTAGGCTAGCTCTTTAAATATCTCAAGGATTTATAATTAATGTAGATCACAAATTCTTTAGGTAGCAGATAGTGTTGCCATACCGTTAGGGCTCGGACTAAGGAGTAAAACTCTTTGTCCTAGATAGAATAGTCGAGTGTAGCTCTTTGAAATTTTTCACTGAAGTAGGCAATAGGTCAGCCTTCTTACATCAGCACAACACTTATGCCTAGTTTGAATGCATCACACTCTACTTCGAACACTTTGTCAAAGCTTAGTAGAGCTAAGATGTGGGCTCTAGTTAGCCTCTCTTTCACCTCTTCAAAACTCCTCTTCTCGTTTTATCCCCATTTGAATTCAATGCTCTTCTTTGACAGTTGGTAAGTGAGGCTGCAATTGTACTGAAATTCTTTATAAATCTGCAATAGAACGATTTTAGGCCGTGGAAACTTCTTATGTTTGCAAAATAGGTCGGCTCAATTCATTCTATGATCGCTGTTATTTTCTCATCATCGACTTGGATGCCACCTCTACTCACAACAAACCCCAAGAAGATCACCTTGGATTGGCAAAAGTTGAACTTCTTTAGATTGGCGTAGAGCTGTTCAGCTCGGAGTTTTGTAAAGACTATTCAGAGATGCTCCTAGTGAATCTTTAGGTCGAGGCTGTACACTATAATGTTATCAAAATAAACTATGACAAACCTTCCTATTAATTCTTGGAGCACATGATTCATCAAGCACATAAATGTGCTTGGCGCATAAGATAGTCTAAATAGCATTACAAGTTATTCATATAAACTATATCGTGTCTTGAATGTGATCTTCCACTCATCACCCTCATACATTAGAATTTGGTGGTATCTAGATTTAAGGTTGATCTTGGAGAATACTCTTGCTCTGCATGTCATCAAGCTTAAGTATGGGATATTAATACTTGATGGTGATTCGATTAATCGCTCGACTATCTACACACATCCTCCTAGAATCATCTTTTTTTTTTTTTTTGCACTGACAAGGCCAGAACGTTATAAGGCCTAAGAGAGTCACGTACATACCCCTTCTTCGTTAGCTCATCTACTTGCTTCTATAGCTTGGTAGACTGTTCAGGATTCAGCCTATAGGCAGACTTGTTTAGCGGTGCGAATCTTAGCTACAAGTCGATTGCATGCTCGACGCCTTGGATTGGGGATAGACCTTTCGGTAGTTCCTATGGAAACGGGTTAGAAAATTCCTCTAGTAAGGTTTTTACCTCGGCAGGCAACTCCTCCTCCTCAAGTCTCATCTCAAGAATTATTCGGAGAAGCAGATAGGTTGGTCCTTCAAGCTCCATCTCTCTTTTTATTTTGGCTTGGGTCATCACCAAAGCCTCTTTCTTCAGGGTTCGGCTAAGTTGGGATTGCATGACCTTTATCTACTTAGCAGTCATATGACTTAATTTCATCCTCCTGCCTTCATGCTCTACAGAACATGTATTCCTTCTTTTGTCATATATAATTGCTCAATCAAACATTCATAGTAGTCCAAGTAGAACGTGGGACATAGTCATGGGTAGCGCATCACACAGCACTTCATCTTAATACTTGTCAATGCAGATCAGCATAGACACCTATTTGTTCACCTATAGGGCTCCCTTATCACTAAGCCAACAAAGTTTGTAAGGTTTCGGGTGGAGCATGGTTGGTAATTTCAATTACTAGGCCATAAATGCAGAGGCTGCATTGGTGTAGCTCCTACTGTCAACGATCAGTGCGCACATTGATTCATTCATGTTACGTCCAATATGGAAGAGATTTTCCCTTTGTTTGTTTTTGGGTATGGGACTGATGCTCATCATCCTCCTTAACACAGTGGCCAGCATAAAGTTGCCTTTCTCATTGTAAATTACTTCCTCCTCGAATAGTTCGGTTTGTTTGTTCTCTTTCAACTTCTCTACTTCTTCATTATTATTGTCAACCTCAATAGTCGGCACCTCGCCTCGGATCACCATTGTTCGCCTGTTCAAACATTGAGCAACCATCTATCCATATCCTTAGCATTTGAAACACTTAATCTCACTCGTCTTCCTCCTAAACTCTAGCCCTTCTCGAACTTCCTTAGGTGTTCCTTCTCCTTGGCTTGGGTAGTCGAAACGAGTTAGGTCTCAACAACCTTACTTAGTTCCATTCGTACTAGTCTACTCAAAATAGTTTAGCTACTAATCAAGTTTAAGCTGAGCTGAACCTAAAGTGAGCTTAGCTCGAGTAGCTCACGAGTAGCTTAACTCATTTACAACCCTATTGATGACTCAGTTAAGCTAGGCATGACAAGCTTAGCACGAGTCTAGCCTAAATTAATGTTTATATATATATTTATGTTCATTTTTTTTCTACAATAATGGATTTTCCTTCAAAGCTACAATATACTTTAGCACATTAGACCTAAAAAAAAAAAGAGGAAACCCATTAGCATAAAATCTGTAAATGATTTTAGTTTGAAGTATTGTATTGATCTTAGTCATGGTTTTTAGAGTCATTATTCCACTCATACAATTCTACAGGTTTATTGATTTAGGGGATATTTTGAGTTAAATCAAGTATAAAATTATTTTTGTGTAAATCTAGTAAAATCGTAAGTCTATACATTAAACTTAAAAAAGACTTACAATCATAATAAAGTTTGCTAATTATACCTATTTGAGTCAAATTATATATATAATTTTTTAGCCCATTTGACTCAAATAGGTATAATTAGGGTTACTGGGTATAGGGTGGCTAGGGTATAACACTTTACTTGTGCTCTATTATATAAGTATATGTTCTAAAATTTTTGTATTTGAAACCTATCCTATAGCACCTTAGAACTACTTTATACCTTATATCCTATAAAATTTACAACGTACAAAGTACCCTACATAACTTGTCTTTTTTTTTTTTTTTACTATCTTCTTTCAAAATATTGTACAAACATATAATTAATATCAAACTTTTAACTATACTAATAGATTAAATAGTAATAGTAATCAAAAAGGGTTTTTACATTTGCAACACATTTAACTATAACAATATAAAACTTTGATGAGTAAAATAGAGAATATTTTTATGATTTGAAATATTCAACCCTTAGTTAGGTCATACTAAATTATTTTTTTATCTTTTATTTTCAAAACATCAAAATAAAGTTTTTATCAAATTATAAAATTTTATACATCGAATACAAAAATCATGTGCTAAGCAACTCCAATAAAATACATTGGGCAATAAGTAAGAACATAGATGCTTTAATACCTTTCTAGATTAGGTTTAGTAAGAGATGAAAAAAGCAGCATAAAAATAATATGGTAAAAAAAGAGAAAAGGTTTACCCCCAACCCTACCCCCCACCCGCCCCCCAAACAAGGTAAAGGAACAAAACAGTAAACACAAAAGTGTATAGTCTTAAAGTTTTATTATAGACTCGATTTTCGTTGTTATTTTCTTTAAGGTTAAAAAAAATGCAATAATATTAATTTTTTATTTATTAATATTTTTAATTAACATTACAACATAGGTGCAAGTTACCATGAAATTTATACCCTATATATACTAGAGTATAGGTTTTTGTGGTAAGTATATGGTTCCCTAATGTCATATACCAGTACTCTATACTATGAGAGAAGGTTTTAGAAAATTGCTACCTAAAGCTTACCCTATAACCTTCTTTACCCATTCAAAAATTATTTAGTAGAGTAAAGTTTGGATGGGTACCCCATATGATAGGGTTATCTGCTTACCCTTACCATCAACTATTTGGGTGCTATATCTTCTCTATCTTGTTTCAAATGTGTTTCCTCTTTCTATCTCTCTTTGTCACCTATTCAATATTCATAGCCCTTGTTCCAAGTTCAAGCTTCAGGTACAAAGTTTACAAGGAAATTTATTTACGTAAATTTGTTCCATTAATAGTTTAAGATGAATTGAAAAATTTGGCTCTTTTCAATTCATAACTTTCTTTAAACAAAATTGTAGATACACTTATAATACTCATAAAAACTTGAAATATATTGTGGAAATAAATAAATGAAGAAGCTAAATTCTTTTATCATAAAATACTCTTAATCCATAATTTAACATGCATAGAAAAAAGATAAAAACTATAAGCATAGCTATCCGGAACCTATCTTATGACCTTCTTTACCCATTCAGAACCTAGTCGATATAAAGTAGGGTTTGGGTAGATACCTTATATGGTAGGGTTACCTACTTACCCTTATCATAAACTATTTGGGTGCTATATTATCTTCCCTTTCCCATTTCAATTGTGTTTCCTCTTTTTATCTCTCTTTGTCCCATATTCAATATTCATAGCCTTAGTTCTAAGTTTAAGCTTTAGGTACAAAGTTTACAAGGAAATTTATTTGCGTAAATTTGTTCCATCAATAGTTTAAGATGAATTGAAAGATTTGGCTCTTTTCAATTCATAACTTTGCTTAAACAAAATAATGCAAAAAGGATTTAGTTTTGACTCTCTTATCATTTTTCTATGCATGTTAAATTATGAATTAAGAGTATTTTATGATAAAAGAATTTAGTTTCTTCATTTGTTTATTTCCATAATATATTTTAAGTTTTTATGAGTACCATAAGCATATCTACAGTTTTTGAAAACCATATTTGCATAGGTTATAGAAACTTATGTTTCTATATCCCGATCTTATATCTTAATTCTATAGATCTTCTAGTAATTATAGATAGAATGGAAAATTTGACAACCTTGATCTTAATAGGTATCTAGAAATGCTAAAATGAAAATGCACAAACTCAAAATATAAGGGTCACTCCATTTATCTTTTTAGACATGTGATAGTACATAATAATAACTACCATATAGACATATAAGACCCCTCTTTGAGATAAATGATTCAAAGTAATAATCAATATCCTAAAACATCAAAATTTGAACATATAATTGGAGCTACAACTTGTCTAAAAAATGATAAACAATGTTGTAAGGGTAAGAAAGTTTGTAGAGTTGATCATGTGAGTACCACATGACTATTGTAGTTTAGATGATCTTAGAAAAGTTTTATTGATGATACGTGAAAAAATAAGATTACAGAAAGATGTAGTAGGAAGGACATATAAACGTAGTAACTAGCTAGTGCTTGTGGTAGGTAAAGAAGTTTAAAACTTCGATTTCACTGTTCTTGAGAAAATATTAGGCATTCTTCATTTGATTAGATGTTTGATCCTTAAGAATAGAACTTCAATAGCATGATTGCATTTTGTATGAAAGTTTAATTGTCAAAGTTGTCTCTAGAAGAGGAGGGGGATCTGCCTATTTATAAACTTCAAAGTTCATCATCATCTGCTAGATGATTATATTAATCAATAGAGTAGATGAGTTCTCACAACATCCCTTGAGAGGCTCTAACGAGCAACGGACGAGATGTATCACGACATCATCTATTTAATATGGATTCTTTTTCTTCAACTTTTTGATATCCAAAGTATTGGACAAGTTTGTTGAGTGTATGCTAAAAAGAGCTGAAAGTGATTGAACTGATCCAGGGGATTTGAAGTCCACCAAAATCTCCTCAACCATCCCTTTGTAAATTGACCTGATTCCTTAGACTCTACCATTAAGTTTGTTATAAGTGTATTTTGCCTGGCTCCCCTACGACACTTATTAGGCTCGCCATACACCACCTCAGCACATATGCTAGGTGCATGAGTCCTTAAGAGTAGAAGTCACATGGAATGTAAGAGAAAGATTCCTTAAGACTAGATAGTTATAACTATCTATGCAAGGATTTTTTTATCTCGAGGGCTAAGAATTTGTCTCCGCATGTCTCAATTTAGACAAGTAGTACCCCTTATAAAATAAGGGTTCCCAAATTCCATATCTTGACCCTCATTTCTTAGATACCTATCAGAACCTTGAATCTTTGGTTCAAAACTCTATTGTCCATATGAAAGTTATTATTGCTACTTTTTTTAATTATTTCAATGCCTATGTGTACTCTACTAACTTGAGCATTGGAGTCTTTTCACAGTAAACAACTCTGGGCCCTATAGTTTGTTTCTATTTTTAGTAGACTAACCCACTCTTGGAGCACTTGCATGCTTATTTCTGGATTGAAAGTCACTCATAGTAGGAAAATAACGATAACAATGTTCATGCTTATATTTGGGCCAAACCTAATCCAAATTGAACGTTTACAAATATTAATAAAAAAAATCCATTTTTAATTCCAAGTTAATTTTGCCCGATCCCAATAGCGACAGGTAAATAGAACAAACTGTGTTTAGCTTTATTTTTGAATCAATACAGTGACCATCTTATGTTGGATCTAACTGCGATTGCATAAAACCACATCAAAATTTTGTGGGTACATAGACTAAATGACTTTTCCTTCTGACTGGCATGATGACACGACAAGGCACAAAAAGGGGTACGGGCCACCCAATATGGGCACAAAATGGAGAAGATCGCTAGGATAAAAGCCCAAATATCATTGGGGTTGACACAGACACAGTTTATTATTCAAAGTCTTATTAATTTTACACTAAGTTAATTGATGTTTTTCGAGTCAAGTACATACACTATATATATATATATTTAACGATTCACTTATTATAATGTCGAAAAATTTTAGAACAAAATTTGATTTATACACAAAGCACGGGTGCTCATCTATAGAACTAGAGAATGAGAAATGAGGATAAATAAATCCGTGTGGATTATTAATATATTATCCATGGAATGGAGACTAAGGCGAACTCGAGGAGGCAGCAAGCAAACTAGTCTACATGCTTGCTTAGCTAACCGAATCGGTGGACCGGCATGGCTAGATTTTTGTTTTGTTTTCCTTATTCCTTAGGATATCTATAAGATTTGTTTAGAATTTATATTTATTTAGTTTACCCTTAGTTATAAGTTCAACAGAATTTTTTATTTGTATCGCTGTAATGTTTTATGATATATCTTCGATTGAATTAAATTACCTAATACTGAGATACTATATTCTCTCGTCTATCTGTAGATTAGAATGGTTTCCCGTCTCTCTGCATCAAGATGTAGTATAGGACTGATAATTTGTGTTAATTACATTGTACATCATGCCGGTTGGTATTAGAGCGAGTCATCCTGGAATTACGTTGATCACAGGACTAAAGCTTGCAGTAATGGAAACCAGAGCAAGTGCTGTCCCACTTGAATAGCATCCATATAAAGCAAAAAAATATCAAGAATATCACATATTATCTGCCGCGTAATGATAAACAGTAAAAAACTTTATTGAGAATTTGATAAAACCAACCAATAATACTTTCTAGATTTTACCACTCAAACAATGTATGGATAAGTGACCCAATCTTTATCAAATACATAATTCACAACAAAGTCTCCCACAGTTTATTATTTTTGTTATTTGCCCCCATTTAACATCAATACCTCAACATTACAAAGCAAAAATATCAAGGATATCTCATATCATCTGCCCCCATTTAACCTCAATACCTCAACAATACAAGGACTTGTCGACAGACGATGGTAGAAAGAAAAATGCAGCAGGATAAACTGGTAAACCCAATATTTACAATTCAAGATTCTAGCATATACATCATTACAGAGTCATCATGGATCTGAAACTACATTACATTAGACGTATCAATCGAATTAACAACTCTTTGAAATCATTGATACAGTATACTATATTTTACTAACCCACAAGAGCTCCGACATGATACTTAACGAAGCCCTTGAGACTGCAACTCTGATGGATGAATTAAGCCTTCTAACACAACAAGTTGGTCCAAAAGCTCAACTTTCTCATCTTCAAGGGTCTTAACTTCAGTTTCAACGCCTCTTAACTCGTTCCCTAATGTAAAGCTTTCTTCTTCCAGCAGCAAATACTTTCGCCTAAGCACCCGATACTCATCTCCTGATGTAGAGGATTCTGGCAAGGAATCTGAATTTGATATCTCTGGCTGTTGAACCAATGGAGAGACATCATTCTTCAAATTCCTTTTTGAGACTTTTTGACCTCTTCTTGTGGGTTGTGTTTCGTGAACTAGTCGAACCCCATGGATGTCACTTCCAGGCATTAGGAGCTGGGCAGGCTTTTGTTTTGAGTTCTTTTTCCTCTTCGGCAAAACATTTGGGATTTCATCAGGAAACGGTCTCTTTGGGTCTTGCATTTTCTATATTGGATATGATCTGCCAGAACCACAGAGCCAAAATGACAATTATCAAGCGAAATCCACAAGGCAAAGCATGCACAAAGATATTTCTTGACAAGCCAATTCCTTTAATCGACAGACTTTGACTCCAAAAGATTGAAACCAAAAGCATAATTCTGCAATGGAACTTTCTGGCAGCAGCAAACACATACATAACTTCCAGGACATTATGCTCATTCTACCCAAGACAAAAGACAATAATCTCGCTTCTCCAGGACAATCCAACATGCACTTGTATTTACCATGTAAGCTTATTTTAGGAAAAAATGTTTTTCGAACCATGTTAGCTTTCATTGCCATTTAATCTTTATAGTTGTGAAACATCACCATAACAACTGAAAGCAGTTGTGGCCACGAGTAGTTTTTAGCAGAAGAAGATGGTGGGAAGTAGTGCTGGTGGCTAGCGGCTGATGGTATTAGCAACAGGAAACAGCCATATACTGCCACAATCACTTCAATCCACCATATACCACTAAAAATCACTGGTTACCGCATCCTCTTATGATTACTACGGTAAATATTACAAATATTAGATTATATCAAAGTTTTCCCATTACATTCGTATCATCAAGCATTTTCCGACCAAAGACAACTCAACTTGAGGCAGCAGTCATGTAATTCTAAACCATCATAGCTTATAACAAACATGATTTGAGCAATCACGTAAGCACAATAATTCTCTATAGAAACGATTCATGAACAAAACACAAACAGTAAATGAATTCGAAGACCGCATTACCACAAACCGCAGCAATCGATCACATTTCCTCACATCACTATTCGAACCCAAAGTTCAATATTTCACGCTTTCACCACAGAATCATTACTAATAGAACACGGTTACACGACCCAAGGACATCCATACACAACAGAAACCCTAGAAACATTATATAATCATACCACACACGAGATACAACATGATAAAGTAAAGACTAGATCTTTCATCGAATCACATAACGGGAGTTTCATCAATAAGATCAATTAGACGAGATACATACTTCGGGAACTTGATTAAGTTGAATGATTGGTCGGGGATCAGAATTATACGATGTTTTTGAGTGACGTTCACAATCTAGGGCTCCCAAATATAGGGGAAAATTGAATCGTAGAGTGAGATTACGAGGACGAATTGCTGGAAATGAAATTGAGGATTACTAGAGGGATGGTTTAGTTTTATGCAGCCATTAGAAGAAGGAAAAATGGTTTTAGGTAATAGAAAATCGGAAGTCTTCCTTCCTTTCATTTAAACGCGCTTTCAACTTTTCGTCTTTCGAGGTGAAAATGTTAAAAAGGAAAATATTATATAACCTCTAGATCCTGCTATGTCAACAGGATAAGAAGATAGCTGTTGAACGTATTTCTGGTTCTACTCGTACATTGTTTACTGGGGAGAAACGTTCCCATAATACTGCATAGAAAAAAGAAAAATGTAAAAAAAAAAAAAAATTACAAAAATACCACGTTTAAAAAAATTATCCTAAAAAATACTGCTATAAGAAGTAATTTTAAGCCACGACCATAAATCCATTTTGTCCCTTCTTCTTCCTTATTTTCAGGATCAGTTTTTGAAAAACTCTCTCTCTCTTCTCGATTATTTAAGAAAACCCTCAATTAAATGGGTAATATAGATCTCTTTTTAGAATCGAAGTAATTGTGTGGTATAAATTTATATTGTGAGAAGTTTTTTAAAAATGAGAAAACAATTAATGTGCTATTATCACTTTCTCTCTTTGGACATTGAAATAGGAAAAGTATAATTTTTGCTCATTTTGACTCTTTTTAAGTATATGTTTTTTAAAGAAAAAGTGTTATAACTTGATGTATACTGTTACATTGTTGTATACTGATAATTTATAGGATAAGTATATACGTTTATATGTGATATGTTATTTTAAATTTTACTACGAAAAGATAAGATTTTTACTCTTTTTAAATTTTTTTTTTTGAAGAAATAGTGTTATGACTTGAAACATGATGATATATTATTGTATATTGATAATTTATTGTATAAGTTTGTACGCTTGTATGTGATATATTATTTTAAATTTTATTACAAAAATGTATAATTTTTATTCATTTTAAGTATATGTTTTTCGAAAAAATAGTGTTATCACTTAATGTATAATAGCAAATTGTTGTATATTGGTAATTTTATACTCGTTTTGATTCATATTGAGTATGTCATATGTTTTTTTTTAAATTATACTAATTATTGTAAATTATAAAGCATATATAATGATGTTACTAAGAAGTATTTTTAACATTCATTAGATTGGATTTTTAAACTTTACTTCAAAATAATTATTGGTGATATGTGTACTTCAAAAAAGAGTAATGACATAACAATAACATAGACATTATTATTGTATAATTTTTTGCATGATGACTTAACAAGATTATTTAATTAGTAATTTCATAAGAAAAATTATTACATAATAGAAATAATCAGACAATTGGTTGTTAATTATATCAATTAGCTTCTATAATATTAGCTACGAAAAGAAATTAGTGGTATAATCAATAATATAAATATTATTATTTACTAATATTTTGTGTAATAAGACTCATTAGCTTTCATAATATTAGTTGTGAAAAAAAATTAGTGTTTGTTAGCATGAGATAGTATTTGTACACGAGCATGTTGAAGTTTATGCAGTTGATATGGTAAATATGTGTACAATAGATAATATGAGGTTGGTTTGCTATGTTGATGGAAATATTGTGGAAAGAGAGAATGGGGTGCAGTATAACAAGCGCCTGAGAATAGTAGTCGAAGTTCCATTTGGGGCTACGTATGACTAAGTAGTTGGAATGATATGTAATTGGTTTCGGATTGACATGACAACACATTGGATTGAGCTAATTCATAGATGTTACCTTATAGGCGGGACCATGGATATGTTTTGTGCCATCCCCATCAACGATGATTACGATGTCCAACAGTTGATGGCTTCTTCAGTAGGGCGTGGTGAAGTTAGTGGTTTTACAAAAATATATATTAAAATTCATAATATGAACCTACCATCGATAGCCTTTGCATAGTTGAGGACGATGTTATATGGCATAATGATGATATTGGATTGCAAGTTAAAACCGGAGCGTTTAAATCTCGAGCGGTCCCATTGAGGTATGTACCAAGCACCAGTTGCATATCCAGTTGACCTAATGTCTTAATCACCAATGAGTCAAATAGAGATACTGATGTAGAGAGTGAATTGGTATTTACCGACATTGATGAAGATTCCGATGATATGGATTGTAATGCGGACGTTGGCTCGAATGAATGTTGGTTACAGGAAGTGGAAGAAGCATAAGGGTCTCATAAACGAAATAATTGGAGGCATGGGTTATCAACATCTGTGGATGTGGTTGGGATGTCAGAACTTATGCCTTTCTACACGTCAAGTGTAGGGGATAGACTGGTGGTTGATGATAGTATAAGTGATAGTGAATGGAGCTTTAGCAATGAATTGAAGGTGGGCATGTAGTTTGAGAGTAAAAAATATCTATGGACAGTTGTGAGGCTGCATCATGTTATGAATCGATGTTCTGGTCTATCAGATATATTGATTGGGAAAAGGGCTATAGGAGGAGACTCTGAGCTTATAAGAAGAAATATGTAGGATGCTTTGTGATAACAAGGTTCATGAGTCCATACACATATCTCAATCCCATAGTTAGCTAGGACCACTCGAAATTGGACTCGAACACACTATCCTACTTTTTGATTAAGGATGTTCATAAGTTACCAAGTGTTAAGGTAAGACACTTGTAGGCAACTATTTGCAAGCAATACGGTTATACTATCAAGAGAATTAGGGAAGCGAAGCGTAAAGCGATTGAACAAGTTTACGATAAGTGGGAAGAATCATATTTGGTGTTCCCCCATCTACTAAATGCGATTCGAGAGGCTAATCCCAATACTATGATAGAGTAGAAATAGCGAGACAGTAATATTGTCTTCTAGGCATTTGGACTGTACATCGAAGCATTTATACATTGCAGGCTTGTAGTTACGATCGACAAAACATTCCTATATGGGAAGTATAAGCATAAACTGCTAATTGCGACAGGAGTTGATGGTCAAAATCACATAATCTCACTTGATTTTGCCCTAGTTGATGAAGGATGTTTTGATAGCTGGAGTTGGTTCATAATGTGTGTGCTCATGTACGTTATAAAAGATTGTACCAATATATGTTTGATTTTGGATCGTCATGCTAGTATCCAGTCTATCGTATAGGGTGAGAATGCAGTATAGCCAAAGGGTTGGCCTTGGTGATGGTGTATTCGATATGTCTCCAATAACTTCAACACTTGGATTAAGAATAAAGACTATAAAGAGGCCACTCACCAATTGCAACCTTGAAAGTTTTGCCCCTACTATGACAAGGTCAAGACTATGAGCCCCTATATTAAAGCTTACTTTAAAAGCCTACATCCTAAAATGTGGACGCTGGCATGTGACAACAAAACTCAGTTTGGTCATGGGATTACCAACATTGCAGAAAGTTATAACAATGCTTTGCATGATACTAGAAACTTATTTGTCGTGACACTACTTGAGAAAACTTTCTACGATTGCAACAACTACTTCAATAAATGTAAGATCGAGTTAGCAGAGCAAATGGGCATTAGCAAAGTGTTGACCAAATTCATGGAGAGAAAGTTTGATAAGTAGCGTAAAGTGGTCACTAGTCATTAGGTTGTGCTTTTTTACTACAATGAGTAGATATTCAAGGTCATTATAACACCTAAACCAACGGCGCAAGGGTAAAAAAGAGAGAACAGCCACACAGTCGCCTTTTGGACCGTACGATATACTTGCAACAACTGGTAAATATATAAAATTTTGTGCTCATACGATCGCCCTCAGGATACTCGGCCACTGCTTCGACGATGACACCGATGTCATTAGCTTTGTATATTTTATTTTTGATTTATTTTCTTTATTTTTGAAACACTATTTAGCTATTTCAACTTTTTATTTATATTTCGTTCAATAGTTTCACTTCTTTATAATTTAAAGTTATTAATAGTTTTCGATATTGATTCAAAACGCGTATCTATATAGTATTGAAATTGGACAAAAACAAATATCTCACAAATAAATAAACAGATATAATTTGATTGATTGACTAAAAAAAAATAATTGTCTACTAAACATCACGTTCCATATACATTTTCAACTAAAATTGTGCATAGGCTCCTTTAAATTTAAGGCAATGTAATTTTCAACTACAATCGCATGTAGGCTCAACTAAATTTAAAATGAAGGGTAGACAAAAATATAAAATGAGGGTGTATTGAAATAATTTGTACTAAAATCGGTTGTTAAGTAGATGTGTACTAAAATCACCTCTTCTAGAGACGATTTCAAGTGCGGTATTTCTGAGATTATTTTCTCAAATGCTACATTTTTTTAATTTTTTTTTTGCATTTTTTTTCCTTTTCCCAATACTACATAAGGTAAAAAAATTACATATAAATTTTGGAAAAATTACAAGTGATAAGATAAACGTTTGAATTTATTCAGGGAATCGATCTTTTAAGAAGTTAAAAAAGAAGATAAATATTTGGTTAATGAATTAAGTAAGAGATGTTGTAATTGAGTAGTTATAATAGTGTTATAACTTGCTGACATGGCATTTAACTGCACAAACTTAGATGGTGACATGGCTTTTTCATACACGTGTAAGTTAATATGGCATTTGGAAATTGAAAAAAAAATAAAATAAGAAGATAGACATGAAATAAAACAAAAAGAAAATAAAAAAAATGTAAAACATATAAAATGAACTGAATCACTACTTCTCTTTTTCCTTCGAATAAAATTAATGCCTGCCTATTTATCACATTTCTTTATTACGGAGGAATAAAAGATTCTAGTTGAGACTACAACCAGTATTAGAACATTCAAGTTTAGTTTCTTAATAAATGAGTAAAAGAAAAACGTAACATAGTTTAATTATTTTGAATTAATTATATCTTCATTAAGACTGTTATAACCTAATTAACAATATAAACATTGCTCTCTTAACTAAATATGTTGGTTTGATTTCACTCTCTAATAGTTGTAATAAACATATTATCAAGTAATTTCTTATTATATACAATGGAAGGAATCGAAACTCATTGGATGGATCTACAAATTATTCATCATAGATCCAATGTACATATATTGTCATTGTAAATATTTAGATTTATAGGTTTAGTGGATTAAGAGAAGGATAAAATTCTTCAACACTCGTATCCACATGGATAAATTTACATTAAAAGAAAAAATGGATCAACATAACAATTAATAAAATACACAAATTAAAAGGAATCTTAAAAAAAAAAAAGAAAAATTTTTCCATGTTAAAATTTCCTTTGATAAAAAAGAACCTAAGTTAATTAGCTAAACATAAAGAGTCCCCAAACTTCACATTACAAATCTTCATAAGATTCCTATTCACTTTTCTATGGCATAGTTCTAGCTAATCTGGACAGTCAAAATGAATCAACAAATGAAACTCTCAAACCTTGCACAAAATAACATTCATTTACCACTCTAGTCCTCATACTCATAAAATTCCTAGTCACTTTTCTTTTTGTTTTATTTCATGTCATCTTTTTTTTTTTTTAATTTCCAAATACCATGTCAGCTTACACATGTCTGAAAAAGTTATGTCAGCATCTAAGTTTATGCCATTAAATGCCACATTAGTAAGTTATAACGCCGTTATAATTACTTAATTACAGCATCCCTTACTTGACTCATTAATCAAATGTTTATCCTTTATTTTAACTTTCTAAAAATCGGATCCCCTTAATGAATTTATCTCCAAACATTTATCCTTCCGCTTGTAATTTTCCCTATAAATTTTATTTGGTTTATCTATTTTTTTTTTCATAATTTTGGTGTCTTTTTGATATATATTTGAATATTATGATTAGTAAGGATAAGACACCAAAAAGATAGTAATAATAAAGATAAGACACCAAAAAGATAGTAATCTAATTTTATATATACCATTTTTCTTAAATTAAATACCTAACAAATTTTTACAAAGTTGAATTTATAGACCCTTTACTTTATTTACTAAAATACCTATTAAAATAATTATATTTAGTGCATAAAATATATTTTGTCAAATCTTTTCTCTTAAAAGTACATAGATTCTCTAAGTTTGTACCGCTAAATGCCACATCAACAAGTTATAGCGCCGTTTTAATTGCTACTTAACTCATTAATCAAATGTTTATCTTCTATTTGAACTTCCTAAAAGTTAGATTCCTTGAATAAATTTATCTCCAAACATTTATCGTTTCGCTTGTAATTCTCCTTATAAATTTCATTTGGTTTATCTATTTTTTTTTATTTCACATTTTTTGTTTCTTTTTGATATATGTTTGAATATTACAATTAGTAAGGATAAGACACCAAAAAGATGGTAATCTAAATTTGTGTATACCGTTTTTCTTAAATTAAACACCCAACAAATTCTTGTAAAGTTGAATTTATATACTCTTTACTTTATTTACAAAAATATCAATTAAAATAATCGTATTTAGTACATAAAATACATTTGATCAAATCTTTTCTTTTAAAAGTACGTAAATTCTCATTTTCAAATTTTGATACTCTAATCACTATCTATATTATATATATATATATAATAAATACAATGGGAGAAAGAGTATTTGAACCTGATTCATTTCACTTTGGAGATAAATGTTCACACCATTAAATTATAAAGTCATAAGTTCTTTATTAATATAGTTATAGATTATTTTACACATGTTTGTGCTAGTAAATGTCACACTGATGTTATAGATACTCAAAAAATGGTAAATAATGAAGTATAAAGATAATGGATTTGAAAAGAATATTTTTTTGTGATTATTATTGTTTATTAAAAAAATAATAGATAAATATATTTATAAAACTATCCCAAATAAATTTCATATACTCAATTACTTGTAATTTTCGATGATTATATAAGTTACATAAGAGAAAAAAGCCCTCTATTCTTTATACATATTATTTGAGGGAATGGCAGACTTTTGGTGTTTTATATATTTTATATAGTTTCCTTAGAATCGGTCATATAGGTACGGTGTCTACTTGTTTTAAAATATGCATGTGTGTGAGTGTGAGTGTGTATGTGTATTTAGATGTTCTGCTTGGTTTGGTTTTCCCTTCAAACCAAATTAAACAAAAAAAAAAAATGTGGTTGTGTTAATTATATCTTTGAACTATATAATATGGTTTGGATTAGAAATTTAACCAAATTATAAATTTTAGTTTGGTTCGGTTTGGCTTACGAATTAAACTATATCTTTTAGTTTATGAAAGTATATTTGCATAATATGTAATTATATGAAAAGCATTGAATTTATTTAATAATAAGTATTGATATTATAATAGAGGTTAATGATATGTGATTGAAACTTTCAAATATTTATTAATAGTTAATTTTATTTATAAAAATAGTATATAGTGTAAATATTGAGTTAAATTATATATATAATTTAAGGTTAATTACTAATATGTGACATGTATTTATGTACTTTTACCAATAACTAACCCGTGTTATTATTATTATTATTATTATTTTTGACAAATGACTGACTCAAGTATAACTTTGTTAGGTCTCGTCCAAAATAGCGGATAATAGGTCATATGACTGGCATATGTTGAGCTAAAAACCCCCCTAGAAGCACATTTAGCTGCAATACTCCATCCACCAAAAATAGAAAAGCACTCCTTAGAGCCTTAATTCCATTTCCTCAATGTAAATACCAACCCCTCTAATATGGTGGATCAAAACTTTAAAAACCATTAGATCTTTGTAATGTTGAAACTCGAAATCGATCTAGGTTATAGCATCAAAGCCCTAACTCCCGTGAGGTAGCTCGACGAGGCGTGTCAAATTTCCAAGGATTGTGGATACATACCCCAATTGAATTCCGGTAAGAACTAAAGTCCTCCATATTGAAAAGTCTTTAAGAAATATAATAAATCATAGTTTGATTAATGGAGTTCCGACTTATGTGTTTATATGGGATATAATCCGTTATCAATTATCAAAAGAAAATTGAGAATATGCATTTTATTTGGATCTCGCCGTGCTGTAGTTTAAGTGGGTTTCGTTATTATGCAGCTAAAGCATTCTTGGTACTTTATTGGTTTTTTCATTATATGTTTATGTATAGTCTTTTTTTTTTTTTCAAAAAAGTTCTCGTATGGAAGAAATTTCTTACATTAACATCATTATTCTGTTTTCTCTATACCTAGATATGAAATTTGATTGTTGTTTTGTACATCTATGCTGTTGGTTTCTTGTTTAATAGTGCAATTGCTTATGAAGTTTGAAATCGACATGGTTCTCTTCTTCAATACCTTATTGTTGACACCGGATTCTTGCTTGAACCAAGGCTTAACGAGCGAAGCCCATCACGAGAGAGACTAAAGAGCGCCTAAGCGAGCAACAAGCTCACACATTACGCCGTAACCCTTTCAAGAAGCCATGAGCTTCCACTAATGAAGATGTGAGCTGGTAGGGAGCCTATCCTTCATATTGCGACCTGCTTGGCGAACCAAATAACAATTGTACGAGCAGGTCATCCCTTAAATTTTGAGCTAGTGTACATCGATTGTCTAGTGTAATCTTAAGGTTTAACTTGCCCTTGATTGAGCATCGGTTGATCCCTTCCTTAACATCTCAACTTGACTTTTATCTTTAGTACCTACTCTTCACCATGGCTCATTAATGAGCGCTTGACATTCATAGTATGGCTAGCACACTTGGCAGCCCCTGTAATTGTCAAATCTCTAAGTTGCAGATTTGGTGGTTTGGTCGGTCATAACAAGCTGCCTATAGTGAAGCTTAGTCTTTACCACAGAGTGCATTGTTTGTCGGCAGTTAGTACGAGCGAACCCCTAATCGTCATGTATCTAGCTAACCCTCATAAAAGTGCCCTATGCTAGAGAGGTAGCAGATACTCATTTTTTCACTCTCTAAGAACCTTTCCCCTCCCCTCTTCTCTCCATTTGAGCTCGACACATTACACACACATTAGGCAAGCATAGCCCCTTAAGTCCTTGGCGCACATGCTCTCTTTTTCCTTAGTCCTCCTTACTAACTTGAGCATTGAAGGGTCGTTATGGCTACACCTACAGGGGGCTTTTTGTAGGTATCGAGGAGCAGGAATTGAAGCTCAAGCCCACTCAAATTGGACTTTACATGAGCTGGTACATCCTAGTTAGTATGACTACGATCAACACTTACTATACAGTAGACTTTTATGAAGTTAGTGGAATTAGAGTTGTCAATCTTTAATTACTTGTAAACTTAATAAAGAGCTAAGATGTGTGCCAAAAAGCAAAGGAATTGGAAATAAGCCCATGCAATTAGTGGATAGATGTGAAATTTGATTGATGTCTTATACATCTATATTGCTAGTTCCTTGTTTGGTATTGCATTTGCTTCACAAGTCAAGGAAGCATTACCTAATGTTAGGGATTGATTTGAAACTTAGCGTAGATGACTTGTCGTTGTTTACATTACCCCATCTTTAGTATATTGTAATTTTTGTCTCTCTAAACTTTAATAGACAATTTTTCTATGCTTTGTCTGTTTTAATCGTCCTTATGTTCATGAAGAATAAGCTTTTTTTTGCTATCTTTTATGTATCTATAATTTTTGTAATTGGATAGATGTAGTTGATATCATGATGTCATTATCCCATTTATCACCCTTTTTTAAAACTTTCACTAATTGGAATATATATATTGATCTTGTAGACCGAAGAAGGTTGCAATTATCTCAAGTGGATAGGTCCACACATGCAGCTATGGCCTTGAGTTTGGAAGTAGGGTAATGTTTTACAGGCTTGAACATGAATTAGACATAGCAATTGATGCGGCCAATGTGACCAACAGTGGTATGGATCTTAAGGTGATCCTCCATGACATAAATAAGAGCATGCCAATTCTCTGTAAGATAATGCAATATTTTCTGTTTTAGGTTAGTATGTGCCTAATCTTAGTCTCTAATGCAGTGAATACAAAGAAAGAAATTCTTATCTATATTATTCTTGAATAATTGTTTGTAAAAAAATAAGAAAAGATGAAAAAAAAAAATTTAGATCTAAAAAGAATCCCTAAAATATGCCTAAAATATCCATAAAAAAAAAAATAATCGCCCTTAAAGGGAGTTTTCAAGCCTAAAATAGCATTAGTTGAGCTTACCTGACTGCCCAACTTTAAACCAAAAAATTAGTCCTAAAAAACATATAGTAATAAAAGAAATTATTCCTAAATCAAAAGTTAAGCCCATTTGAGTGTAATCGAGAAAAACTACTTATTTAGACATATCCACATTAGTCTCGGTACTTGGTTATTTATTAATTAGAAAGGATAGGATAAGCATGAATTGTTTAGTCATGGGATTTCTATTGCTCAGGATAGTGTAGATGCATCAAGCAAACACAAAGGGAATAGTTGTTGATGTTAGAGAATTGTTGAACCATTATGTAAGGAAGTCAAAATAGGAATAAATAATTGGATTCAACTAGTTTCTAATTCATCTACACAACATGGTTGAGGGAAATTTTGGATTACTAAAGTTCACTTAAAGCACACTATACATTGTAAGTTCTCAAAATAAATTATATAAATGATTTAAAACCTACCAATCTTTCTAACTTATTATTTGGAGGAGATAATTAATATGAAATAGATTTATGGCATTGTTTTCACAGGAACAATCCTATAATACATCTAAATATATAAAAGTAATAAAACGTCCTACAAAAGCATATCATAAATACAGTGCACAAGTAACTTGATATAGACTTTCCATAATATCATATTTGCTAAAAGAACACATTTTGACTACGTTCTAACAATTGTAATGGCTATCTACCATTTTATTTTAATTATTTTAAAACACACAATATCATTATTGCCATAAAAACATAATTGATTGCTATGTCCAGAAGAAAATTACATGTTATCCATAATTACCTCTTGCCATGTAAAACACAATTGCATGATTGCTCTCAAATCACAAAATTACATTTTGTCCAAAAAAAAAAAAAAAAAAAAGAAGCCAATGCAATTGCATTGCTTTTAAAAAAACATATTTACATCATGTCTACATTCTAAAGGCTATTGTTCATATTAAAAAATAGTAGCCAATAAAATTCCACACAAAGGTGTTGTTCAAACAAAAAACTACTGTTCATATACAAAAGTTGACATACAAAAGAAACCATAGTCAATAGAATAAAAATATCAGCCATTGGAATACGGAAAAGCAATTGTTCATATTCAAGAGGCCATGCCTTGTCATATTAAAAAGAAGAAGAAGAAGAAGTTGTTGTTCATATTCAGCAATGGAACTCTACCTAGCGATATATACAAGCTGTTGTCCATATTCAATGGTAACTATACTCATAGCCTAAACTTTTGACATAACAACACATTTAAATGCTTTTACCTTACCTATTGGAGTTGCATTCCCACGATAGACAAAATGGCGATGGATACAACCTTTATGTGCACCATGCATACCATGTTGCCCTCTGCTTGATTCACTACTTTCATTACTCCTTCCCTTTCCTAAAAAATCTCTAATTGAACTGCTATAACTTGGTTGAAAAAATCATGTTACTATTGTGTATTACGTATGACCCTAGATAATATATACACAATTATTTTAAAAAATCATCGACTCTTAACTAGATCACAAGATATACTTAAATTTATGCGCTTAAAACCTATGATGCTAGCCTTTGAGAGGTGGGTTGAGATGTAAAAATCTATGCCTCATTCATTATTGAACGTCCATTGCCCCAACTCTTGTCATCTTTACTTATTTTGCCTCCTCTACCTTGGTTATTGCATCATCTTCCTTGATTATTGGCTCTAGTTGACAACTAAATAAAAAGGGTATTCAATTATGCCATTATAACTATAAAAGGAAATCTAATATAAGAAGTAGTACATATCGTATTCTCTCTTTGGTGTTCTACACGGCTTTACTAAGCAGTAGGCCAATTGTATCTGCATTACATGATCTAGAGTTGTAACTAATACCTGTACATTTTACCAAAATGCTTGACCTTATTCCTCCAACTAATGGTATTATGATTCCAAGGTTGGTTTTCTTTGTGTTTCCTTATCTTCTTAGGCTTACTTGGTGGAATCCTAATAGTAGGAGAAATCGGTGCTACATGTCTTGATTATAACCACTTGTGGTTATGAATGATTGTTAAGTTGACAAATATGCACCTCACTTGTAGAATTCATGGACATGTTGCTTAAGCGTCTTAAAATTTCAAAATTAGCATGCTTGCAGGGCAATCCATTCAACTTTACACTTTGCAGCTACATGTATGTGTATTCAAGTTTACAACATGGCGCTCAAATCCATTGTCAACCACATATATGTTAGCACTTGAAGCTGTTGCCTGAGTGATCTCTAGTAATTTCATCAACCCTTCCAATCCTCCTTAAGATGTTAGGACAAACTTCCCTTTCATACTCTTGCATTCTTCACCTTTCAAATTAAATTTTTGTAGAGGATCATTTCGATAATTGGGTTTTTAACTCAATTTAATATCATGGACTAATATGTTGGATTAGTGACAAAGCTTGAGAAATCAAGTCATTTGGGGAAATTTGGCTAGGTAGGCTTAGAATAGGGATTGTTGGATTGGATTTTTCACTCATGGTCTTGCTCGATTGTCTTTTACATGAAATATAGACTTAGAAATGGTCTTTTTGAGCTTGTTTGGATTTCATTTAGCCTTATTAGGCCTTAAGGAGGCTTAGTTGATCTTTAGGCTTAATTATAATAATAATAATGGGCTTTCTTCAATTGCCATAAGACTAAAGGAGAGGATAAGCTTCAATAATGAAATTCAATCTCAACCATCCTTCTTGGGGCCAATTGACGAATAATATCAACTTCCAAATTCTATGAATAAGAGGCTTCTTATCTCACTTGATTCGTTAAAAACATTAGCAAGCTTGAGATAAATACCAAAGTTTTGTTGAAATCACTCTAAAGAAGATCAAACAAGCAATTTTATTAAGAACAATCCAAGAACGATTAAGAACATCAAGGTTGATCCACTATCACATGCAGTTGAGAAATCATGTTTGCCCGTTCTTCCTCTAATGCCTCTTCCTAACGACATCTCTTTATGTGTTATCAGCTCAAGACGTCTCCTAGGTCAACCGACATACCCTTTGCACATGATTGGCCAGCTATAACAATCTAACCATACAACCTCTTTATCAAACACAATTTAGACCACTCTAACATCAATCCCTTGTGTTTTGAGAATCATATGATTGAATGACACATTCAATTTATTCACAAGAGCATCATACCTAGCATGAAAGCTAAAATGAGACTTACACTAATGAGTTGGTGGAATATTTGACAACCATTGCCATGCTTCCTCACTAAAGTTTTTCATTGCATCAACTTCATTCCCCCATTCCTTCACTGTAATAGCATTTGTAATGGCCCACATTACATCCTTAAACTCCTGTCCTGCATCTTAAAATTCTCATATAAATGCTAGACACAGTATTAGTGCTCACATGTGGGGAATAAAACCCCCAATGTATTGTTAAGTCCCTGTAAGATCAATTCAAAAGAAGTTGTTAGTATGTTAGAGTGATAAATGCATCTACTTATATGCCAAAAATTAAAAACAAACAATATACATATCTTTTGCCTATTCGAAATAAACACAAGTCCAAGTGCGATTAGGTCTCCTATATCATCTCCAAATATCTCTAAGAATCAATGCTAAGAATCTTCACATTTTGACTCAACTATTACAATGGCAGTAGGAAATAGGTTTGCATTTCCATCCCTGCCAATTGTAGTAAGTAAATGCCCATCATAAGGTCCTTTCAGAAAGCATCCATCTAATCTTGTCTAAGGATGACACCTATTGAGAAACCTAATCTTTTGCGCCCTAAATTGTATATAGATCCTTTCGAATATGGGTAGGGACCCCTTCATGGATGAATCACATTCAACTTTGACTTGACTCCCTTCATCTCGTGCATGATAAGCTATATAGGCAGGTATATCCATAGCTATGTGCCTTATAAGATGGCACTAAATTTCACTTACATGCTATTTTAGCCTATTATATCAAAATTTGGCTAAGTACTTCCGTACTAGGAAAGTAGATGTAATATGTTTCTCAGTAAAAGCCCATGGACAAGTGCATTTTGAGTGGAATGTTTTCACTTGAACTATCTCTTCATCACTTAACTTTAACTAGCATAGTGCAAATCTATATTTAATGATACTCCTGGATGCATATCTAATAAGACACCGTTTAAATATTTGCGTTTGGATACTTCATTTCCAACATAACTCGAGGGCGCTTTTCATCAATATCAACATAATACTCGACATATATTTCCCTTTTGTTGTCTTCATCAAAATCAACCAAGCTATACAAATGTCATCAAGGGGATTATCCTCCTATTCACCTCTCCCCTATCATTACTTTTGCAACTTCATTGCCATTAACTGGTACTTTATTATCGTCTTCATCATCTTTTGATGGCATGGAAAAAACTTCATAATCTTCACCATCACCTACATTCTCATCCTCTAATGGTCCAATATTAGGCTCACCACCTATCCCCACTTGCTCAAAGGGTACTACATTTAATATAAGAAGATTTACATCTATTGCCAATGGTTCCTTATCTACACATGGGTTTACTATGTAAACTACCCCTATAGCATAGTGTAAGTCTAACATTGCAAGCACATTGGTATCATTCTAAACGGACCTAAGTCCACCATCTAATAATTGCCTTGACACTAAGTAATAAATGAAGAAACTTTGTGATTCACCCAAGTCATCAACAGTATTCTCAATCTCTAACCAACCAATCCTATTAGGATCAATGTTATCTCTAATGAAATTTGAACTCATCAACCATGGAATCACCATGACTGCTAAGATCACAAAGGCTATTAAAAAAAAAAAAATTAATGAGAGGTTAGTACATATATATTGCATCATTGGAAACATTTCATGAATAATAACTAAAGAAACTAAACTTAAGTGTTTTACCCTTAATCTGAATTATGTGATAATAAATAATTACTTAGAAGCATGAGCTTAAAAAAATGATTCTCTTTTATCATTTAAAAAATAAAGCATTACCATCTAATGAAGCAAACTATGTGCTAAATATATAGGTTTGTGAAGGAGTGCTCTTAATACTATTAATACCAATTAGCAAGTTTTCACATCTAAAAACCCTTTGTTTTTCTTTATACTCAAGATATGATAAGAGGTAAAAAATTAGATACAAAAAAGACCTTAATTTTTTTCTTCATTTCTTTTGTACAAGCTTTGTCTTGAGATGTTTTCACCACTATCTCCTAATGTTTCCATAATAACTAACATTTGGATCGTTATAATTAACATTTTGAAACCAAATACAACCTAAACATTGAGATAACGGGTTATATTTTCATCTTTTGTATCTTGAATGCAAAATAGTGCCTCAACATGTTGCTAAGAATATCAATTCATTGAACTACAAGCTTTTATATATCCTAACAGATTCCTTCTTAGACTATTCATTACACATACTTTATACGAAAACATTAAATTGATCAATTTAATAAAATTTTAGTAAGAGGGATATGTACACTATTGTACAACAGGAGTGAAGACAAGGTAAATACTAATTACATATTTTTATCAAGCTATTACCTTGTGTTTAGGGCTTTGATCTTCAATTCAACTTGTGATGGCTACAACTATTAGGGCATTGAAGCCCTCTCACTAGATATTTTAGGAACTACTGGATATTTGGGAACATAGTGTAGTATTGTAAAGAAGAGATAGAGAGAGGAGAGAAATTAGTAAAGAAGCAGTACAGTTACAAGCATCTACACTGTACAATAATAGGAGTAGAGACAAGTTATTACCTTTGGTGTTTTGGGGCTTCAACCTTCAATTGAACTTACAATGGCTAGAACTACCATAGAGTTGAAACCCTCACACTCCATTGCGTGCTACCATCAAACGTGAACAAATGACATAATGAGGGTTTTGATAAGGTGATTAAGATTTCAAAGAGGAACTTTTTTCTTAAGGTTGGGAAGATGAATTTAGGATTAGTGTGTTGAAGATGAATTTAGGATTAGGGTTTCTTAGGTTTCAAAGATGAATACGGAGTGAAGGATTTGGAATCTTGTTTGGAACTTAGGATTAAGTATTGAGGTTGATTTTCTTATTTTGAAGTTCACTACTTTAGTCACTTTTTTAATTTCAACGACATGTCTTAGTGTGTTCTTACAAGACATGTGACAGGCACATGACCATACTAATAAGAAATTGGATGGAACATAACGGAATTATACTCAGGTTAATTATTTATCAAAAAAAAAAAAAAATATAACACAGGTAATGTATTTGTATTGAACTCTCTCTCTCTCTCTCTCTCTATATATATATATATATTGTTGAGTGTGACTGTGGTCACAAATACCCCTATGTTGCTTGATCAAGCTAAATGAGATGATTAATAAATGGTTGCATGCAACTTTGCATTGAGTGCATATGATTTATGTAATTGCTTGATATGTGCATATACTTTCAATACTCATGTGTAGGGTAATAACTCATCTTTTGGAAACTCCTTTTTTTTTTTAGTCTAAGTATAGACGGTTATATAGCTTATGATGATTTAGCCCTACAATATGTTAAGTAGGGGGATAATATTAAGTACCTTTACTTCTATAATGATTGGTAGATTGAGATGTGTGTAGCTAGTTTGGTTTGATTTTGGAGATCAAATTCCTTTATGGTTAGCTTATGATTCTTTTATATATTAGAGAGAGACTCTAATAGCTTGGTCTCTAATAGTATCTGATGGGTTGTTGTTGTGGTAGGACTAGATGTGGACTATAGTATTTTATTTGATGTTGTTACCAGCTATTATTAGATGTAGTTGGTTCCTATCAATATCAGATTTTACTTTGTGGTTATAGAGTGTATTATATTACTTTGTTCAAACATGTTGTTGATGATAATATATGTGAGTTTGGCAAATTAAGTAGGTGTTTGAGGATTTTTAAACAGGTTAAGGGTCTTAGTATGTTATTACTTTATATTGAAATGTGGTGGGTTATGGTGCCTTAGATTCTAGGGCAATACAATTAAACTACAATCATCTAATCTACATTCCAAGTGGATAAATATGTTGCCCTAAACTCTTTGTTGCGAGCATGTATCATCCGATCTACATTCCAAGTGGCTAAATATGTTACCCTAAACTCCTTATTACAGGCACGTATCACATATGACTTAGTTGAACAAACTTTTATAATAATATATTAATTTTTTATCTGGACATATATATATATATACGATTGATAGATATAAGGTGGATAATAGAATATTCAGAACCGAAAATATTTATCATCCCAAGTTCTAAACTCACGGACACACACCTATGGATTTTTCCTTATTTTGTCTCATCACGAACTTTTATCCCGACGAGTGTAGCCAAATCGTGTAACTCATGTTACGATCCGTTCTTTTCTTTTCTTTTTTTTTTTCAGAATTTTTGCCCTCAACAAGCGGCACCCATGGACGAGCTCCTGTTCTAAAAGGGAATATTTGTTTCATTACATTCACTGGGTTTTATTGTGAGGAAACAAAATTCCTGTAAAATGTTTGCGAAAATCCATTGGTTTTTGTCATCTTCTATCACCCGATAATCTCTAGAGCTTAAGGAAATGATTGGTTCTGTTGTGAACATTGGTGGGAGACGGCATTTTCTGTCATTTTATTATATTATTTATTTTATATAATTACGTAGACTAATAAGATTGCTCTATGAGTAAGTGATTATGTGACTCTTTGCGTGGTAGTTAGTCACCTCTTGTCTTTGGAGTGGTTAGAATTTTCTTTTTTGTTTTTTTTTTTATTTCTGATTTTTAATTTTTTGATTTACCAAAATTATATGTATATGTGCATATATGTATATTATAATATATTTTTTATTTTTTATTTGAATTTTCCTTACTATATATTTTTTCTTTTTCAATTTTTTTTCTAAACTTTTACTATTTTACTTATTTTCTAAAATATTTTATTACATTATTTGTTCAATAAAAAAAGTGGACCATTAATACGTACCATGTGATACAAATAAACGAAAAACTTAATATCTATCATGACCCTAAAAAGGATTTAACAGGATTGTCTAAAATTTTCATATTATGTGTGCACCAATAATACAAAAACCATCTTGTAAGTCAGAAATTGTGCAAGTCAGAGATTGTGAGACTCTAAACTATTAGTCATTAAGGTTTTTAATTTTAATGAATTATCTTACTATAAATATAAGTAACTATGTTTATAGATATCCGATAAGTCGTAGTCCATTAAAACCGCAAAGAATCGATATTCCATACCAAATGCTAAAATAAGGCAAAACAACTTACTAATTTACGAGAAATACTATATAATCTTATCATAAGAATATACTTTACATAAATTGTTTCTCTACTGCTATATACTTTTCAATTAACCTTAACATAGCCAACCTATCTCCAATTTATACTCTGCTCTCAAGCTTATCATAATCCTTGCTTACAAGAAATTTGCAAAAGAAATTATAGGGAAATGAGCAAACTATGGTTCGGTGAATTTGTTCATCACAACTACTAATCAATCGAGTTATTAAACAAATATTGTTAGCACACATGTAAGCTATCTACATACGAAATGAATGCAAGCGCGATAAATGTAGGCAACACATCCATAAGAGTCCGAAACTATGGAAGGTGTAGAGTTACGTTGTTTACATGTTGATTTTTCCTCCGTATTTACTCATACAGAGCACCTTACCTTAATCGCACGAGACTACCTGGGGGCACAATCCCACTAGACGTTACTTGACTATTACCCCAGTCTGAGAATCAATAATCAACATAGGAGGACCTTAATTAGAGCCACCCACCAAATATATCAAAGGCCTTTCGGGCAAAATAGTGTGTTCATCTTGCCATCAACAAACATCTAAGGCTCTGCGAGCATAAATATACGAGTCCTCTAAAAAACGATTGAAGATATCATGCTAACTTTGCCTTAACAATAAAGACATCATTTATGGATTTATGACTCTTTTTACAAATCATTTTAAAGTATATTTAAAATAGGAAAAACGTTTACGAAAATACTTTTATAAAAAATTTGTAAAGCTAACACTCTCCATCAGAGTACCAATTGGATCATAGACATGTGATAATTATAATTGGTTATTTTAGTTGAATAGTTACATTTATCAGTTTCAAAAAGTGATCACACGAATGATAGCACATAAAGCAATAAGTCATTTAATAAATAATCAATATCAATCCTCAAGCAGCATACAAATAACAATAGCAAATAGATAGCAAATCATAAAAATTCTCTCACCTGCGTTATGCTTACTTTCCTAACTTTTGAGAATTTCTGAATTCGATAATTGAATAGTTTAAAGATAAGAAAGATTATAAGTATTCTGAAAAACTAGATTTTCCTATTAACTAAATATCTATCATTATTTATCTAGTTTTCCACTATAACCTAAATATAGTGTAAACATAGTTTTACTTAAATATTTTACTTACTTTTCTCTGTTTATCTTAAATTTTCAATTACGTATAACTTTTTGTTCTAGTACGAATTTTTGTGAACTTATAGTCCATTTTGATTATTTTTAAGCGTACTTTCTCATAATAAGGTCCGTTTTTAACTTTGTAACTTACAATTTTGATCATGATATAAAAATATCATAAAGTTTATTATTTTAACTTAAAAAGCTATAAAATATCAATTTAAGTTTTTTCTTAATATATTTATGATTTAATAATTATTTAAATCGTATAATTGATAATTTTCTTATTTTAAGCCTCTTTTACTATAATTACCTATTTTTACTTATTTTTGAGATTTTAGAGTTACTAATTCAAAATTTTCCACTTTATTATTTTTCTACTTAATTAATTATTATTATTATTATTATAAATTACGAAAATTAATTATTTTATTATAAATAGTAACACGGCAACACATGAGAGTATCACGTGTCAAGTTTGCACCTTTTTCTGAATTTTTCATTATTTTCTATTTTACGATATAATTATATATATAAATACTTATGATTATATTTAATCAAATATTTCAATTTACTTAATTATTAAAATTTTTCTCCAAATTATGGTATTCTTATATATATATTTATTATCTTACTTTATTTATTAAATTATTATTATAATATATTGTATACACTATTTAAGTATACTAATATTTTTACATATGTATTACTATTCATATACAAACATCTATACGTATACTATACGTTATATATTAAATTATTTAAACTTTACTTATACATTATGTACAAGTATATTACACACTTATTTATACTTTATATACTTATATACATATATGGTCATACTATATACGTATCTATATATATATATATATATATACTAAAATAGAAATATTATTAATAATATATATACTTATTATTTTATACATACACATATATATATGGAAAATACGAAATAGGTATATATACATATTATCACGCCCCGAAGCGATAGAGTTGTAACAGTCCCACCATGTAAACCAATCTAAGATAAAAGTTGGCCTCACAACCGCTATCTTAGACTTGATCTACATAAGACATCCACGACTAACCCGCTTTGAAGTTAACAGTTTGTAATTTAAATAAATCATTTACTTAAGAAAGTGAGAAAATTATATATATATATATATATACACACTAGAATTCAGTTATTACAATTATCGTTTACAATGATAATAGATTAGACCTTAAAATATATTTCTGTTCTTCAAATGTTTTTCCTCACTCTCCAGGATCTAGCAGTTGCTAACTTCAAAGTAGTTGTATGTCGCTTCTTAGCCAGCACATGCACGACGTCTATAGGGATGTGAGTAACCACAGCTCAATAAGTTAGGATGGAGAACTTAAAACTATACCATAAATACAACAAGGTTATTAATCAATTTATTAGGTGCAATGCATGTTCAAGCAAATGCCATCGCACGACGTTGTCCGGCCCGTCGTGAGATTAGAGAAATTACGCTCGCTCTAATTTGAGTTGAGAAGTTGCCGTTAATGTAACAGTTTACGACCAAACCCAAGCTTGTGTAATGGAGACCTTACTTCTCTCGCAACTACCTTCGAACCATTGATTTCACCCTCGCCGTGACCTCTTCACCTGTCACTTAGTTCGATTGAGGATGAAGAGGGGACCCTTTGCAATCCTGCGCTATCCCTTTCGAAGAGGTTAGTATTTGGCCGGAGAATCCTAGGTTTCCCCTAATAGGTTGCCATGCAAGTCCGATTATGGTTACAAGTCATATATTTGATTAGGTCCAGTTTAGGGTAATCATTCATTTCATACAAATCATACAATATATGCTAGAACAACAAATAGAATCATAGCATCACTCATAATCAAGCACATGCACACAACCAACTATCTAACGCACATAATCAAGTATAATCTTAAGCCTCTAAAACACAGCAACGTATTAATCCCAACTAACCTTGACTCTTCGCTCACTCACTCGAGGTTTAACTTACTCAAGCCATCGCTGATCATTCCTATAACACAAACGTGGTTTCAGTTTTTCATATAACTATTATATGTTTGTTTTATCCTATAACGCTTATTGTTATGTTTTGTTAGGATTTAATATACCTAATTATCTAGGTCTTAAGTCTTTTATAATTATTCTAGGTTTGAGGTTAGGTTCGGGTTCGGTTTTCACATCGATTTCTAAATTAGGTTCTAGTTCAATGTCTAAGTATTGTTTTATACTTGAATCATAGAAATTCGTTTCAACTCATAATATGAAATTAATCACATTACTTCCCAATCTCCTAAATACCATTGTTACCCTAAGTCAGTATTTTATTTCATTTGGTATACTTAAATCCTTATTAGTGTACTGAATTTACTCCTAATGTGAGAAATTTTTACATTTTTCATATAATTATATAAATTCAAGTCTTCTATCAGTTTTATTATATATCCCTATTATTTATATAATGTCAATTTTTATCCTAATATTTTCTATTTATTATATTTCTAATAATTGTGTATTATGTACTATTACTTATTATGTACGTAATACATATCTAATATTTTTATCACTCTAATTATTATCACTCTAATTACTATCTTCCAACATCAATTATCATTTCAAAATGTCTAAATTCATCCTGAATCAGATTTCACATTTAATTTCCCTAATTTACAAAATTAACTTAAAATTTACTATTTTTCTCTAATACTCATTTACTACATAATTAACCTTATAATTACATCTAACACCCTAAATGCTACAAGTATCATACTCTATCAGATTTCAACATCCTAAAACATATACTTATTCACTAAATCAGTAATTAACCATTTAATTACTTTATTAACCATAAAATACCCATTTTATACCTCATTTTAAGGCCTAAAAATTATCTAAAAATTTCAAAAATTAATTTTTGAAAACGAGCTTCATAACACTATTCTATATCATCTAAATAGTCTATAAAAAAATTTTGGATTCAAAAACTACACTCCTAAGGTCATTTATTTCTAAACCGAAATATACTCGGTTTTGTACGATTTCTTAAGAATTATATATTATGGGACATATTTTCATCAAAATAATATTTTTCCTAAAAACTACATACAAAAATATTTCAGAATAACAAAATTAATAATTTCCTAAGAATATTTACTATTTTTTACAAAATTACACAAAATCGGGTTGGAAATCAAACTCACCGGTCTGGGTGGCTCTGACCACCGCCGGCCACCATGGCCTTGTCGGCCGGTTTGGGCATTGCCACCACCGTGTGGTGGTGGTGGCCATCCACTCCCAGATGCTCGTTTGGTGTGGGTTTCCTTTTAAGGCCCTAATTATACAGTTTTTCCTATTTTTTTTTCTAACCCTAATTTTTCTCTCAATTTCGCCTCTTTCTATTTTTCTTACTCTCTAAACTGCTCAAATGAGCTTCTGAAAAATTTGGAGTATTTATAGAGCTTTAGAAAAATTATTGTGCATTAATTAGACAAGACAATTGCCTTATCTCTTGTTTTTTCCACTTTCTATTTGTTGCATTTTAATTGGTTGATTTTTCTTCTTCAATTTTAGATTGCCACACCTCATTTTTGGATTTTTCCTTAATTAATTATGAATTTTTTTTTAATTATTTAGTATTATTTTAGCACATTTTGTGTATTTTAAGTAATTACGCGTATTTCTACCTACATGTAAATTCATATATAGTACAAATAAATATTCCTAAATATTATTTAGGTCATTTTATGATTTTTAGTATACATATAATTTATCTTTAGCAATTCGTTAATTATCGGAATACATTTTACGTATTTTCGATAAATAATGAGTAATATACTTAAAATTTGAGATTTTTTTATTTTTTTATTTTATTGCTTATTTTCTTAAATTCGAACTTATAGGATCATTTTTATTAATATTTCTAACTTTACTTATAATTTAGGATTCGATCGGCCGAAAGATCCGATCGAATCCTTGAGTGATTAGTTGTGGAGCTTACACATATGTACACATATATATACGGAATTACACGATACATGTAGATACATATCACATATTAAAATAAATATTATGTACATATACACTTTTGTATATATTCATACGTATATATACATAATTAATTAAGTAAAATACTAAATATATATACATGTATATAAAGGAAATATTTAATATACATACATATTATACTTAAGAAAAATACTATGTACATATACACATACTTATATATATATTCACATGTACATACATATATATATATATCAATACCTAAATAGTGAAAATACTAAAACCTATAATAATACATATATACATGCCTACATACATATGTTTATACACAAATAGAGAAAATACTTAATATATATATATATCTATTTATGCATATACATATGTACATGTAGTTAACTATAATTAAATAAATAAACACTTAGTATACATATATATACTATATGATATATATATATGTATAAGTAAAATAAATAATCTTACCTAATTGGTTTAATAATTTGGAACAATATTTTCTCCTTCTTCTCCTTCTTCTCCTTCTTCTTTCTTCTTGTTCTTGGTTTTTGGTTTTCTTTTCCATGTTCGATTAGTGTGTGTGTGTTCTTACTTTGCTTTTCTTCTTCTTTTTTTTCTTATTTTAATTCAAATCTTTAGCTCTAAACATGAATGACAAAGGAATAAGAAATATAAAACAATTTGCAAATCTTTGCATTAATTGAGATGAGACAATCTTATCATTACTTTTGATATTTTGCCTCTAATTGTAACACTTGGAGGAGAATTAAATCACATGGGTTGCTGCTGTTGTTGTGCTAGAAATTCACATGGAGGAGAGAGAAAAATTGGGAAGAAAGAAAATGAAAAGAAAAAGAAAGAAAAAGGGAAGAAAAATAAAAATAATTATATGTAATTTTTCCAAATGTAAAAATAATAAAAATAACATTTATAAATTAATTTTGAAATTTTATGAAAATTTATCAATTTAATTAATATCCTTTACAATTATAATTTTTATGAGTTAACTTAACGTTTTCGTTAAAAGTTTTACGTGATTTAATCGATAATTATGATTGACGACGATTATATTACTATTAAGTGATATTTATTTATTTTATAAGTTTAAAGTTATAGTTTTAGGGTTTTGATCAAGTTCAAATTCGATTTCGAGTAATCGAGCGTATATCAGATTTAAGATTTTTATACGTAATTTAGGTTTCGAGCAAAATTTTAAAGTTTTTATCCTTCGTATGAGGTTCAAGTTTAAAACTTTAATTAATTTTAAATTTATCAACTCTGTTGAGTTAAGATAATTATATATAATATTTAAATTGATTCGTTATCTAAAATGCTAAATTTATGGAGTTTATACTATCTCTAACAGAAGTTGTTATTTAATAGTGCTTGTAAACATGAAAGGAAATGTTTCAAACTCAAATAAAAAATGTGCAAAAAGTTGAGTTCTAAATTTATGCTTCTTTTTTTTTTCTTTTTTCTTTTTTATTTAAGTTTTTGTTCTAAATTTTGTCCTCAACGAGTTCATCTTCTAGAAGGGAGTATTTGTTTGATTACATTCACTGGGTTTTATCTTGCGGAAACAAAATATCTTGTAAAATGTTTGCTGAAGTCTATTGGTTTATGTCATCTTATATTTACTCAATAATCTCTAGAGATTTAAGGAAATTATTGGTTCTATTGTCGATATTGGCGGGAGACGGCTATACTAGCCTATGGTGGACTTTAATTTCTTATATTCAATTCGCACCTCTATTCATATAGTTTTCGGTTGCATACTTTATGTAGAAATAAGAAATTAAAATAAAAGGTTAAAACTCTCATTGCATTTTGATTATACATGACAAGATATAATTAAATATGACATAAACATGGAGACAAATTCCTTTTCTAGAAATAAAATATAATCATTTTTTCCGGTTGCATCATATAATGATATAATGTATAAAAGTCTACTCTGAATTGTATTTAAGAGCCTGAATTGTTACTCAGGTTCATTTATCTATCATGTCTATAAACTGTATCCGAGTCAAACCCATTGAACCTAACTAGTAGTGCAAACGCTTAGTTTACTGGACGCACTTCCATTTTGGGAATAAAAGCAATCATACCAAACTTCACCAAATTCACAGAAAAAGCAGGGATAAACAGCCAAAGAATGCTAGACGAACAAACTTATTCGGCATCCTGCTTATTTAAATTCAAAGGAACAATGCTCTGTAGTTTTCACATTCTGTATGCGTAGGACACATTCAATTCCTTAACAATCTAAGCAAGAGACTAAAAGCCCACAAGTTTCACGAGCAATTTCAGCCAAAACTCAAGCATCAGCGAACCTGCAACAAAAGTAAATCTCGTTCGTGCAATTCATCCAAATAATAGTTGGTAAATACTATTGAAAAAGTTGAAGTAATGAAAAAAAAGCAAACAGAAAGAGGTTTTACCCAAGCTCGGAAAGTTTCAAATGAGCTTCTGCATAATCTGCAAAGAAAGCATCTTCGTCCTGAAAAAGTAATAGCAAACAAAATTGGTATCTGCCTATGAGAAAATAGCATAAAGTAGATATGATAGGCATTAAATTTTTTTCAATCATCATAAGTTAAGGGGAAAACAAGATACACACAGCAGCGTATTTCTCCACAAAAGAGCGAAATGTGGGGTCCCCAAGTAAAGCCTTGTCAGTGGATAGTTTCAGAAGGCCTTCCTTATCCCCACTCAATAACTCCCTGGACATGGATAATGAATTAAAAAAAAAAAAAGAAAAGAAAGGAATTGAGCATTTACATCATTTTAAAGTTTGCTGTAATGTCAAAAAATACTTCAAATAATGGTACAAGGAAAGAGAAGAATAAACGAACTCACTTGAAGTAGGAATTATCAAATATGAGAGGGTTAGTAGTCCATGGGCCCTCGAACCCGGACCTTTCTTTATGGCACCTTCCCTACAGTAATTATTCAAAATTATAATCAATGATGCTCATGATAAAAGGAAATCTCTCATCCAGTTAAGAACTTTAAGCCAAGATGGGTAGCAAGTCTAAGGTGGGAATAGATGTTCTTGGAGCTGCAAACATACCAGGGTGTGGCCGCCAGATAGAGCAACAATATCCTTGTCAGATAAGCCCATTTGACTGCAGAATACATCTCTTAAGTGGCCACAGCCTGCAAAATTAATGCAAGATTATTCATGAATTGCCATAAATTCAGAATATGGAAAGGGTACATGTTGTCGGGTCAAGAAATTTGAGAAGAAAGCTAACCCTGAGTAGCATCAGGTAGACGGCCTTCGGGGGGTGATGTTGGCTTGTCCTGTGATTGCAGCATATAATCGTGTTGTTAGATTTTGAGATTTATGAATGGAAAGCAACTTTGCAGCTTTTTTCTTTTGGTAACTGTAAAAAGGAGCAACTGTAATAAAAATGTTATAAGATACAACTTTGACAGCATGATGAAACTTTGCTTCCTCAAGGTGGAAAACAATAATGGCGTGCACAAAATAATCCAATGGCAAGGAGGTATCAGCATAGCAGCATCTATACTTTGCACAATCTATCAAATTTAACTAACAATTGAGAAAAATTGGAAGGAAACAATTAGATAATTTAATTTCAATGAGCCGGGGAGCTACAAAAATTATGAGATAAATAACGCCACAGTGTATCTACTGTATATTGAGACTCACAAGACCATTCCTAATGTCAAGGTAAATCAATTTTGTATTGTAACATGGACCCAGAAATAGGCAGATGCAGGGTTACATAGGTTGAAACAAAATCAACATAACACTATATAGGGAGGATAAGAATCACCAACTTTTTAATGTATAATACCATGCTTTCAAAGCAGAAACAAGAATTTGGCCCCAAATAAAATAAAAAAAAAATAAAGAAGAAACAAGAAAAATCACAAGAAAAGAATCCTATTTGTAAATTTATGTCACCTATTAAACGAAATATGAAAAAAGATAAAGATACCTTAAACACTGATAGCACTCACCTCTCTACCAGGGTGAAAAGGAATTCCTGGTCCACCTGTAACTTCAACAGCAACAACTCCAGCCAACTAAACCAAAAAAGGGTCATTTACAACTCAAATAGTCATCAATAAACCAACATGTGAAAAGAACTCTTTTTTGGTCCGGAACTCTGAAACCGCTTCCAGCTTGAAACAACACACTCAATTTAGCAATCTAGAACTAACATTTGACCATGTGAGAACATACCTGATAGAAATCAGCGTAAGTGAGGATAGGGAATTGCTCCTTGATTGGTGCTAAAAGTCTTACTGCTATATCAAGACCATTATTAGCTCCATGAGCTAGCTCTTCTGAATTCCTTATTGTTCCAAATGGACCTCCAGTCTTTGTCTTACAATCAAAGGTACCAGCAGAATGCCACCTACACAGTTGAATCTTACAAAATAAATAATACTATTGATGCATATAATGAAAGCAGATTTTTCTCAACTGGTGAAGAAATTACGCAATCCGGAGCATGATTGGAGCACAATGCTTCTCCGCAATATGACCTCTAAGCTTTCTCCTGCATTTCTCAACAGCCTTCTTGTACTCCTCACTCACAGTTGGATAAGATTTCCCCATGACTATGTTATAAGCTTGGTCCTGACTAATCGTAACACAGATCAACAATCTCTCAACAAACAATTGAAATTAACAAAGTCATTTGATGTTCACATCCACTTCTATTTTCACATAAACTCAAACAGTTTCAAAAGTCTGTACCTAAAAATGAATGGCAATCTTCACATAAGTGAAATGATCACATTGGAAAGATTATAACATTCTACGGTTCAGCAATCTCTCGAGAAGAAATCAAATAAGCAACAAACTTTCATGCAAACTTAATATTGACATATAAAACCTCTTCGATTTTGACATGTAGTCATTAAAACAAATTCAATTTTCACTACCTAAATATAAACTATCTATGCATGTTCAAGTGAATATAAATATCACATTCGGAAAGGGTAAATTAGCAATCACTCAACAAGAAATCAATTCAAAGAACACAGTTTCTTGAAAGCTAAACATGAATAAGAGAACGTCCTCTTCAATTTCAACCTACAGTCATTAAACAATTTCAAGCTTATCATAGACACAAATCATCTTAAACACCTTCATGATAAAATCAGAAAGATCACATAATTTCTTACATCAAACAAAATCTCAACTAGAAATCAAACTATATTTTGCAATCTAATGCAAATAAAGATCATCAAGTTCATCATCTTCATTTCAAAATTCTCAGTCCAAATATGGACAGCCACGTGCATCTTCTTGTATATAAACTATCATATAAGAAAAACTACAACAGTTCACAGATCAGCAAGTTCTCGATAAGAACTCAAAGAATACTGCAGAATCATGCCCAAAAAGAGAAAAAAGAAAGAAAGAAAGAAAACAAAAAGAAGAGAAAGGCAAAGATCACAACATTTCTTACATTAACAATATCTCAATTAGGAATCAAACAAAATCAAAATCTCACACAATAAAAAATCATCAAGTGCAAAATCTCTATATCAAAGTTCTCATTTTAAATAAGAACAGTCACATGCATCTTCATGCATGCAAATTATCAGATAAGAAAGTTTACGAGTAGTTCACAGAACAAACTCTCAATGAGAAATCATCACTAACACTGCTGTTACGAGAAATCATAACAAACACTGCAGTTTCATGCAAAAAATGAATGATTAAATAAAACCAGTCGTGCACATCATTTCAACATATACTCGCTCAAAAAAAATTTCAAGATTTCAGTCTAAACACGGATAATCACATGCATGTTCATGTATATAGGAATATATCACAACATTTCACAGATCAACAAGAGACAAAAGCTGAGGACGCCGTTTTATGAAAAACAACGATCAATATGCGATGACATGTAGATAAAACGATATCATTTGAACGACAATGAAGAGAACTACGAGTAGGGTAAGCTTCATTGCAGAGTTACCTTAGAAGTGGACGAGAAAGGAAAGTGATTAAAAACCCTAGCTCGTGCTCGTGAATGACACAGGTAGTGCACGAGCTTGATAGATGGAGAAGGTGTGAATTTATAGGTGAAAGAGTAGAGCGAAGGTTTCGATAGGCTGAATGAGTTTTGAACTTTTAATCCAGGCCCTTGGATTTATGTCGTTCAAAAATAGGCGGATCAAATGATGTGTTACGCTGACAAAGTCCAATTTTAATTGATAATTTATTTACTATTAATTAAATCTAAATAGTTGATAATATAATTAATTTAATAATATAAATTAAATAAATATTAAATTAATAATATGATAAAAAATAATATTGATTCTATAAAAATAGTGAACGTGACTATAGAAAAAAGTCCCCAAAAGTGATTATCATGGTGCACATAATTATTGTTAAGGATGATTCGCTTTTGGCGCTTTCAGTGCCCATTTCATGAAAACGTATTATTAAATCACGAATTTATTAAATCTTTAACATATTATATACGAGGTACAGGCCTCTTAAGGAAAATCTCTTATAGATGGAAAATAATATTTTAAGAATAATACGTTTTCATGTATTTGAATGATTTAATAAATGTATTGAAAAGAGTTTTTGCTATTTGATATGAATTTTATTTAAAGTATAGTAATAACTAAATAAAGTATCATCATTGTGCTATCATGAATATATTACAAGTTTTATATAAAAGTATAATATGTAGATTAAATCTTGACGTTCAATACTGCAATCACTTGGCTTATATTTAAAAATTCTATCAATAGGTGTTTTAGGTTATTTTTTCATTACTATTGCTTTATAGGGATGAGTGATAATCTTATTATATAGAGTATTTATCTGGACTTGGTTTGATTAGAAAGGTTTTAAGTAAATATCTAAGATTACATGATAGGTTCCGAGTAATTATTAATCAAAACCTGTACTTATAGAGTAAGGTACGAGTATAAATATGAGGTAAAAGTACTTAATACCCACCCTAAAACTTGTATTGTGAAACATATATGTTACGGGTTCTAAGGTATTGTAGACACCATATTTTTATTCCCTTTTTATTTAAAAATTTTTAAAATAAGGTAAGGGGTCTTAAATTAAGAAAAAAATACAAAAAAAAAGAGAAAAATAAACAAAAAATCGAAAATTTAGAAAATATAAAATTTCTAGGAGCAATATAATTTTTAGACATAATGGGCATAATGGTTTCAAGTCACTTGAAATTTTTAGATGAAAACATTAAATTAAATTTTATAGGGTCAGTTAATTATAAATTAGCATAGCTTGTTTTTATTTACTTAATTTGGTCATTTATTGATTTATTTATTAATTATTATAAATTAGAAAAAAAAATTTAAAAAAAGAGAAAGAGAAAGAGAAAAGAAGAAAGAAAAATGGAAAAAAAGAGAAAAAAGCCTATTTTCATTTTATTTATTTATTTTTATGTTTTAGTCAAAATAAAAAGATAAAAAATAATAAGATAAAAATAAATAATTAATAAAATTATTTTATCACCTAGAAAAACCTTTTTCCAAAATAACAATGAATCAATCCTTTTAAATTTAGGACATTTTAGAATTTTTTGGAAAAAAAAAAACACCAATTTAGGACCTTTTCCTAGAATTTTTCCCAAGCAACATGAAATGGTTATAAGATGTAAACTTGGCTACTTTTCAATTTTAAAAATAAATTAACCTGCTAATGTTTTTGGAAACGTACTACGGAAAGTTTAATTCCTAATAGAGGGTACGTAAGCACCCACAGGGTGACTTAAAATAAAGGAACCTTTTTATTTTCTCTTTTTGTAAATATTTTCGATTTATTATTTTTGTACAAATGAATTAATTTTAATCGTAAGTTTAGAACTAGTGATTGAATTTCGTTTTAAAAAAGGTAATTTTGAAAAGTGAATCTAAATTTCGAAAGTTAAAAAGTCATACTTGGTAATGGTATAATAGGATAACCCTCGGATCCAAAATCTCTAGTTTTTGAAACTTTTTTATTAATTTTTTTTAATGCAACTTAGTGTCTAGATTAAAATTAATCCATCTAATTGGTATTAACCTAAACCTTTTTCTCAACTTCGGTCGAGTGGTGACTTTAAATATTTTCAAAACACATTTAAAAACCAAGTTTTTCTTAACTTGTAGTAAAAGGTTAGTATTAAACGGATTAGGGTTTAACATTAGTCGAGTTAAGAAAAATAATAAAAAACCAGAAAAAAAATCAAGCTTAATAGGTATCTTATACTTACCTTATAATAATAATTAAACAAAATTAATAAATAAAAAAATACCATTTCATTTATATTGGCTTAAGAAAATAACAAAACGCAACCCATGAGTTTCCTAGACTAAACTCGATGTCCTCATGTCAATCTTTTCCTCTTTGATCTTCTCTTAATTGCATTTTCTTTTCACTTTATTTTCTTCATTTAATAAGTCCAACTTTACTAAAGTTAAAAGAGGAAGGATTTGCGTAAAGCTACCTAAATAAGATGTGTTATTAACTTAATTTCTTTTGATACAATAATTCTTTGCATTAGGTTTGAAAAAGAACTCGTATTAAATTTATATAAAGTTGTTTAAGTCAAGATTTAGTTAAGATTAGTATTTATATCTTTTCCCCTTATTCAAGATTAGGGTTTGTACTAGGTTTGAAAAAGATTTAGTCAATACGTTATGATTTAGTAATTATGATATATGGAGGATCATTATGGATGTTGATTATAAATTAAGAGATTGTAATTTGTAATTTATAAATATTCTTATTGTCAAAATAAGTCAACTTCCTAAATAAGCCTCATTTACAATTATTTATTTAGTATTTCAAGTTGAGACTAAGATTTCATTTAAATTGATATGTTTGTATAATAATGATTGGTAAAGAAAATGATCAAAAAGAAAAATAAATGAAAGAAATTGAAAGGAAAGAAAAATAAATAGAAACCAACCATATCGAAATTTATAAGAAAAAAACATATAAAGGTTGTACAAGAAATCCTATACTTCGTACAATTTATAGGGTATAGAGTAGTTTTAAAGTATTATAGCGTAGGATATGGGTAGTAAAGTTTGAAAACCTATACCTATAAGGTAGAGTACGGGTAGAGTCTCACACCTTACTCTCCTTATACTTGCTTATCTTTATTGCTTTATATTTATAATTTATAGGTTAATTATAATAAAGAATGAATAGAAATCACTTTTCAAAATTTAGAAAGCTTGTGAAGAGTGGTTTGAAAAACAATTTTCCATTTTAAAAAAGCATAAGTCATTTTCCTAAAAGACCTTAGGATTTTTTTTGTTAAAAAGAAAATGTTTTCCCTTATAAAGGAAAATATTTTTTCTAACTAAACAACCATTTTCAGTCTTAATAAATAAAAGAAAATAAGAAAAATATTTTCTCTAAAATAAACGAGCAGCGAAAATATATGTTATGTTTATAAAAATATGAATGCAAATTAGGATTTAATATGAAATACAAAGGTGAAATTGATTACAAATATGTGTTATGTTAAAAATACTAACAAATATGGTATTTAAAATGTGCATGCATGAAAGAAAAAATAAAATAACTAAACTAATAAAAGAAATTATGAATTTTCTTTAGAAGTAAAATTAGCAGTGAAAATAATGGTTTGAAAAAGTGATTTAATTTTCACAATAAAGAAGAGATTAATTCTACTTTTCCTCCTAATATTGGACATTAATATGATACAAGCTTTATATCCTTTTATTATAAATAACATTTCTATTAGCATGCTTAAGACTAACAATATAATTAGAAAGATAATGGTAAAATTAAAATTTATTTTGCTTTCTAAGAATAAATAAATCTAAATTTAAAAGCATAGAAATGGTTGCAAAAAGTTTATAAATAACAAAAATATAAACGCAATTTTATTTCTCATTATGGGGGTATTATGTAAAACAAAGTATCGAGCCCTATTTTGATTTCCTTAATTTAACTTATATTAAACTTAGCTCGCTTAATATAAATTACTCGACATTAAACTAAAGAAAAGAAAAAAAAAATATATTTTTTTAAAAAAATAGAGTCGCCAACCAGTTCAACTAGTAAAAAAATAAAATAAAATTAGAGTTTTCAAGTGAGAAAACCTTAATTTGATCACTAGTTTGCGAATATTCTAAAAAAATTAATTTTTAGAAAATTAAACTAGAAAACTAGGTTTGGGGGCTAATCTATTAAGATTAAGTCACCATGTGAAAATAAAAAAAAAAATTGATAGGCTTTATTTTTTATAATTTTTCTAAAAATATTAAAAATATACCTAAGTTTACAAAATGTAACTAAAAATGATTTTTTATTACGAATTTCTAAGAAAAGAGGAAATTTTTTTTTTTATCAATTGTCCTAAAGGTACCTATGTACCCGCTAATAAGGATTAAATCAGCCGTAGTTCTTTTCTTTTTTTATAAAATTTTTAGTGAGTGGGTCATTTTTATATTAAAAATCGAGCTAGGCTTATGTTTTTTTTATCAATTTATTATTTTAAGAAAACAAACCTAAAAAAAATCTAATTTTTCTAAATTAAATAAAAAAAAAATCCTAACTAACTGAATCTTTTTGAAAAAAACTCAATTTAAGATTTTTCATTTTTCAAAACCACTATATGTCAAAATATATACTTTTATTAAAAAAGATGATTTAAAAAAAAAACTTAATTAAACTAAGTTTTATTGAAAAATAAAAAATTTGCAATAGGAATAAACAATAATAAATAAAAAAACTTGCACTTAAACACAAAAATAGTTAATAAAAAAACTAATAAAGTAATTAATAAAAATTAATGAAATAAATAAATAATAATAAAATTAATGAAAATTTACCTAGTGTCAAATTGTGTCGGTGTTGGGCGGTGGACCGAGCACTGCTAGGTGACACTAGGTGATGGATTGGGCATTGCTGAGTGATGCTGGGCGATGGACTAGGCATTGTTGAGTGATGCTAGGCGCTGTTGGGCAACGTTAGGCGGTGGATTGGGCATTGTTGGGTGACGCTAGATGATGGACTGGGCGTTGTTAGGAAACGCTGGGCAACACAAGGTAGTGGACTAGGCGCTATTGGGCGATGCTAGGGGATACTAAGTGATGGACTGAGTACTGTTGGGCGATGCTGTGCGGCAGACTGAGCACTGCTGCACGACACTGGGCGGTAGACTAGCAGTGACTATAGTTGTTGTGCGGTGGTGTTAGGGTGGTACTATGTGGTGTTACGTGGTGGTTGTGTAGAGGCGCAGTGATGTTTGTGTGGTGTTTAATTAGGATACCGGTCATGATAATAAAAGTGTCTAACAGATTTAGTCTTGAGACAATTAAGCACTAGATATTCCTTATTGTGAATCGAATACCCAAGATTAATTAATTTAAAATTTCTATTGTTAGACAAGTGATAAATTAAATTAACCCTTTATGGTTTCTAAACCTTAATTGAATTAAAGAACATAAGTTATGTGTCTTTAATCCAAATTATCCAGTTCATAATAAACAATTAAAAGAAGTCTCGCGACTCAATCCTAATTAACACATACTCTAATAAAATTAAAGTACATGTTGTCATAATTAAGGAATTAAAGACTTAAACAATAGGTACAATTCATAAAGTGATAATCTAAAATATCGAATAAGCAATATTAATTAATCACAAACAAGAAATAATAGATAAGACGATATTCAAATCAATAATTTATTAAAAGGAATGAAACAACCTATTAGGAGTTTCAATCTCCAATTCAAGATCAAATATCGCTTCTATTATTTCTGATGTTAAGATCCTGAAAATAGAATAAAACTACTCTCTAAAATCTTAGACTAGAGAATGAGAGACAAATCCATTTATATTTTATTCCATTCTATTAGTGAAATACCCTAGTTAAATTAGTAATTTAATTAAATTGTAAAATCTTTTAAGCTCGTATTGTTAAAAATCACTTCTTAGTAGTTAATTACTCAATTTAGTAAACTCAAGTAATTCCAATTTTATTCTAAGCGTACCTTATAGTATAGAAGTCTAAATTAAAGTTCTAATAATATTTTTCTAAAACTCCTGTTTTAAGCATACATTAAATAGATTAAATTTATTTTATGTATAAAGTATAAATATTTTATTAGATTATATATAATGTTATATTTATATATATGATTACTTTTCTAAATACCATATTTATCATTTCAATAAATTATTTACTTTTCTATTCAAAGTATATACCTACCTTTTATTTCAAAATATTTTAGAACTCTACCTTAAACCCTACCTTATCTTCTTTTTCTCCCTTCTTGTCGCAATCTTCACTTGTTCTCTCTCAGCTCATTTTTTTTTTCATCCTCTCTCGGGGCATATTCTCATCTCTTATATAGTCCTCTTTTTCTCTCATAAACCCATCCCCAATTCTTTTCCCCATTCACTCATCTCCTCCCCCCTCATTAATACAATTAGCCCCACCTCTTGAATTCATTTCTCTCGCCCCTCCGTTCATTTCCAATTCCTCTCACTAACTTCCCCTAACCAAACATCCCATTGGTAGCATCGAACCTACTCCATCCCTTTTCCTAATTCAATTTCCCTTCACCTAACTAACATGCTTCATTAATAATTCTTGGTTCAAATTGTGTTTATGCTAGAAACCCCACCTCGTCCTTGTCTAATCCCTAACGCGTGGCTTCAATTTCTAATTTCCAAACATATTCAAGCTTATATGAGCTCTTGACTTCCCTGCTAATTTGGCTTTGTTCCCATTTTCTACGTATTCCAAGTTAATTTAGTAAATGTTATTAATTAATTATTTGAGTATATTATTTTACAAAATATAATTTCTTTATTGTTGTTTATGATAGGTTCTCATTCATTATCATTTCGTATCCATCCGATATTTCTACGTAGTTTTATTTTGTAAGCCTTTCCGATTTCTTATTTGGTACCATATACATAAGGTATTATTTTTATTTATTATTTTCCACTGTTAGTGTGGAAATAAGTATTTGTTAATATCCAATTCTTGCTAATAAGTTATTCAATTATTATGTTATATAGTATTATTTTATATAAAAGTTATCGTTAAAATATTTTATTGTATTTCAGAGTAATGGCTATAGATATATATGTTTAGGGTCAAATCTCTATTTTCTATTGTGTTCAAAGTTGGGTCACTTTTTTTTGTCTAATTATAGAGTTATATTAATGCTTGTATTTTATACGTAAGTCCCGAGTGTCAATTTGATTTACGATAATACTATTTTATTATTAGTATGCTTTATTATTAATATTGAGGCCATTACAATCTAAGTATTTTTATCACAATAGTATCATGATTGTATAGTATATTGTATTATTTGTATAGTATGTCCATTTTACATATTGATTATTGTTATGTCCTTCCTTATGGAAGTCTATGAATCATAATATTATCTGATTAAGTACGTATTATTTTATTACTATATCGACTCGTTAATCTATATATTTTGATACTCTAATCCCATGTTCACTTTATTTTTTCTTTTATATACATACATATAAAGTGAACTTTACAATTTACAATAAATAAGTAATCTTATATAGTTACACAAACTTTTTGGCTTAATTGTATTATGTTCTATTTCTATTATGGACTTATTATTTGATTCGACTATTTTCTTTCAGGACCTTGATTGGATAAATTATAGGTTCATATATATAACTTTTAGGTAGAACTTAGTTATAAGGTGCTTGAAAGTTAACGTGATTGCTTGTTTTTCATTTAGATTCATGGTGGTGGTTGATTTTCCTTGTTAAGGTTTGAGCTTTTGTTTTGGCTTGTGAGATTGGAGTCCTATTTTTGGTTATGGAGTGATTCCAAGAAGGTAGTGCTCGCTTGTATGGTTATGTGTGTTAAGACATAAAATGTAATCGGACTAATATATATTTAGCCTAAATGACCTTGACTGTTGGTTGTGCTTAACCCGCTCACTCTAAGAGCCCACAGTGGCAAATTCTTAGAGAAGCAACGCTGGTCATATGCAAGGATTCTCTAGTAGACTTTCATATGGGATGACATAGTTGGAATATTAGGTTTATGATCTTTAGACTTTGGACTCTAGACTTTAAGCGTAAAGGACCTAAAGGAAAATGTATATTTATATCCACCTATGTATGTGGACAAAAATCATGTATGGAGGGGTTATGAATACCCCTTTGTTATTTGTTGGCCTAAATGAAAGATATTTAAATAAGTAGCTGCTATATTATGTTACTGTTGTATTATATGCATGTGAACATTTAGGCTTAGCATCCATGTGTGTTTGTGCACCCGTATTAGGCTTTGTCTCACTCTTCTATTTTTTTTTTTTTTTATAGTTGCAGGTCAATTCAATAAGTTGCGATAACTATGGAAATATCTATCATCAAGATAGGAAAGAGAGGCGGTTAGTTATGTATATTGTAGAAGATCAAGATCTAGTTATTTATTATGTTTGTGGTTGAAGTGATTTGCCTATGAGTTACTCGAGTTGTGTAATTAGAGAATTGTTGTTTTATATTTGAAAAGTGATTGTTGGAAGTGATTTTGGAGATTGTAGTCAGTTTTAGAGTCTTAACATGCTCTCGATAGGTAGGACACGCGGCGAATTGTGCCACCCTTCGGTTTTAGGGTGTTACAATTAGATTCTAGTTTTCTATTCTTTTATAAAGCCTACTAGTTATATTACAAGTGATACCATAAAGAGTGAGCCTACAAGATACGATTATATATCTTTCTTGAATGGCTTCAATTCTTTTAAAAAATAATATAGAATGACGATACCCTAGAAGTTTGGAATCATGGTCTTTGTATGTAGTCTTCTTATGCTTCAATTCTTGCATGGAATAAAAAAATATTTGGCATGTCTAGAATTGGGAACTTGGCTTCATTTGATAAGTGACACACATCCTTTATCCATGGAGTGACTATAGCCTAGGGCTATGGGTATAGTCTTTGCCTATAGAGCTTTCATAAATTAATTCTATCTCCTTACAATTTTCCTTGCCTTTGTCATCACGTGTATATTTTCTAGTATTGTGCATTTTTCTTATAAAAATATACAAATTAGTATAATAAAGTGCTAAAAAAAAATTTTAACAAATAAAGTAACCATTTACATTAAAATTACACTAAAAAGCTTATAAAAGCAATATTAAATCTGCCTATAAAATAGGCATTATTAAGTTTTATCAAATTCCCCAACATTTAAACTTTTTCTTGTCCTTAAACAAAATAATTAAAATAATAAAAAATTCTTAAGGACAAAAATTGATTCAATGCTCAAATTATAGAATAAAAAGTAAATATTGCATACAGTCTATTCAAGAACAAGAGCGCATATTCTTCTACTAAAATTCATCCTTACAAATATCAAAATTCGAAGCTCTAACAACTTTTATTCCATATAATTTCACTTAATCATATTTACATACACTTAAGACATAATTATACAATATATGGAATGGCTTTAGAATTCATATTGGAATTTAACAATTAATCCATGTAAATTGAGTTAAACCCCATTATTTAAACAAAGATTAAATTGAAAATTAGAATAAATATAAACTTAACCAAGAAAAAGTTATCTACATTTTAAAAAACAAAGGGTATGCACTCATTTTTTTTTTTTTTTCACCTCTCTAAGCACAATAATTAAAAACAAATGCATGTTACATTGGCTAGTCCTTAATTATATCCTTACTTCTTTCAATTTTTCTGTGGAGGACTTTTCAATTCAATTTCTTTATTTAACTATGATTACTTTGACATTGGGAAGGAACTTCGCTCTTCTAATGAACCAAAGCCAATCCATACTATTTTAATTTTCATATTGGTAATGGGAAAGTATTTTGCTCTTTTAAGAGATTAAGGCTAATCTATACCCCTTTTTTTTAGGTTAACAGTAAGAAAGAATTTTATTCTTCTAAGAGACCTGATTGATTCTAACTAACTTGTATCATTATCTTCGCTAGTTTGATTTTTCATGAAACTTTCAAAAAATAGGCATTATTTGTTCAGTTGTTAGAAATTAGAGGGCACTCAAGGCTTTTAAGGGATGAGTATACATGTTACGATCTAAGTATATAGTAGTAATATAAATGTAAATATAATTAATAGATAATTATATAATTTTGTAGAAGTTGGTATATTTTTTTTTTATTTTTCATAGATTGCAATAGTAGTTTTAGTAGTTGTATTAGGAGGGTGTTTAACACCCTAATTAGTCTAGTAATTTAATTAAATCATAAAATCCTTTAGGTCAATATCGTTAGAAATCAAAATTAAGGTCTCAATTTAATTATTCTAAAATCCTTATTTTACGTACTTATTAAGTATATTAAATTTTATTTTTACGTATAGGGTATAACAATTTTATTAGTACTTTACATTACGATATTTTTTATAGGAGAGTTATTATCTTAAATACTGTATATATGCTTATTTTAATTAATTCGTTATTTTCTTTTTTTGATATAATCACCACCCTACATACTAGAAAGTTCTTGAAGGATCTACCTTACCTTTACCCTAATTTTTTCCCCTAACCACAAAGCTTTCTCTCACTCTCGGCTCTTACACTCTCACTCAGCTATCATTTCATTTCACTCTCTCTTAGCATTTTTTTCTCTTTCATTCCCTTCCCCTCATTGAATACATCGGACCCTACCCCCCTAAATTCAACTCCTAGCCGTCGTTCACCCTCGAATCCCCTTGCAACCATTCTCTTGTAATACAATTCCCCCCGCCCCCCCATAATCACTACAAACCAGACCCCACTCCAATGTTTCAATCTTGTTTTTCCCCTGCCATTTTCAAAAGACCCTTGTTCTTTTCCCAATTAAACTCCCATTGTCCTTGCTCTAAATAATTGCATCGGCCCAACCTCATTCTCTCAATTTTCGCCCCAATTTTTCCAATTGTAAGTCCCATATCAACTACATTTTTCAAATTCATTTCATTACATTAGCATCTGAATTCAATTGAGTTTCATTCTACACGTTCTAAGTTAACTCGGTAAATGTTATTAGTTAATTATTTAAGTATATTATTTTGTGGAGTATAATTTCAGTATTGTTGTTTATGTTAGGTTCTCGTTCGTCATCATCTAGTGTTCCCACCTCGGTTATATTTCATGAGCCATTCTGTTTTTCTTGTTCGATACTGTATACTTAAGGTATTAATTTTATTTATTATTTTCCATTATTAGTGTAGAATTAAGTAATTGTTAGTATTTGATTTCTACTATTAAATTATTCAATTATCATGTTATTTAGTATTATTTTATATAAAAGTTAATGCTAGATATATTTTTATCATAATTTAGAGTATTGGTTAGATATATATATATATTGGGGCTAAATTTCTGTTTCTGTTGTATTCAAGTTAGGTTACTACTTTCTGTTTAATTATAGAGTATGTTAATGATCGTATTCTATACATAAGTTTCGAGTGTTGATTTGGTGTACTACAATATTATTTCATTATTAGTGTGCCTTATTATTGATATTGATGGCATTACGATCTAAACATTTTGTCACATTAGTACTATGAATGTATAGCATATTATATTATTATGCATAGTATGTCCGTTTTATATGTCAACTATTATTGTTTTAGTCCTTACAGAATTCTACAAATCATATTATTTTCTAATTAAGTATGTATTATTTTATTACCTTATTGATTTGATTATCTATATATTTTGATACTCTAATCATATGTCTACCTTATATTTTCTCTTATAAATATATATATATAGCGTACCTTACGGATTTCTATAAATAAGTGATCTTATATAATTATATCAACTTTTTAGCTTAACTGTATTACGTCCTACTTCTATTTTGGAATTATTATTTGATTCAACAGTTTTCTTATGGGACATTGGTTGTATAGATTATAGGTTCATAGATAATTTCTAGGTAGAGCTTAATTGTAGAATGCTTGAAGGTTAACATGTTACTTGTTTTTAAGTTAGATTCGTGGTCTTCGATTTCCTTTGTTGAGGTCTAAGCTTTTATTTGGGTTGTGAGATTGGAGTCCTGTTTTCGTTTGTGGAGCAATTCTAAGCACGTGGTGCTTGGTTATTGCTTGTGCTTGATAGTACTTAATAATCAAACCGGACTACATTTGTATTCGGCCTAATTAATTTGGCTTGTTGATTTTATTTGACCCGCTTGCTCTAAGGACCTACAGTAGTAGTTCCCTAGAGGAGTAATTGCTAATCATGTGATAGGTTTCCTTAATGGACTTTCATATGGGATGACGTAGCTAGAATATTAGGTTTTTGGACTCTAGACTTTAGGTGTGAAAGATTTAAAGGAAAACGTATATTTATATTCACTTATATATGTAGATAAAGATCAAGTGTGGTGAGTTATGAATACCCCTTTGTTGTTTGTTAGCCTAATGTAAGATAATTAAACTGCTACTTGTATTATTTTGTTGTATCTGCATTTCTGCATGTCAATGATTGGGCTTAGCATTCATATGTGTTTTGTGCACTCGTATTAGGCTTCGACTCATTTTTTCTTTTTTAAGTATTGGTTCTATGGACTACCTTATTTACGAGGAGACATATGTTGATGACATCCAGGAGGAGGATGGAGTTGAGTACCTTTATTACTATGATTACTAAGATAGGATTGATTTTTGATTTACTGGAGATTTATGTTATGTTAAGAGTTATGTTCTTTGAGGAGATGGACTCCTGTTTTGATACTTGAGGATTTAATTACTTGACTTATCTTATATTTTTTGTTATAAGTCTATATGCTTCCAAACTCTACTAGATATTTTAGATTTTCATAAGGTTATGAGTGGATGTAACTACCCACTCATTTGTGGTTTATATGTATTATTTGTGGTATGATTCTTTTATCTTCATTGATTTGTGCACTTAGAAGCCTTAACATAATCTGGGCTAGCCAAGATATGTGATAGGTTGTAGCGCCCATTTAAGGTCATGGGGTGTTACAACTTTAGGTGGTATTAGAACTAAAGGTTGGGGAATCCTAGAAGAGTAAGAATGGACTTAAGTTCTAGATAAGTATGAATTGTATTAAAGGTTCATATACTGTTAGCAAATGTCATTTTGGTTGTATTTACTAGGATTCTAAGTAGCTTAGCCTCCTTCAACTAACTTCCTTATGTTATCTCTTATTTCCTATTTAACTCTTATAGCATGCCTCCTAGATGAGTTACTAGACCGGGTTCTTCTTCTCTAGGGGATAGGATACCTTACGTGATGTGTTTCCTCCTAGGCTACCGTACTTGAGAGGTGTTAGAGTTCAAATGGGCTCAGGTTCTCAGAGAGGCACTAGAGATTAGAGGGATTAGCCTAGGCAGACTTAGGCTCCTAATACTACTGCTATGTTGATTGAGACCATGAATTATCTTATTAGGGTATTGGCTCAACAGATTGCTCCTAGAGAGAGAGAGTCATCAGCTTGGATAAATTTGCTCAGCAAGTCAGTGATTTTAACCTAAGGGGTGAGGACTTTCTTACTATTGATAGATGGATGGAGGATTTGGAGAGTGTCTTTGCTACCTTCCATGTGCTTGATGATAGGAAGGTTGACTATGCTGCTTTTAAACTTAAGGGTGCTACTGCTACTTGGTAGGCTAGTGAGCCTAGGAGGACTAAGGGGCCACTTACTTGGTTAGAGTTTAAGAATCTGTTTTATGCAAAGTTTTTCCTTACCTATGTAAGGGACCGTTTGTAGGATGCTTATTTCAGTTATTAGTAGAGCCGTAGGTCGATTGAGGAGTATGAGGCTAAGATGAGCCATTTGTTCAGGTTTTTACCACCAACTATGAGAGCAAATGATGGGGCCAGAGCCCATAGATTCTTGACTAGGTTAGAGCTAGAGTTACAGAGTGTAATTAATGCCTTTCGGTTGGATACTTATGTAGAGAATGTGATGAAAGAGAAGCGTATGGAAAGAAATTTGAAGAAAAAGAAGGATACCTTAACAGCTTGATCAAGTTCTATGGTTAGAAAAAGGCTTGCTTCTAGAGATGTGGTTCAAGGAAGTAGGAAGAAGCGTCGGGTGATGACTTAATTGATGAGCCAGACACTTCCTCATGTTCAAGTTAGAGCCCCACCCCCAGCTCCTATGGCATAGGTACCTTCAGTTGTCAAGTGTCCCAGATGTTATGGACCACATGAGATTGGGTCTTGTAAATGGTCAAAGGGTGCTTACTTTTCATGTAGGAAGACTGGTCACTTTAGTATGGATTACACCAACAAGTTTATACCACTCTCCTTTTGTTATATCTGTACTTAGAAGGGACACCTTACTGTAGATTACACTGAGAGGCCCATAGGGAGTTAGGCTAGAGCAAGATAGTAGACTACTAGACCTTTAGCTAGAGTTCAGACTAGGTGACAGCAGACTAGAGGATCAAGACAGAGAGCTCTAACGAGAGCTTTTGCACTTCATTAGCAGCATCAAGATCTACTTGATGAGGATACTACTGTAAGTATGCTACTAGTCCACTCTTGCAGTGCTTATGAGTTGTTTTATACTGGTGCCATAGATTCTTATATTCTTGAAATGTTTATGCATTCTTGTGGTTTGATTCCTAAGTCTTTAGTTGGGTCTTTGAATGTATGTACACCTTTAGGAGTTAAGAAAGCCTTAGAGAGGATCTATAAAGGAGTCAATGTAAAGATTGAGGTTAGAGTTTTGCTAGCAGATTTTTTGGTTTTGACTATGTTTGAATTTGATGTGATTCTGCTTATGGATTGGCTAGCTAGATATTAAGCTATCATAGATTGTTGTAATATGATGGTGCACTTTACACTAGATGATGGGAGTGAGTTTAGTTTTAAATTAGATGCTCAGGGGCTAGTTAAGTTACCCACTTATGAATTGTGGGAAAATAAGAGGATTTTAGCTTTGTCCTTGGGAAGTAAGGAACCTGGGAAGTTAGAGCATACCCTTACAGTAAATGAGTTTATTAAAGTATTTCCCAATGAGTTACTAGGGTTGCCACCTACAAAGGACATCAAGTTTGGCATTGACTTAGTGCTTGAGACCGCTTCGATCTCAAAGCAATTGTATAGGATGGCTCCAGTTGAGTTGATAGAGTTGAAGAAGTAGTTACAGGATTTGCAGGAAAAATGGTTTATCAGATAGAGTACTTCTCTTTGGGGAGCTTCAGTTTTGTTCGTTAAAAAGAAGGATGGCAGTATGAGGCTTTATATTGATTATTAGGATTTAAACCGAGTTATTATTAAAAATAAGTATCCCTTCACTAGGATTGATGATTTATTTGATCAGTTACAACGAGCGCAGGTGTTTTCTAAGATTGACTTGAGATCAGGTTATCATCAGTTGAGGATGAAAGAGGAAGACATCTAAAAGACTGCCTTCAAGACGAGCTATGGACAATTCAAGTTTCTTATGATGCCCTTTGGGCTAACTAACACCTTAGTAGCCTTTATGGATTTGATGAATCGAGTCTTCAGAGACTTTTTGGACAAGTTCATTATTGTGTTTATAGATGATATCTTGATTTATTCTAAAAGTAGGGAAGAGCATGAGGAACACTTGTGGTTAGTTTTGAGTCAATTGAAGGAAGAATAGTTGTTTATAAAGTTCTCCAAGTGTGAGCTTTGGCTTGAACATGTAGTGTTTCTAGGACATGTTATGGATAAGAATGGGATATCTATAGATCCAGTAAAGGTATAGGCAGTAGTAGATTGGCAGGGACTGAAGTCAGTAACTGAGATTAGAAGCTTTTTGGGTTTGGTAAGGTATTATTAAAGGTTCCTCCAAGATAGCTGCACTACTCACGAGGCTAACCTGAAAGGGTGTAAATTTTGAGTAGGATGATCGTTGTGAAGCTAGTTTTCTAAAGTTGAAAGGAAAGATGAGTACAACTCCAGTGTTGACTTTACCTAAGAGAAGGAAAGAGTTCACTATCTTCAGTGATGCTTCGAGTCAAGGCTTAGGTTGTGTATTGATGTAGGACGGAAAGGTGATTGCTTATGCTTTTAGGCAGTTGAAGCCTTATGAGAAGAACTACCCAACTCATGATTTAAAGTTGGCGGCAATTGTTTTGGCTTTGAAGTTGTAGAGACATTATTTGTATGGTGAAAAATGTAAAATATTCATGGATCATAAGAGCTTGAAGTATATCTTCACTCAAAAAGAGTTGAACATGAGACAGCGTAGATGCTTGGGATTGATCAAAGACTATGATGTGGATATTTAGTACCATCCTGGAAAAGAGAATGTAGTAGTAGCAGATGCACTTAGTCGGAAGAAGCAGGGCAACATTGCCACTTTGTTGACTACTCAGAAGCATTTATTGGAGGATTGGTGCAAGATGGACTTTGGGCTTGTGACTAGTGAAGTTGGGGCAAGATTAGCTAGTTTGTGGATCCAACCGACCATAGTGGACCGGATCAAAGTAGTACAGATGGAGGATTAGGAAATTCAGGACTTGAAAGGTAAAGTAGAACTTGGTTTGGCACTTAAGTTCATATTGGACACTAATGGGACTCTAAGGTATGGAACAAGATTGTATTTGCCAAGGAATTCAGAGTTGAAAAAGGAAGTGATGCAAGAAGCTCATTATTTGGCATACTCAGTACACCCTGGGAGTATAAAGATGTATAAGGATTTGAAGTGTCATTACTGGTGGAGAAACATGAAGCATGATATAACAAATTTTATCTCACAGTATTCTACTTATCAGAAGGTTAAGTTTTAAGCATAAGAGGTCAGCAGGAGAATTACAACCCCTACTAGTGTCTAAGTGGAAGTAGGAATACATCATTATAGATTTCATCACCTACCTTCCGAAGACTAAGGATAAGCATGCTACAGTTTGGGTGATAGTTCATGGATTGACTAGGTCAACCTATTTTATTCTAGTTAATATGAGTTATAATTTGGTTAGGCTGGCTAAGGATTATGTTTGGCACATAGTACGACTCTATGGAGTACTAGTGATGATAACTTCGGATAGGGATACTTGGTTTATGAGCAAGTTCTGAAAGATTCTGTAGAAAAAATTAGGTATCTAGCTTCAAGTTAGTATAGCTTTTCATCCTTAGATTGATGTATAGTCTAAGAGGACTATTTAGATTCTTAAGGATATGTTGAGATCTTGTGTTTTAGACTTCGGGGGAAATTAGAATGAACACCTTCCTTTAGTTGAGTTTTCCTATAATAATAGCTATTGGGTGATGATTCAAATGGCACCTTATGAGGCCTTGTATGGGAAGAAGTGCAGATCGCCTATCCATTGGGGTAAAGTGGGAGAAAGATATATCTTGGGTCTAGATTTGGTGCAGGAAACTATTAACAAGCTTAGGACCATTCAGCAAATGATGTTGACAGCTTAGAATAAACAAAAAAGTTATGCATATCAAGGAAGAAGACCTTTAGAGTTCCAAGTCGGTGATCAAGTCTTACTAAAGGTTTCTTCAATTAAGGGGGTTACAATGTTTGAGATGAGAGGAAAGTTATGCCCATAGGTTTATTGGTCCTTTTAAAGTGTTGGAACGAATAAAAAAGGTAGCTTACAGGTTAGCTTTGCCAGCAGTGTTGAAAGGGGTACACGATGTTTTCCACGTATTGTTGTTAAAGAAGTTTGTGGCTAATCTAAGTCAGAGTCAAGGTGATTGGTTAGTACCGATGGAGGACTTCGAGTCCTTAAGCTTATAGTTTGACTTTACAGTAGATGAGAGACCTATTAAGATCATTGATAGGAAGGTTCGCTAGCTAAGGAGGAGATCGCTTCCCTTTGTGAAGATCTAGTGGGAGAAACACTTACAGCATGAAGCTGCCTGGGAGTTAGAAGACAATGTGAAGCAAAAGTATCCAGAATTGTTATTGAGTTAAGGTAAACTTTCAGGATGAAAGTTTTTCTTTAGGGGGGAAGAATGAAACACCCTAGTTAGTCTAGTAATTTAATTAAATCATAAAATCCTTTAGGTTAGCATCGTTAGAAATCAAAATTAAGGTCTCGATTTGATTATTCTAAAATTCTTATTTTACGTACTTATTAAGTATATTAAATTTTATTTTTACTTATAGGGTATAATGATTTTATAAGTATTTTACATTACAATATTTTTTATATAAGGATTATTATCCTAAATACTGTATATATGCTTATTTTAATTAATTCGTTATTTTCTTTTTTCTATATGATCACCACCTTACATACTAGAAAGTTCTAGAAGGATTTACCCTACCTTAACCTGAATTTTTTTTCGCCTAATGGCAAAGCTTTCTCTTCCTCTTGGCTTTTACTCTCCCTTTCAGCTATCATTTCATCTTACTTTCTCTTAGCATTTTTTTCTCTTTCATTCCCTTCCCCTCATTGAATACGCTAGACCCTACCCCCCTAAATTCAACTCCCAGCAGTCGTTCACCCTCCAATCCCCTTTTGATCTCTCTCTCTTAAGCTTACCCTCACTCTCTCAATTTTTGTCCCAATTTTTCCAATTGCAAGTCCCTTATTAGCCACATTTTTCAAATTCATTTCACTACATCAGCATCCAAATTCAATTGAGTTTCATTCTACGCGTTCTGAGCTGACCCGATAAATATTATTAATTAATTATTTAAGTATATTAGTTTGTGGAGTATAATTTCTATATTGTTGTTTATGTTAGGTTCTTGTTTATTGTCATTTGGTGTTCCTATGTTAGTTGTATTTCGCAAGCCATTCCATTTTTCTTGTTCGGTACTATATACTTAAGGTATTAATTTTATTTATTATTTTCTATTATTAGTGTAGAATTAAGTAATTGTTACAATTCGATTTTTGTTATTAAATTATTAAATTATCATGTTATATAGTATTATTTTATATAAAAGTTACTGTTAGATAGATTTTATCATAATTCGGAGTATTGGTTAGATAGATATATTGGGGCCAAATTTCTATTTCTATTGTATTTAAGTTGGGTCGCTACTTTTTGTTTAATTATAGAGTATGTTAATGATCGTGTTCTATACGTAAGTTCCAAGTATTGATTTGGTGTACTAAGATACTATTTTATTATTAGTATGCCTTATTATTGATATTGATAGCATTACGATCTAGATATTTTATCATATTAGTACTATGAATGTATAGTATATTATATTATTATGTATAGTATGTTTGTTTTATATGTCAACTATTATTATGTAATTCCTTATGGAATTCTAGGAATTCTACAAATTATACTATTTTTAGTTAAGTACATATTATTTTATTACCATATTGATTTGATAATCTATATATTTTGATACTCTAATCATGTGTCCACCTTATATTTTCTCTTATAAATATATATATATATATATATATAACGTACCTTACAAATTTCTATAAATAAGTGATCTTATATAATTATATTAACTTTTTTGCTTAATTGTATTACGTCTTACTTCTATTCTGGAATTATTATTTGACTCAACGATTTTCTTATGGGGCCTTGATTGGATAGATTATAGGTTCATAGATAACTACTAGGTAGAGCTTAGTCATAGAATGCTTGAAAGTTAACGTATTACTTGTTTTTCAGTTACATTCATGGTGTTTGGTTTCCCTTGTCAAGGTATAAGCTTTTGTTCGGGTTATGAAATTGGAGTCCTGTTTTCGTTTGTGGAGCAATTCTAGGTGTGTGGTGCTTGGTTGTTGCTTGTGCTTGATAGAACTTAATAATCAAACCGAACTAAATTTGTATTTAGCCTAATTAATTTGGTTTGTTGATTTTGCTTGACCTGCTCGCTTTAGGGGCCCGTAGTAGCAGTTCCCTAAAGGAACAACTGTTGATCATGTGCGAGGTTTCCCTAATGGACTTTCACATAGGACAACATAACTACAATATTAGGTTTCTAGACTTTAGACTATGGGCATAAAGGACTTAAAGGAAAACATATATTTATATCCACCTATATATGTAAATAAAGATAAGGTGTAGTGGGGTCATGAATATCTCTTTGTTGTTTGTTGGCTTAATATAAGATAATTAAACTGCTATTTGTATTATTCTATTATATTTGCATTTCGACATGTGAATGATTAGGCTTAGCATTTGTATGTGTTTTGTACACCCGTACTGGGTCTTGACTCATTTTTTCTTTTTTGGGTAATGGATCTAAGGATTACCTTATTTATGAGGAGACATATGTTGATGACATCCAAAAGGAAGATGGAGTTGAGCATCTTTATTATTATGATGACTAGGATAAGATTGATCTCTGATTTGTTGGAGATTTATGTTATGTTGAGAGTTATGTTCTTTGAGGCGATAGATTCTTGTTCTAATACTTAAGGATTTAGTTACTTGACTTATTTTTTGTTTTTAGTTATGAGTTGATACACTTCTAAACTCTACTGGATATTTCAAGTTTTCATGAGGTCATGAGTGGATGTGATTATCGACTCACTTGTGGTTTATATTTATTATTTGTTGTATGATTCTTTTATGTTCCTTGATTTGTGGACTTAAAAGCCTTAACACATTCCAGGCTAGCTGGGATATGTGGTAGGTTATAGCACCCATTTAAGGTCATGGTTTGTTACAAAGGGAAAGTTAGTTGCTTATAACAAACTAATAGATTGAGATGTATTTCTATAAATAAGGTAATGGTAATGAGAATAGATAAACAAGTTTCAATCAAGAAGAGTGGTCTTATACCCTTTGGAGAGCAGTTTTCTCGAAACAATCAAAATCAAATTCCATCTTCATTTTCATCACATTCACTCTTTCATTGATTCATAGAAGAGTGGTCCTGGACCCTTTTGAGAGTAGCTTTCTTGAAACAATCAAAATCAAATTTCATTTTCATTTTTATCACATTCACTCTTGCATTGATTCACTAATGTCATACTTTATACCAATATTCATACTATTAGAATAGGAATTATGGGTGCTAACAATACGCTAAAGTAAAATATAGATAAGTAGCTCTTAATCAACAATGTTCACTCCAATTCCAAGTTTAAATCTAAGCTTAAATAATAGAAAACTCTACACTTTGCACCGTTTCATTATTCAATTCTAGCATTGTGTAAAAAGGTTATAATGATTAAGCAAATTTCATACAAAAATTAAAAACAAAAAAATTATCCCTAAAAGTTGCATCTTTGTTTTTTTAGATGAAAAATAATGGTAAATAAAGGTGCAGTATAAAATAAATTGATTCTATATTTCTAAAAAAATAATTTGCAAAAATCCTAAATGTAGGAATATAATTAATTCAGTTCACATGCTTTTATAGATTTTTGTACTAGTGTTTAACTACTCTATTCCTTCCCCCACACTTTTGTACATTGTCCTTAATATACAAACAATCAATAACAAGCACAAAAGTTAACAAAGGAAAATTAATACAAAAGATTAAAAGGAAATTGAGACTTCTTCAGTTTAAGTTCTAATACTGAATCTAAACTTACTGTGTTGCGGGATTTCTAATATCATTGATGTTCATATAAGCCTTACAAAAGAAAAAAAGAAAAACAAAACAAAGAAAGAAAGAGAAAAACATCTAAGAGGACAAAAATAAAACTGAACCAAAAATACTTCCTATTATTACTCCTCTTGTATACATGAAAGTTCAAAAAGTAGTATTAGAATTAGCAAGGCTAGTCTCTTAATAACTACAAAAATATAAAATAAAATGCACATGTCAGCAATTATCATGAATGTACATCTTATTAATCCACAAATTGACATATTAAGCGTGGTGTTTTTTTTTTTTTTTTGAAAAATAAAACAATTTAAAACTCAAAAATCTTATTTATGTAAGGAGGATTACTACTAATGCCCATTGGTATGGTCCTTGTTTGTGATTCTCTCGGTGAATGTTCTTTTTTAAAAGTTAAGGGACTATACATACCCAACGAGAGGAGCATGGCTACCACCATGAGCATGGTTCTTGCCCATAGTCATCTCGTATTTTTAATGGCTTCCAAATTCTTTCCTGTGATCCAAAATGATCATGCCCTAGATCACGGGCATATTCTTTACCCATGATCCTCTTAGATTTTTAATTCATCTCCACTTTTATGATTCACTTTTAATCAAAATTCTTTTCACTAATTCTTGCAATGCCAACTACAAAACACCACACAAACTTTGAAAAGATAAAATGATTAAAAGCTCCAAAAAAATTTATTATAAGCTACTAGATAAAAATGATTGCAAGGGAGTAACAAAACAAAATAAAAGATACAAAAAATAAAAATTGGGTTGTCTCCTAATAAGTGCTTTTGTTTAATATTGTTAGCTTGATGCTTTTTGCTCCTTTTTTCTAAGGTGATTCAAATACATGAGGCACCTTATTAAAATTCTCTCTATGAGCTTCCCATTCATTGTTAGAGCCAATTGTTACATTGATTGAAGTGTCCAGTGTCATATTTGATTTAATGGTTTGATGACGGTCTTTCTTTTTCCATCTTTTTGTAATATTTACATGAAGCTTATTATTTCTAACTCTTAATACCATTTTACTATTTTTCACATTAGTAACAACTTCTGCAGTAGCTAAGAATAGATGTCCTAAGATAATAGGAAATTTAGAATTTTCTTTTATATCCAAGACTACAAAGTCAACAAGGAATGTAAGTTTATTCATTTTTAGAAGTATATTTTCAATCATCTTTGTTGGTTTTCTAAAGTACCCATCAACTAATTGAATTGTCATTCCAGTTCTTTTAATTACATCACCTAATCCTAATTTCTTTACCACAGAGAAATGAAGTACATTTATAGTTGCACCTAAATCACAAAATGCATTATTAAGATTTTCATCTCCTATGGTGCAATTTCTAGTAAATTTCCATAGATCATTTAATTAGGGGGAAGAGTGTAAGGTGTTTACTTTAATAAATTTACCAAGGGAATATTGATTTCCAGCTTCTTAAACATTTCTAACTATGAGCCCTGTACTCGGCAAACAGGAATCGAATGGGTAAATTTAGGATATTGATGAAACTAACTTGATTAACCTAAAAACTTATGAGTAGATTGAGACATTAGTCAAGGAGATCTTGAGGATTCAGATATTAAAAATATAATGAAATAATAATAATATAGATAAAATAGTATAATTTAACTATATTACTTATTATTTATCATAATTATGTAAAATAGGTTTTATTAGTTGGTAAACTTTTAGAGATAAATTATATATATATATATATATAATAAAATTAATATGGAACATAAAATAACATATAGAATACATACACTTGTGTCATATGTAATTTTTAAGTATATAAGTATACTCATAATTAGTTAAAATACCCTAATATATACATTTTAGGCTAAAATAACTTAAGAAAATTAATAAAAAAAAACCACTAAAAATTATAAAAAAGTCATGGGTAGCTGGAAATTAATAGTTTAGGCGTATAGAAGGCCAATGACAGGTGTTTAGGAGTTAAGCTAAGTTATCATGCAAGGTTAAGCTTGATACTTAAAGAAAAATGCAGGAAGAGAGAGAAAGAAATTCAATTCAATACTTGATTGATTTGGGAAAATTCAGAAACCCTCTCCAACATATTAAACATGTAAGTGTTGAGTTAGGAAAAATTAGATTAAGCTAGAATAATCAAAGGAAAAACATTGAAAAAATTAGCAAAATCAATGTGTAATTTAGGTGATTCGACAGTTCACTGGTGTAAGGTGAAACTAGAACTCAACCAACCACTCCACCACAAGGAGTAGCCAGCGACTAGTGGTTCCGACAAGGTAAGAGGAGCTGTTGGTGGCTGGAGGTCAATTTTTTGGTGAAGTCCAAATTCTACTCAATTTTGAAAAATTTTATAAAAATACCAATTATACCTAGAAAATTATGAAAAAATTATTCTTACATATTTTCGTATATAGAATCTATGAAAAATTTCATTTTATATAAATTTAGTAACTAACATATACATATTTAAGAAATTGGATAATTTTCAAAGTTAAAATAAATTGGGTAAACGATGTAGCATCCACTTCAAAATTTTTTTATAAACTATTCTAAGTTAATATTAAATTGCTATGTAAAATTTTTTCATGGCAGTATTTTCCATATTTTTATTTGATTTTTTAGCCTTAAATGATGGTTAAAATAGTGTTTTTAGTGAAGAATGATGTATTTCTTTGAGGAAATTCACTTGGATATTGAGTTTGATTCAATATTGAAGTATGGTTACTGTTTTAGAGTGGTTAGAGTGATTAATAAATAGAGAAGTTATGGAAAATTGTGAGTTAGCCTTAAATAGTGAAGTTAGTATTTGAATAACTTGGTGAATTTGAAACAATTAATGAATTGTGATGTAATATATGAGGAATTGAAAAGTAATGAAATTAAGGAAGGTTTGTTTGAAGTGTAATTTGCTATTTTAACTTGATTCTAAAATTGTAACTTGGAAGGAAGTTAGTAAATTAGTTAATTATAGGACATTGATTAAAGTTAGAAGATGATTCAAAGGATTATGGAAATGAATTTTTCACTAGAATGATGCACAGGGAGTAGGTCAGAACCAAAACTTAGAAATAGAATGTAAAAATAAGGGAAATAGAAGGTTGATTAGAGGATCATTTTATTAAAAATTCTATAAATAATAGAGTTAGAGGATAACGTAATAAGGAATTCGACTTGGGAAAGTTCAAAGGCAGTCTCAAAGGATAAAACTAGTATAACAAGTGGCCCCTTTATAACTCAAAGGATTTTCAACTAAAGAAAATTATTATAAATCTACTTAGAACCTAACTTAGAGGATTTTTAACTAAAGAAAACTACTATAAATCCATCAGATTTTAACTCAAAGTATTTGGCTGCTTAGGGTAACTTATAAAAATCAATGAATAGTCAAGAAATCATGATTTTTAAGTAAAAATAACTTATGAAATTTATGACTAAACAACCAAAAACATATAAAACAAACTAATGACTAATGAATCAAAGTTTGAAAACTAATATATTGTGTATTTCCATGGACAATTGAAGATTAAGGAGGCAACAATCGAGAATAAGTTACCAGTAGGTACAGGTAAGTTCGGATTGATGCTTTGTGGCATATTGAAGTATCATATCAAGATACTTAGATAAGTAAGAGTGTTTGTTTGTGGTTGTAACTAGATTGTATGTACGTATGTTACGTGTGTGCTTGTGATATTGATTGATGATTGGGAGTTGAACTTCGAGTATTGTTTTCTACTTGAATATATCATGTTTTGTGTATATGAACTTGGTTGCTCACTTGATAATCCAGACTAAACTTGAGGTGACTAAAGATCTAACCTAACATTCATGATAACCCAATAGGAGTAACGATTAGATTGTTAGACTAAATATTGACACTTTGATAAATGGTCATTTTCCTACCCTTAATCGAACTATGTAATAGAAGAGGAGGTTATGGCAAGGTAGGAACCGTAGTTCGAATGTTGTTTAGGGAGGAGAGTGCTCTTCATTGCACAAGCCTAGATTTAGTCTGATGGTGTTCCTTTGAAACTCCTCAAAATCTAGGTTAAAGTAGACGAAATTACTCTAACTTCACAATGAACCAATTAAACATTGTGTGATGATTTATTATTTGCTCGTTACATTTTAATTTAATTAATGATTACACAACCATGTTTATTAATATACTCTTATGACTCCATCCCTTCTTATTGAGCTAGTTGAGCTCACATCCTAATAGATTGTTTTGCAAGTGTAGTACTTGAAGATGCCTTATTATAGTTGTTTACAAGTTAGTTTCGATGGGTTTGGGAGTGAAGCGTTGAAGTTTAATGAATGGATCAAAGCTCATGTCATTTTTTTTTTTTTTTAGTTATGTGAGACGTTTATAAGGTCTTCTTAGGAGGCCTTATAGTCTTCGCTAGCTCGCTATTATATATATTCTATATGTAATGTAGTCCTCCTATGGAGATGTGCAATTTCTTTTGAAAACTTTAGAACTTTTAATGTATGTAAGATTATGTAAAAGGACTAAATTACCCATAGATATAAGAAAATGTATCTGGTAAAGTGTTACTTCATAGGTCTTATTTACTACAGGTGCCCATTTGACTGCTTCAAAGCTAATTGAGTAGTCGTTCGCCTTGTGTGGACTATACCTATGTTAGCAACTAAGAAGGATAATTTCTAGACTAAGTTGGTTTACATGATAGGGCTGTTATGATTCTTTAGGTTTGGAGTGTGATAGAAATGACTTAAAATCTTCATTAATTTTTTGTTTAAATAAATGTTCTAGAAAATGTATAGATGGTGTACTTGGTTTATCAGTAGGCTTACATTTTTAAGGAATATACTGGTGATTATTAAGATTTAGATTTAGATTACTTGCCTAACCTCAGTTGTATTCCATTGGCATGCTCTATTGGAGTGAAGTCTTCACAACTTTTTCAAATTGTTTTTCCAACCTTTCTAACCCCTCTACAGTCACAATGGCAAGCATCTCAACTGGTACTCCCTATGCTAATTTTTCTTTTTTTTTTTTGTTTCACCTCCCTTACTACTTGAAAATTACAATCGGCATGTGATTGTCTTATAGAAATCAACCCCCTGGACCGATCACACGTGGCCAAGCTAAAGGACTCTAAGGACTCCTCGGAGGATACTAGCTCTAAGCCATGGCTAAGACGGGGATTCCTATCTTAAGTTGGTCTCCTATTGACCTAACTATCAGATCCTTACTTGTGTAAGATCCGCCTCTGATCTGTAGTGATGCTTTATCCTAAAAGATTGCCTAAAAATAGCTAAGGCGAACTCCCGATCCGACCATAGGCATCCGACCCTGAATCAAGCTAACTTCTCCTTAGAAGAAATGATTGGACCCCAACCTATTCCAAATCAAGTCAACCCTTGATTGTAAGCATTACTCTGTTTCTTCCTACCTTTTATCATATTTCTCCCATCCACCACGTGACATGTATCTTCTGGCATGATCTTTTTAGAAGGATTCTTTACTTTTTCGCACAAAATATTCTTTGTCTCTTTTACCCTTTTTAGTATGTCTTGTGTAACCTAGTTGTAGATTACCCTTTTGTCTTTTCATACATATAAAGTAACCCTAGTGGATGGGTATATAGACCCCTACTTTCTTGTATGCAGGAATCAACTAATCAATACAAAATTATTCACCTTCAATAACCTTATTGTTCCCATTATCTTTCAACTCTTATCTATTTCCTTTAGCAAGGGGTAATAGCAAGTAACCCTTCAATTCAGACCAGTATGTTATATCCGGTAGATTATAGGCCAAGTAGCATTGAGTAGTGCATCATATCCATTTGGTAGTTGCCCGAACTTTACTAGTTTTTTGCATGTTTGTTTTTTGCTTGCTTCGTTGTGGTACTTCTCCGTATGTTCGACCTCGAAGGTGCATTAGCTTTGCTGATATCAGAGCACGATTCTGAAAGGGAGTGTAAGAAGTTCAATGAAGTTTTGGTTCGCTTTACTATTATTAGCTGCTGTGTTCCTTCTATAGCTATTATAATGTATTTTGTGATAACAAGTGTGGTTTCATTGTTACCTTATTTTTACTCTATTTCTCATTGCGAAAACAGAATAAGTTTGTTTCTATTTTGTTTGAGTAACCATTAGGCACTAAAGTTGCTAGTGAATTGTTAATCTGTTTGGGAAGTATTGTACCATGTCAAACTCGAGTGTTTAGGATATTATTGGTGACTAGAGTAATGGCGCTCAACCCAGTCGTAGTCATAATGGAAGTAACACCTCAGGGTCCATCGATGACAAAGTTGATAAACTTACAAACCTTGTTAAGAGTCTAGTCATAACGATGCAAGTTAACAAGCAACCAGCTTAAGATATGTTATCGCAAAATCTACTTGAAAATATTCAAGCGAGGGGTTATGGCCAAGCTAGTTGAGCCCATCGCCTAACTTGACCCCCTCGAGCTAGAGGAGCTACTAAACGAAGACTAGAGTTAAAGGAGATTGAGGAAGATGGTGAGGAGTTAGATGTTAGAGAGTTTGGGGAAGAGGAAGAAGAAGCTGACTATTACCAAGTACAAGGATAAGGACGTCAAGCTCCTTGAGGGTTAGATAATGTCAAGGTTTAAATCTCGCCTTTCAGCGGAAGTGAAGATGCTGATGAATACTTGAAGTAAGAGGAGAAGGTCGAGAAGGTGTTTGAATGTTACGGATATACAGATGCCGTTAAGTTCCGACTTGCTACGCTGGAGTTTACTAGGTATGCTGCCATGTGGTGGAAGAATCTAAATGTAGCTAGAGCACGAGATGAAAGACGAGGTGTTAGAACTTGGGATGAAATAAAAAGGTTGTTAAGAGGAAGATTTGTACTCGAAACTTACTTACAAGATATGTTTGCAAAGTTACAGGAGCTTTGCTAAGGAAGTCGATTTGTTGATGGCTATGTAAGAGAGTTCCAGATGCTTATGATCCGAGCCAACGTCAAAGAACCAAAGGCCTGTACAGTATCAAGGTTTATTTATGGGCTCAAGTATGAGATTCACAATATCGTGGAAGTATAAAGGTTTTATACCTTGGAAGAAGCTGTCATGATAGCACAAAGGGTTAAAAGGTAGAGGAGAAGTGTTCCGAGCTGACTTGGACCAATATTCTCGCGAGTCCTAGTACCATGCTAACCTATTCAAGCCGAGTCGAGGAGGCCATATAGAGCCAAGGATAAGAACGATTGATCTGATGACTACCAAGCAAGCCAATAGGATTAAGCTGATCAAATGGGTTGAGCCAAGGTTAAGTCGACCCCAAGGACATATGAGAAAAGGTAAACCTCTGGATGGAAGACTAGAAAGGTAAAATGCTTTAAATGTTTAGGCTTTAGACATATGGTTGTTGAGTGTCCAAATCGACATGTCATGGCGCTCTAAGGAGATGTCGTGGATAGCACCAACGAGAGTAAGCCTAAGAAAGAAGAAGATGTTGGAAAACCCAAAGCCGAAAACAAAGAAGATACTTGTATCTATGTCGACTAAAGAGAAGTAATGACCCTAAGCTTAAGACGAGTACTGAGTTCCTTATCGAGCTTTGAGGAAGACTAGAGGGAGAATCTATTCCATACCAAGTGTATCATCAAAGGCCAATTGTACATGATCATTGTAGATGGGAGAAGTTGTACCAATGTTGTTGTACAATCCTTTATGGAGAAGTTGGGTTTGCTGACTTCAAAGCATCCTTGATCTTACAAGTTGTATTGGCTTCATGATAAGGGTACTTTACACATAACTGAATAAGTAGCCATACCATTCAGTGTTGGGAACGTATATAGGGATGAAGTAGTATATGATGTCATCCCTATGGGAGCTTCACATCTACTACTTAGATGACCTTGGTTGTTTGATCAATGTATTACTCATAATGGGTATAGTAACACTTATGCTTTTATTAAAGATGGAAGGAAGATTGTGTTGCAACCCTAACCCCATCCCAAGTAAATGAAACTCATAACCAACTCACTTGAGCTAGTAAGAAGAAGGCCATGGTGATGAGCTAAAGAGAGCTCCAAGCTGCTGAAGAAGCTAAAGAACCTATATTCCTATTAGTTAGGAGATTGTTAGAGAAGAGGGAATTACAGAATGTCCTAAAAGAGATTTGAAGCTTGCTAGATGAGTTTTTCGATCTGTTTCCAGAAGAATTGCTTAAAGCACTACTACTAGTTCGAGACATAGAGCACTGTATTGATCTATAACCAGGTACCGCCCTACCGAACTGACCTGCATACAAGAAGAACCTTGAGCAGGCTACCAAGTTAAAGAAATAGGTAGACGAGCTCACAAAGTGAGGCTATGTGAAGGAGAGCATGAGCCCTTGTGCGATATTGGCTCTGTTCATTTTGAAGAATAATAGTTCATGGCGTATGTGCATCAACAACCAAGCAATCAATTGGATTACTATCAAGTACAGATATCTAATACTAAGGCTCGATGATATGCTGGATGAGCTTCATGGTGCCAAGATATTTTCAAAGTTTGATCTACGAAGTGGTTACCACCAGATTCGTATGAGATTAGGAGATGAGTGTAAGACTGCCTTTAAGACTAGGCACGGACTCTACGAATGGTTGGTTTTGCCATTCGGGCTTACTAATATGCCATGCACATTCATGAGGTTAATGAACCATGTGATGTGCCCTCTGATCGGAAGTTGTGTGGTAATGTATTTTGATAACATATTGGTATATAGTACTAACCTGAACAGTTATGTCCAACATCTTCGTGATGTATTTGACATTTTGCAAACTGAGAAGTTGTATGGGAACGTGAAAAAGTGTACATTCTGCCAGATGAGGTAGTTTTCCTAGGGTTTATAGTATCAGGGGAAGGGATCCAAGCAAATGAGGGAAGATTCGAGCTGTTTTGGAATGGCCAACACTAAAGAATGTCATTGAGGTCCAAAGTTTTCATAGCCTAGCTTCTTTCTATAGGAAATTTATTAAGGACTTCGGTTCAATAGCCGCCCCATTGACCGAGTTGACAAAGAAAAGTAAAGGATTCAGGTGGAACGACTAAGCTAAAGAGAGCTTTAGAGAGATTAAGGAAAAACTCACCTCAGCGCCTATTTTGTCACTATTAGATTTTCATAAGCCATTTGAATTAGAATGTGATGCGTTGGGAGTTGGAATTGGTGTTGTCTTGACGCAGGAGTGACGACCTATTGCCTACCATAGTAAGAAACTTAGTAGTCCTACCTTGAACTATTCTATGTATGGGAAAGAGCTATACTCCCTCTTCCGAGCCTTCATTGTTTGGCAACACTATCTGCTATTACGGGAGTTTGTTATTTACATTGATCATGAATCATTGAAACATCTTGGGAGTTAGAACAAGCTTTTGAAGAGGCAAGCTAAGTGGTTAGAGTTTATGGAAAGGTTCTCGTACATAATTTGACACAAGAAGGGAAGCGCAAATGTGGTCGTTGACACTTTGTCATGACAAAAAACTCTATTGGCCACTTTGTAGACAAAATTATTGGGATTCTCACTCATCATTGAGCAGTATACTACTAACCCTTACTTTAGTCTTGTTATTGAACATTGCCGAAAAGGGGTAGTTATTAGAGGGTATTATCTTAAGGATGGCTATCTATTCAAGGACTGCAGGCTATGTATTCTAAACTATTCTACGCGTGAGATATTGATTAGGAAAGCTCATAGTGGAGGATTATCTTGTCATTTTAGGAAGACTAAGATAGCCAATCTATTGAAGCAAAACTTTTATTAGTTTGGTTTAGCTAAGGATGTCCATAAGGTAGTAGGATGTTGTAAGGTATACAAGCAAGCAAAGGGGAAGAGAGTACCCCATAGAAAGTACATATCACTGCTAACACCAACCTTACCTTAGGCCAACCTCATCATAGACTTTGTCCTAAGGTTGCCCCGAACACCTAGAGAAAAAGATTCTATTTTTGTTGTAGTGGACTGCTTCAGCAAGATGGCGAACTACATTATATGCCATCAGACTAACGATGCTCTATATATTGTTGATTTGTTTTTGCAAGAGATTGTCTGACTACATGGGGTATTGATATCAAGCAAGTGCACCTATTAGTTTAATATAGCGGATGTGAGTCCGAGTCGATCCCACAGAGACTTCGAATACTAATATTAACCTTAGCTCTATTATCTAACCAGAAAATTGTGATGAGTTGAATAAATTAAAAATACTAAACTTAACAAACTAACCTAATTATGAGACTTGATTAAGCAATTTAGAAAGCGATAAAACTAAGAACAAATTCAAGAAAGCAAATAACGTATTTAGGAATTATTTCTCCTAGTGTTTAACATGTGACCGCTTAAAATATATCCAATTAAATCTCTATTATTCTTGACCGGAGGGATTCACAATTAAAGTTAATACTTTTCTTAAGCATATTAACCCTAATCCTAAATAATTTACCGGAATCTCTTCACTTAGTAATATAATTTAGAATCGCATTAATATATAATGAATTCCCATACAAACGAACAACTTTTCAGAAGAAATATGTATTTTATCTCTAAATACACATGTAATTCTTTTCAATTATGTCAAGATCTCATTATACATGTAATTTCTCAATCTCATGTATAATATCATAGATTGATACTCTAGAAATATCAATTAACAATTAAATAACATAATTGAATCAAAAAAAAGATAGAAACTTTATTGAAAATTATCAATCAATCTAATAGTCACATGAAACTCTAGGTTCCATAATCTTAAATACAAGAATCTTAAGTTATCATAATAAAACTAAAAACGAATTCCAACAAAACCAATAAATAAAACATAAAAAACCCCCTTTTTATTGATGATAAATCTCTTCAATCTTGAAGTAAGGTGTTGCTTTCGCCTTTTTCTCCTCCTTCTCTTTAAGTCTCTTTTCTTTTGAATGTCCCATCTTCTGTACGAAACCCTAGTATGTTCTTTTATAATGTATTGTAGGGTTTCTTTTTTCGTCACCAGACACAACTTGGGATACAGTCGTATCCCCAGGTCATGTAACTTTCTGACCTTGGCAAATTTTCCTGGATGGACACAGCCTGGGGACACAATTGTGTCACAGACTGTGTAACTTCAAAACTTCATAACTCATTTATTTGAACTCCAAATTGAGTGAAACTTGATTCCTTTTATTCATTTTCAATCCAAGAACGCGTTCAAACCTTGAAATCAAAATTTTACTCAATTAAGTATCAATTTCTTTAAAGAAAACCAAAGATGTAAGAGAAATACTATAAAATCACTATGTGAAATATATTTAAAATCAGAGTTTTCGGGTATCGAAGACTATTGTCTCAAATTGGGACAAAATTTTTAGCTATTTTTGGAAGATTCTTTGGAGAAGACTTGGAACTAAACTTGTATTCAGCTTTAGTAGCCACCCTCAAACTAATGGCTAGATTGAAGTGATAAACAGAACGTTAAGTAATCTACTCAGAGCTGTTGTAGGGAAGACCGTGAGGGATTGGGATCTGTGCCTATTAGTTGTGGAGTTTTCATACAACCGAACTGTCCATAACACTATTAAGAAGACCCTATTCGAGGTTGTCTACAGCCTTAATCTCGTTATTCTCTTGGATATGATCGGCGACTTAGCAACTACTAAAGAAAGTCAATCTGGAGTTGATCGAGCTTAAGAATTACATGAGCTACACCAATCTATATCCAAGAAGATCGCTAAGTTCAATCAGAGATGGTAAGAAATTGGTAGCCAAGGCCACTAAACTATTTCTTTCCACTTAGGAGACTTAGTATAGATACACCTTAGTTAAGAACAATTCACACACTTGAGATAAAATAAGCTATCTCCTTATGTTTATGGTCCTTTCAAGGTCTTAAAGAAGATCAACCGCAATGCCTACCAAATCGAGTTGCCTAATGACTATAGTGTTTCTTCTACCTTCAACGTGTCCAATCTGATTCTTCACCAACCAACAGAAGAAGACCTTACGAGCACCCTAAAAGAAAGAATAGAGACCACTCCAAATTTGAGGACAAATCTTTCCAACCCCCAAGTAAATGATAGAAATCAACCCCCTAGACCAATCATGTATACGAGCTAGAGGACTCCAAGGACTCACTCAAAGGATACTAGCTTTAAGCCATGGCTGGACAGGGATTCATATCCCGAGTTGGTCTTCTACTGACTTGAATATCAGATATTTACTTGTATAAGATTTGCCCCTGATCTGCAGTGATGCTTTATCCCGAAAATTGCCCTAAAATAACTAAGACGAGCTCCTAATTCGACTGTAGGCATTTGACCTTGAATCAAGCTGACTTCTCTTTAAGAGAACTAATTAGACCCTGACCTGTTCCAATTCAGGTTAACCCCTAACCACAAGCATTACTCCATTTCTTCCTACCTTGTATCATATTTCTCTCATCCACCATGTAATGCATGTCTTCTAGCATAATCATTCTAGAAAGATTCTTCACTTTTTTTCATCAAATATTCTTTATCTCTTTTACCCTTTTTAGTATGTCTTGTGTAACCTAGTTGTAGAATAACCTTTTGTCTTTTCATACATGTAAAGTAACCCTAATGGATGGGTATATAGTCCACCATTTTCTTGTACTCACGAATCAACTAATCAATACAGAATTATTCCCTTGAGCAACCTTATTATTCTTATTATCTTTTAACTCTTATCTATTCTCTTTAGCGAGGAGTAGTGGTGATGTGTAATCTATGTAGCGGTCTCAAATGCTAATGGGGTTCGAACGGGAAGTGAGAATGGGGTTTTAACTGTGAATGTATATGGATATCACACACCAAGGCACAAACACAATCAAGGGTTGAGCTCAAAATAGGGTTTGATATAACTCACGAATATTAAATGTCACTAGAGTTTCAAATGAAAGGTTAGAGGCGACTCACTAACTCACTCAAATGAAGGGTTCACCACAATCATAAAGACAAGATTGATAAGAACATGAGAGATTAAGGAGTACAGCACACTCAATAATCCAAAACGCCTACTCAAAGGGCTCAAGAATGTCCTTACTTCTAGAAGGAACTTTCAAGTGTAAATTCATTATATGAATATTCTTCATTGTCTGTCTTTTCCTTTGATAATTACAAATGTTGCTATTTATAGCAAGTCCTAAAAGCCTTAGTCACAAAACTGTAAATAATATACAAGGCCTTAAACCCTAAAGAATGGCCCAAAATCCAAATAAGGAAAATATTTACAAAGTATACAAAACTGTACACCTAATAGAGCGGTCAGCATACAGTCATGCAAGCTGTATATGGGTCTGAGCAGGGGTTGGTTAGTAGTCACGTATTTGAACAAGGTTGGGATGTTTGGAAGTCTTATTGTACTTGGTTGAGCTCCCAGTGAGGTTGGCCCACAGTTGTTGTACTTATGGATTTCTTGGCGTGATCTCTCTCGTGCTGTGTCGAGCTGTTCTTTGACTTCGAGTGCTTGGCCGTATGGTTTCTCGGCTTCTTGGTAGACGACAAACTTAAGGCTGAGTAGCTCCTTTCCTTCCCCTCGATCTTTTAGTATTAGCTCAGCCTTGGCAAAAGTTGTTTGGCCTCAGATTCGATCAATTTGGCCTTGGGTTAAGACAGGTCGGCTTTAGCTTCTGGTAGGTCGATATTGGCTTAAGACAGTTTGGCCTTGGCTTATTGATCATCAAGGATTGATTCCTATCAAGTGGTGAGTAACCCTTCAGTTTAGATAGGTATGTCATATCCGGCGGATTATAGGTCGAGTAGGATCGAGTGGTGCATCATATCCATTCAGTAGTTGCCCGGACTTTGCTAGGTTTTTCCCTGTTTGTTTCTGGTTTATTTTGTTATGGGGCTTCTGCATGTGTTCAACCTCCAAGGCGCATCACTCTCTAGATACAATTACTGGTAATTCTAGTTTTTCCTCGTGCTTAGTAGACTTAAAAAGAGTTACCTTTACACCCATTAGTGTGGTGGTCAAAAGCTTTACTATCTGTACTAGTTGAATCTCTAATTTCAGATAATTAAACTCTATCTTTCAAATATTTCTTTCCACTTATGCCCTAAATTCCTTAATAATTTTTTAGTACTCTTTTCTTTTCTTAGACTTGGGATTACAGGATTAGCAAAGGAAGACTATCCATCATACTCAAAATATGCCACTTCGTTAATTATTTTAACTACTTACATCACTAGCATGTTTGTCAATGGTCCTCCAACCATAGCTTATATCTTGAATTTGTCTTGATATCCAATCCTATCATGAAATTTCAACGGCTAATTCCGCATAGGAGTAACATGATATGGACATCTAGTCATTAAATTGTGAAATTACAACCATGCCTCATATAGTGATTCAACTTCATGCTACTTGAAAGAAAAGATTTGAATTTAGAGCTCTATAGTGCCAACATAGTGGAAAAGATTGTACACATTGATCCTCCATGAGAAGTGCTTGCAAAATAAATTAAAAAGAAGCAGAAATCTAGCATTAAAAAGAAAATAAAAAGAAAACAATCAAAGAAGATAAAGCACCCAAATCTAGATAGTTATAAATACTGAAATTAGTGCAACTCATTCCTTAGCAACGGCATCAAAAACTTAATATGCCTAACCTAGCCTTACTTTTTATAGGATTGGTTTTTATAACAAATGTATATTTTACTAGCAAGCAAGTGCACTAGATAGCGTATATAATAATAATACTAGTGAGAACCAAGTCAAAGCCATAGGGAATGATTTTGATTTTTTTATTAGTATTAGTCCCATCTAAATGTAAGAAATTAAAATAAATAGTTTATGAAATAATTAAATTGAAAAAAAAAAACTAAATTAACAAAAAATAAATTTAGATATTCAACATCTTTAAAGATTCAATCACAAACCAGATAATTAGTGTACAGTTATGATAATAAAAGTGTCTTTAATGGTTTAATTATGTAATTAATTTAATCTTTCTATCACTAGACAAGTGATAAATTAAATTAACCCTTTCTTATTCCTAAACCTTAATTGAATTAAAGAACATAAGTTATGTCTTTTTAATCTAGATTATCCAGTTCACAGTAAACTATTAGAAGAGATCTCACAACTCAATCCTAATTAATACACAATTTAACAAAATTAAAGTACATGTTGTCGTAATTAAGGAATTAAAGACTTAAACAATAGGCACAATTCATAAACTGATAATTTAAAATACCCAATAAGTAATATCAATTAAGCATAAATAAGAAATAATAGATAAGACAATATCCAAATCAATAATTTATTAAAAGGAATGAAACAACCTATTAGGAGTTCCAATCTCCGATTCGTGATCAAATATTGCTTATATTATTTCCGATGTTAAAATCTTGAAAATAGAATAAAACTACTCTCTAAAACCTTAAACTAATGAATGAGATAATAATCCATTCTATATTTTATTCTATTTTATTAGTTTCTACTTTTCTATTCTATTATAATGCCTACTATTTATAATATGAGGGATCCAATAAAGAGTCAACCCATAAGATACAATTATATATCTTTCTTAAATGGCTTCAATTCTTTCAAAAAATAATATCAAATGACCATATCTGAGAGGTTTGGAACCATGGTCTTTGAAGGTAGTCTTTTTATGCTTCAATTCCTACATGGAATAAAAAATATACATCATGTTTAGAATTAGGAATTAGGCTTCATTCAATAAGTGACATACGTCTTCCATCCATGGAGCAACTATGGCCTAAGACCATGGGCGTTGCCCATAGAGCTCTCATAAATTAATTTCATCTCCTTGCAATTTTGTGTGCCTTCGTCATCACATGTATATATTCTAATATTACACATTTTTCCTATAAAAAATATACAAATTAGTGTGATAAAGTGCTAAAATAAAAATTTAACAAATAAAGTACCAATTTACACTAAAATTATACTAAAAAACCTATTAAAGTAATATAAAATCTATCTATAAAATAGGTACAATTAAGATTTATTATAATTCCAACTTAATGAGTAAGATAGCTTCGAATCCAAAGGTAAGGCGGAAGGGTATGTCTCCAATGAAAGTCTTGTGAGTTCTCCAGCATCCTCAAATGATACTGAAGAGCTCGTCAACCCACTTCCCTTTTGCCCCCACTCTTTTCTTAAGGCTATTGAGGACTATCTTTTTTATGGTTTCGAATTGAGGTATAGTGAAGCCTTATATGGTGCATTTCACATAGTTCTTTGAATTTGATGTTGTCAAATTGCCTATCATTGTCCATGATTAAGGCATAAGGAACCCGAGCCTGGAGAGGATGTTGGTGAGGACAAAGTCTTCAGTTACCCTAGTTGTGATGCTTATAATCGCCTAAGCTTTGACTTACTTAGTAAAGTAGTCTATGGCCACCAAGATGAATTGATGAACATCGGATACTTTAGGGAAGGGTTTAAGCACATTGAGCCCCCACTAAGCAAAAGGCTATGGGTTTGTCATGGGATGGAGGTCGGTACTCGGGTTGTGGCTGATAAACACATGCTTTTGATACTTGTAGCACTTCTGAACCGTAGCGTTCGTATCTTTCTTCATGGTCAGCCAGTAATAGCTGAGGTGAAGAGCTTGGATGTATAAGGCTTAGGCTTGAATGTAGCTACTGCAAACTCCACCATGTAGCTCTTCGAAGGCATGGATGCCTTCCTTAGGTCTAAGGCATAAGGGAAGCAAGATACTATGTCCAAAGCAATAAAAGATGTAGTCGATGAGAGTATCATTTACCGTGACATAAGCTAATCTCTTGGCCTCAGTCTTATCATTGGGTAGTGCTCCATATTTCAAATGCTTAACAATTAGGTCCATCTAGCAAGGCTCGGCTTGAGAAGGTCAGATCTTGAGTACTTCTTATTGAGGCTCTTTAGCTATATGCCCAAGGAGATACTGGATGAAGAGCATCTTATCACTATTGTAGGGAATTGGGACAATTGTAGATGTAAGCTTCAATGGTTTGTTTGCTTTAGAGTTCTCTGCTCGAGGAATCTTGTTTATTTTCCATAAGGTAAAGCTCAAAAGGAGATCTTGTACTACTAGGAGGTACTTTGCTATAGTCTTTCCTTAGTCTTGTATTCTCCTCTCACTTGTGCTACCATAAGCATCAAGTCTTAGTAGATGTCCAATTTCTTTGCCCAATGTCTTTTGCTATCTTCGGTCCTACGATGAGTATTTTGTACTCAGCCTTGTTGTTGCTTGTTAGGAACCCAAACTTAAGTGTATACAGTACCTTAGTACCATAAGGCCCTTACAAGGCTATGCCTGCTCCACTATCCTCACCTAAATGGAGGATTCATCAACATGGAGAGTCTACACCAGTATATCTACTTCTATTGGTGCTTCATCTTCTCTTATGTGTAGACACCCAATTTTTGTCAACTTTATTTTATTTTTATTTTTATTTTATTTCTTTGATAGGTCATAAATTAGTAAAAACACAAAAAATAGGAAATCAAAGAAAACTAAAAAAAAAAACAAGAAAAAACAAGAATTTTAGGAAAATACAAAAATAGGAAAAAAAACACAAAAAATAAGAAATTTGGAAAAATATAAAAAAATAAGAAATTTAGAAAATAAAAAAATTGAAAAATCACAAAAGATAGAAAAAATTGAAAAAATAAAATAAAATATTTTAGAAAATAATATTTTATTGGGATAGATTTTTAATTTTAATTTAGATTTAGAAATTAGGTCGTTGAACTTGGATCATTAAACCTGAGTTTAGATTTAAATTTAGCTCAAGCTGATCGAGTCAATATGTGCAATTTAATTGCATATATGGACAAGGTACAGGCTAACGGCTTATTGGTTAAACACATGGACCTAGTTTGGGTATTGAATGTGAGGTCTTGGGTTTGAATCTTGCCAAAAGCAAGGAGGACGTTTTTACTTTTTCATTAACTAGGACGCTCTACGTATCCTGTGTCCTAACACGGGGCATCGTTGGATTGGACAACCTTGCTGACATAGCACCACGTAGTGTGCTACGTCAGCTATTACATATCATGTGATGACACGTGGCAGGTCAGGATTAGTTGAGTTGGCTGACGTAGCGTCACGTTAGTGCCATGTTAGCACTTTCTCTCTCTTTCCCTTAGTTTTCCCCCATTTTCTCTTGATTTTCCTTCTCAAGAACAGCCTACTCCCCCTACTTTGGCATCAATTTTTGCATAGATTTTATACACTCGTACTTAATTTCTTACTTTGATTTTGTTTACTGTATAACATACTATGAATCGAATCCATTAACATGTTTAAATGCAGTCAAAGGAGCATTCAAATCGAGCTCCAAAATCCGGAAAAAAACTAAACATCTAACCATTCCCATTAACTCTGATCCAAGCTTTCCTTTAGTTTCTAGGCTAATTCCGACTATAAATTGAGTGTTAGGGGATGTTCGGGCATACACATAACTGGTAGAATCACTTGACAAACTCTCTCTCTCTCTCTCTTGTTTTCTCTCTCTAACCGCAGCTCTCCCTCTCTCTTTGATTCACTCTCTCTACTCGACTTCGAGCAAAGCTACCACCCTCACTAGCTTCCCCACACTATCAGCTCCTTAACGTAACTCCTCTCAACCTCCGTCATGACCCCTAAGGATGCCACCAAGTTCACCGCCACCTAACCCTAACTACTATGACCCCAAGCTCTAAACACCATCCTAACCATTGCGGCAGAGTAAAGCTAACCCACCACGACTCTCTACGACCTCTAAAACCCCTAACCCAACTAACCACTAGCCTCCAATAGCTACGCTATGTGCTACCTAAACACCATCACTGACCGCTACTTCCAATAACCACCAAACGACCACCTCAGGCCACGTCGTTGAACCTACCCCTGTTATTCCCAATCCAAAACTCACAAAAAATTGCTCACCTACTCGATTTGGCTACTAGAACAATTGGAATCGACCCCAAGTCACTGCTATAGTAAAAATAGTAGAATTCGACCCATGCGTTCGACTTGACTGATTCGCCTAGGTCTGACTTGTATGCTTAAATCTATCTGAAGATTTTTTTATTTATTTCTTTTTATTTTTAGTTATTGTTGTTGTTTGATTTTTTTTTCTATTTTTTTATTTTTATAATTGTAAATGTAATAAAGAAGAAAAGCAAAAAAAAAAAAAAAAAAAAAGAGAGAAAAAAGAAAGAGAAGAAAAGGAAAGAAAAAAGAAGAAAAGAAAAGAAAAAAGGAAAAGAGTAAATTTATTTTACTTTATTTTTTATTTTTAATTTAATAAAAATAGATAAAATATAATAAGCAGTAAATAAATAAGATTAAAGTAAAATAAATAGGATAGGGAATAAAATTGTTTTATCGCTTAGAAAAATTGATTTTTCAATAATAAAAATAAATCAACCATTTTTCAAATTAGGATCGTTTAGAATTTCCAAAAATAAAATCCGATTTAGGACCTTTTTTAGAAATTTTCTTAAATGAACCAAATTTGAGTAAGAAACGTAAGTTCGATCATTTTCAAAAATTAAAACTAACAACCCACTAAAGTTTTTCATTAAAAAAACTATGTACGTTTGACCCCGAATAGTGGGTACGTAGGCACTTACGAGGTGATGATAAAAGTTAAAAAAAATAAAACTAATTTCTTTTTTCCTTTAGTTTAAATTGTTTTATTTATCCAATTAGAGTATCCAATAATCAAGTTTTGTCTTTCAAAATTTTCAAAATTAAAAGGTGATTTTTAAGTTTAATTATAATTTTGGAAAGTCAATGATACCCGTAAGGGTTTAAAATTCCTAACCTCCGAATCCAGATTCTTTGTTTTTAAAAACTGTTTTGTAAAATTGGTTTTAATTGTTAGACTAGTGGCTAAGTTATAACCAATCCACCCAATTAGTTATAACTTAAATGTTTTTCCTGACTCCGGTTGGATGGCGACTCTAAAGTTGTTTTCAAAACAAAAAGGAACAGTTTTCTTTAAACCCCATTCGATGATCGGTATTAAACAAGTAGGGTTTAGTACTGATCGGTTTAAAAAAGGCTTATTTTATAAAAAGAACCGGGAGAGCGAAAAACCAGGTTCGACAGCTTGGCGACTCCACTAAGGATCGTTAAGAGGGTTAATCATTCGACTTTTCAATATTAAAATTAAACTCTAAAAATCACCTTATTGCAATTTTTGTACTTACTCATTCTTTGTTTATATCATAACGATCGAACTTAGGCCGTCTTAGGACCTTAGTATAGGGACCCATTGCGTAAGTTCTGAACGTAGTGGGGTAACCATCGTTCGAGGCCGATTAGGCTACCTCACTTAAACTTTAATGTGACCAAGGAACTGTTTTGTAAGAAATGCGTGAGGTCATAGAGTTTAAGGACCTCAAGAACCCACCCTTTTTGCATACATTCTTCAGGGTTTTAGGGCCGTATTATTATAAAAGAGAAAAACAAAAGACAAACCTAAAGCTACTTTCCCTATATTTTCCTAGAATTCACTTTTAGCTTTTATCGGTCTTGCATGTCACATGCTTTAGGATATGGGGGGTCATTTGTTGCATCAAAGGTGCAGGTATGCAGTCAAACCTAGGCCATCTTAGGACCTTAAGAGAAGGGCCATTGTGTAGGCCTCGGGTGCTGTAGTGTAACCACCACTCAGGGTTGATTAAGCCACCTCACTTAAGCTTAATGTGACCAATAAAAGTGTTATTTAACAAGTGAGATTACAAAACTTAAGGACCTTTTCAAAACCTACCCTAATTGCATATACTCTCTTCCTTGAGTTAGTACACTACCCTTAAGAAATTGCAACCCTACTGATTGTTCAAGAGTTTTAATGCAAGCAAGTTTTTGAAAATAATAATAGGGTTGCAACTTAAGGGATTAATGTATTAGCCTAAACGATCAAACACTTGCATATTTCCATGTGTTTTCTTTTTCTACATTGATGATTGATTATTGTCTATGAAATATGTAGAACTAAAAATGGCAGGTAACTAACAAGAGAATAATCAAAGACTGCCAGTTGTCTTAGGAATCCATAAGTAGCTGCTATAAGTTGAAGCTACTTACTGGAAGCAGAGGGCTAGGTGTGCTGAGGCCTCTAATAGGGCCTTGTTAGCTCAAGTTGAAAAAAGCGAGAGGACCATGAGTTGGGCTTTAGAAATGCTGGAAAACATTAAAGCCCAACTGCGAGAGTTAGATTAGAAACTTTAGATGTAGTTGAAGGACTTTGAGTTTCATGTACTTTGATCTTTCCAAAATAATTTTTGTTTCTCTCTTTAGTCATCCTTCGTTCTTTCCTTCTTTATAGACAATCTTTCAATAGACCTTTTCATTCTCCCTCGCTTAAGGAAGTAAAAAAATAAAAAAAGAAAAACCAAAAAAATAAAAAATAAAATATCCATCATTTTTATCTGGTTTCTATAAAATAAAGTTTTATCTTTCTCTCTCTTTAAAAAAAAGTAAAAGAATAGTTACTAATTAGTAAAAAAATTCTTTCAATCAGGTTCACATGGCTGATGACAGACTTACCTCCCTAGAAAGGATGATGCATCAGATGACCCAACAATGTCAAGTTTTGTTCCCAATAATCACCACTCTCCAGATATCCTAAGATTCGAACTTGGAAAGGTGATTCTTAAATCTAGAAGAGAAAATAGCCATGTTACAAAAGATCACCACAAATCTAGAAATGGTAGTGAGCCCCATGCTTAGAAGATTTCAACACCCAATGTTCAACACTGATCAAGTGCCAGTAAGCATAAGTGATGAAGGAGGCCCAAGCAGAAAGAAGCCGAGGAGAAGCAAGAAAGAACAAACCCAAGGGACTTAGAAGAGACAATTCACTCTACTGAAGATATCAATCACCTAACTCTTTTATCATTTGAGAGCAGCGAAGGTTATATCTTGTGAAGCCCCTAATCCAAATTACAAACCACACAGCTTTGACCCAGAAGTAAGATGCGACTATCGTATAGGTTAAAAGGAGTACTCCACTAAAAAATGCTGGAGATTAAAGAACAAGATTCAAGACCTAATTGATGCAAAAGTCATTCAACCAGAGCTACAACAAGACGTTGCTTCTTCTAATCATGGGGATAGTCTAACTGAGTTGCCTAAAGCTCCATTTCTTTTAAGCTTACCAATGCTTTATGATAAATTCATGGGTTGATTCAAGTAATTGGGTGCTTATTAAGATAGGGGCAAAAAAGTTGTTTTCAATAAAGTCTATAATAGTTAGAATAATACAGTTGCATTTTCAATGAAATGATTGCAATGTTATTTGGGTAAATAAATTCCTCCTCAATAAATTGATAACTCACTTTTAAAAAGGTTTAGAATGAAAAGAGGCAAACTATTTTCCACACAATAACCTAAAACACTTTGAGAGGTTGAGCGGTACAAAGGTGAGGATACTTTGAACTCATTCCTTAAAGGAGGTCTGCTTTGAATGCAATATGCAAATCAAAATGAAATTAGGCATTCATTTCTCGAATCCTAAACACAATCATGTCTTGTTTACTCCATTGGACCTATTTGAAGAATTTTTCACATTTAAACCCTATCAAAAACCACCCCACAATAAGGCAATTCAGAGGTTAGGGCCATTGATAAGAAGAGAGGGATTAAAATTGGTTTGTACTTGTTTCAGTAACATTAAATTCAAAAGCAAATTTTATTTATGATAATTTATGTTTTTTGAAATAGGGAAGAGCCACATCTTTTTTTAAACATCTTGAGCTTTTACTTACCTTACCTGAGCTTATACAATAGAAATCAATGAATTTAGGATCCTATATCACTTAAGAGGTAAAAACTTGGCAATGGAGGCTTGGGGCCAAAAGAAAAAGAAAGAACAGCAAAAGAACAGTGGGGCAAAGTAATAAAAAAATAGAAAAAGGAAAAGATGTTGGAAAATTGGGCTCAAGTGTAAGTCAAGAGCCAAGTGAAAGCCATATCATATCCTAGTAGGAGTAATCAAATTAAAAGTCAAAGCCTAAATAGCCTTAAAGATGCAAAACTCAAAATTACAGTCCAAGCTTAAACCCAAAATCTCTAAGCATCTCTCACACATGGCCTTCCTACCCACAAGACCACCCTTACATAAGTAAAAGCTCTTCCAATCTTTAAAGATAATTTATCTTTAATAAAAGTTATTTTTGGAGTTGGGGCAAGTATATTTCTAATTGTTCCTAAGGTTCTCAACTTATACAGCTGGGATTAATTTTTCAAAATAGGCATTTTCATTAGTTCTTTTTGAAACCCTTAGACTAAAAGCCTAAATTCATAATGTTAAACTGAAAAAGACCTAATGGATTGATCAAGGTATATTACATGCAAAATGGACTATAATTTTAAGATTGTAGTCAAGAGTGTAGCATGGGCCGAGAGTTTGCAAGGAAGTCCTCTTCTACTAAACTAGTCATGAGTTACCTTTTAAGGATGTTTGAAATCACAAGACCCTACCAAACGGCTCGGCATCTAAGTTAGGGGGAACATAAGAGGCCCCATGTGATTATTAAAGAAGGGTTCTTTACCTGTTAGCAAATAAAAAAAAAAAAAAGGTAATAAAAATGAAAAAAAATGATAAAAAGAACGAGAAAAGGAAAAAGAGGGAGAAAGTATTTCAAGTCTATGTCAGATCAAGTAGCTAAGTTTTTAATCCATTCTAAAAAAAAGAGAGAGAGAAGGAGAGAAAAAAAAGAGAAGAGTTAAGAGTCTGAGCTTTTTCTCATCCTTCCCAAAATAAAGAAAATTATACCCAACATCTTTTTCAACATAATTGGTTTTCACCAAAAGGGGTTTTTCTGTAAATAGTTTCCTAAAAAATCGAGTAGTGTTTTCGAATAAGTTTTTATCCTAACCAGCTCTTAAATGAGATATCCTACCTTCCATCCATTCAACTCTCTTCAAGGCCTTTAGCAAACCCATAGGGTGCCTCTATTCCTCAATTACCTTTGGCATGCCCATCGGGCCCTTCAGTTCACCAAGTTCTTTTAACAAGCCCATAAGACACTTCTTTTTTGCAAAGATCTTGTAGTGAGTTCATAGGATGCTTGATTTCTTTAAGCGTTCCCATTGGGCCCCTTTGTTCATGAGGTTTCTCATAATGGGTCTGAATGGCATTTCTCTTCATCATCTCATTTGTCCAGCCCATAAGGCATTCATTTACTGCATTTAGTGTTTAGCTACATTCGAAGACACGATCTTAACTCAGTTCATCCTTTTTAGTATTCTCTTAACAAATCCATAGGGCACTTCCCCCTCACCAAGTTTCTCTTAAGCGAGCCCATAGGGTAGTTCCCCTCTGTTCACCAAGTTCCATAGGGTATTTCTCCTCATCAATTCCTTTTTTAAAAGTTTAGGGTTAGTAGTCCCTAACAGACGCTCCCACCTAGGTTAATGAGCCTAGTGAGGTACAACTAGGTTTTAGATTGATCCCAATATTAGGTTGTTAGACCTTGAGAGATGCTTCCATTTAGGTCAATGAGCTTAATGAGGTACAATTGGGTTTTAGATCGATCTTAGTTTAGGGTTGCTGGTCCTCGAAAGATGTTCCCGCCTAGGTTAATGAGCCTAATGAGATACAGCCAGGTTTTAGCTCAATCCCAGTTTAGGGTTGCTAGTCTCCGAGAGACACTCCTGCCTAAGTTAGTGAGCTTAATGAGGCATGATCAGGTTTTAGATCAATCTCAGTTTAGGGTTGCTAGTCCTCGAGAGACACTGCCGCCTAGGTTAGTGAGCCAAGTATCGATCCCAGTTTAGGGTTACTAATTGCCTAAGTTAGTAAACCTAGTATCGATCCCGATTTAGGGTTACTAGTCCTTGAAAGACGCTCCTACCTAGGTTAGTAAGCCTAGTGAGGCATAACCAGGTTTTAAATTGATCCTAGTTTAGGTTTGTTAGTCCCAAAGAGACGCTCTCACTAAGGTTAGTGAGCCTAGTGAGGCACAACCAGGTTTTAGATTGATCATAGTTTATGGTTGTTAGTCCCCGAGAGACGTTCTTGCCTAGGTTAGTAAGCCTAGTGAGGCATGACCAGGTTTCAAATCGATCTCAGTTTAGGGTTGCTGGTCCTCAAGAAATGTTCCTGCCTAGGTTAGTGAGCCTTATAAGGCACAACCATGTTTTAGATCGATCTCAGTTTAGGGTTGCTAGTCCCCGAGAGACACTCCTACTTAACTTAGTGAGCTTTGTGAGGCACGACCAGGTTTTAGATCGATCCCAATTTAGGGTTGCTAGTCCTTGAGAGACGTTCCCGCCTAGATCAATGAGCCTTATAAGGTATGACTAGGTTTTAGGTTGATCCCAATTTAGGGTTGCTAATCCCCAAGAGATACTCCCACCTAGGTTCATGAGCTTAATGAGGTACGATCGGGTTTTAGATCAATCCCAATTTAGGGTTGCTAGTCCCCAAGAGACACTTCCACCTAAGTTAGTAAGCCTTGTGAAGCACGACCAAGTTTCAAATCAATCCCAATTTAGGTTGATAGTCCTCGAAAGACACTCATGCCTATGTTAATGAGCTTAGTGAGGTACGACCAAGTTTTAGATCGATCCTAGTTTAAGGTTGCTAGTCCCCAAGAGATCCTCTTGCTTAGGATAGTGAGCCTAGTGAGGTACGATTAAGTTTTAGATCAATCCCACATTAGGGTTGCTAATTCTCGAAAGAAGCCCCCGCCTTAGTTAGTGAGCCTAGTGAGGTATGATCATGTTTTAGATCGGTCTCAGTTTAGAGTTGCTTGTCCTTGAGAGACACTCCCGCCTAGGTTAGTGAGCCTTGTGTAGCACAATCGAGTTTTAGATTAGTTCTAACGTAAGATTGCTTATCCCTTAGAGACACTCCTACTTAGGTTAGTGAGCCTAAAGAAGCATGACTAGGTTTCATTTTTTCATCCAAATCGATTTTAGGATAGATATAATTGTTTTAGAGTCATCCTGAGGGCAAAAATAGTGTCTCTTTGTCAAAGTTTTGTTTATGTGGCAAAGTTTTGTTTAAACTTCGCCACAAAAAGGGTTACCTGTAGACACCCAATTTTTTGCTCTTTTTATTTTTTATTTTATTTCTTCAATAAGTCTTAAATTAGTAAAAACTCTAAAAAATAGGAAATTAGAGAAAAATAAAAAAAATAAAGAAATTTAGAAAAAAACAAGAATTTTAGGAAAATACAAAAATAGGAAAAAAAAAACACAAAAAATAAGAAATTTGGAAAATAAAAAAATTGAAAAATAAAAAAAGATAGAAAAAATTGAAAAAAATAAATGAATTTAGAAAATAACATTTTATCAAGATAGATTTTTAATTTTAATTTAGGTTTAGAAATTGGGCCGTTGAACTTAGGCTTAAATTTAAATTTAGGTTAGGATGATTAAGTTCATATATTTAATTTAGTTGCACGTATAGACAAGGTACAGGCCAATAGCCTATTAGTTAAACACATGGACTTAGTTTAGGTATTGAGTGTGAGGTCTTAAGTTCGAATCTTAGTAAAGGCAAGGAGGCCTTTTTTATGTTTTGTTAACTAGCATGTTGCCACGTGTTAAGATCTCACTACGGCATGTGTCTTGATATGTGGCATCATTGGATTGGACGACCTTGTTTACGTAGCATGTCACATCAACTGCTACATGTCATGTGGCAGGTTAAGATGGGTCGAGTTGGCTAATGTGGTGCCACGTTAGCACTTTCTCTCTCTTTATTTCAGTTTCCCCTCATTTTCTCTCGATTTTTCTTCTCAAGAATAGCCCACTACCCCCATTTTGGCTTCAATTTTCACACTGATTTCAAACACTTATGCCTAATTTCTTGCTTTCATTTTATTTACCACGTAGCATACTATGAATCGAATCCATTAACACGTCCAAATGCAATCAAAGGAGCATTCAAATCGAGCTCCAAAATCCAAAAAAAAAACTAAAAGTTCGACCATTCCCATTAACTCTGATCTGAGCTTTCCTATGGTTTTAGGCTAATTCCGACTATAAATTGAGTGTTAGGGGATATTTAAGCACACATATAACTATATACAACTAGCAAAATCACACAACAAACTCTCTCTCTCTCTCTCTCTCGCTCTCTCATTTTCTCTCTCTAACCACGGCTCTCTCTCTCTCTCTCTCTTCGATTCTCTCTCTTTACTCAACTTTAAGCAGAGCTACCACCCTCACTAGCTTCCCCACAACATCAGCTCCCTAACCCAACTCCTTTCAACCTTCATCGTGCCCCCTAGTGACACTATTAAGTTTGCCGCCACTTAACCCTTACTACCACAACCCCAAGCTCTAAACACCATCCTAACCACAGTGGCAGAGCAAAACTAACCCACTACAACTCTCTCCGACCTCTAAAACCCCCAACCCAACTAACCACTAGCCTTTAACAACCACACCACACGTTACTTCCAACAACTGCCAAACAACCACCCCAGGCCACGGCGTTGAACCTACTCCCACCCCCCCTATTCCCAATTTAAAACTCACAAAAAACTACTCACCCACTTGATTTGGCCAATTAAAGGGTTAGAATCAACCCCAAGCCGCTACTATGTTGAAGATAGTGGAATCTGACCTATACGTCCGACCCGACCAATCCATTCCAACTCGTTCAATCCACCCAAGTTCGACCCACGCGCTTAAATTCTTTCAATTATTTATTTATTTATTTCTTTTTATTTTTAGTTATTGTTGGATTTTTTTTTCTATCTTTTTATTTTTATAATTGTAAATGTAATAAAGAAGAAAAACGAAAAAAAAAAAGAGAAAAAAGAAAGAGAAGAAAAAGAAAAAAAAAAGAAGAAAAGAAGAGAAAAAAAGGAAAAGAGTAAATTTGTTTTACTTTATTTTTTTATTTTTAATTTAATAAAAATAGATAAAATATAATAAGTAGTAAATAAAATAAATAAGATAGGGAATAAAATTGTTTTATTGCTTAGAAAAATTGATTTTCTAATAATAAAAATAAATCAATCATTTTTCAAATTAAGATTGTTTAGAATTTCCAAAAAAAAAAAAAAATCCAATTTAGAACCCTTTTTAGAAATTTTCTTAAATGAACCAAATTTAAGTAAAAAACGTAAACTCAATCATTTTCAAGCATTAAAACTAACAACCTACTAAAGATTTTCATTAAAAGAACTACGTATGTTTTATTTCGAATAGCAAATATGTAGGTACCTATGGGGCAACGATAAAAGTTAAAAAAAACTAATTTCCCTTTTTCTTTAGTTTAAATTATTTTATTTTTCCAATTAGAGTAACTAACAATCAAGTTTTATCTTTCAAAATTAAAAGGTGATTTTTAAGTTTAACTATAATTTTGGAGAGTCAATGATACCCGTAAGGGTTTAAAATTCTTAACCTTTGGATCCAGATTCTCTGGTTTCAAAAACTATTTTATAAAATTAGTTTTAATCGTTAGACTAGTGGTTAAATTATAACCAATCTACCAAATTGGTTATAACTTAATTGTTTTTCTCGATTGCGGTCAGGTGATGACTCCAGAGTTGTTTTCAAAACAAAAAGCAATGTTTTTCTTTAAATCCTAGTTGAGGATCAGTATTAAATGGATAAGATTTAGTACTGATTGGTTTAAAAAAGACCTACTTTATAAAAAGAACCGGGAGGGTGAAAAACCAGGCTCGACACTATGTACTTAGTTATGAAGGCCGTAAGGACTTATTCCTTAATAGACTTCCTCAAGAAAAATTGGACTCCATAAGCTCCAAGAATACTTAACCACAGGACCCAAAGTGTTTAGCTTCTGTAAGATGGTCTGTAGTGGCTTGTTGATGAGCGCAATGATTAGATGGGCTTGGAAGTAACATCTTTAGAGCAATCACTACAGCCAAAGCAAATCTCTCCATCCATGTATACTTGGTCTCCATTCCTTATTAGATATGATTGATGTAATAGACCAGCTTGTGCTCTGGTCTATTTACTCGAATGAGTACAGAAGATAGCACTCGGTCAATGATTGCTTGGTACAAGTAAGGTTCTTTTTAGGAGACTGGCTTGGAGAGGACGGGTGGGCTCTCTAGGATTTGTATAAGCTTGGCAATTAAGTGTTCAAGGTTTGATCGAATAAGTTGTCTAATTAAGTCCAAATTTTATGACAATACTAAGATTATGAGTAAAAATGATCCCATAAGTTTGGATTTAGAAAAATGAATAATAAAATAATTAAAATTTTTAATATTAAATTATATGTATATTCCTTATTATTTATCATAAATACGTAAAATGAGTTTTGATAATTAACTAATTGATAGAGATAAATTATATACACATTAAAAATCATGAAATAACATAAATAATATTTAGATTATTTATTTGTATCTTATATGTATTTATGTATAAGTAAATATATGTGAAATTATCTAAAATATTCAAAATATGTTAAAATAATACTAATTAATTAAAGAAAATTCATACATAATTAAAGAAAAATTAGAAAAAGTGTGGAAATGTATGGAATTAGGGTGTGGCAAGCTGAAAATTAAAGAAGAAAAATCAACCAATTAAACTAGGCCAAATAGAAAGTAAAATGGAAGAGGGTAAGGGACATTTGGTACCAAATAATTCCCTAACCTATCCAAACACATCTATAAATTCACAAACCTTATTCTACAAATCATTTTGGTTAGTTATGAATCAAGATAAAATTAAGGAAAAGAGAGAAAAGAGGAATAACTAAATTTACCAAAAAAAAAAAATTAGAAAAATCTATACAAATAAGGCTTATAAGGTGAACCCACACCCGAGGAGCATATGGGAGTAGATGGCCATCACCACCCAACAATGATGGTAGCACCCAATCTAGCCGACAAGGCCTTGGTGTCCACAACAACCAACGCTGGTAAGTTTGTTTTTCCTCCGATTTTGCTTTATTTATTAAAAATATTAAATAATTATAGAAAATTATGAAACTTAGTATTCTAAGGTTTTTATGTATATAGATTTAGGGAAAAATTTTAATTTGATGAATTTATGTCTGAAAATATACTTGTTGTACCAAAGGTTCATTAATTGATTTTGATGAAAACAAAATAGAAATGAATTATTAAACTAAGTTTTATTTGACCATATTGAGTTAATTGAATAAGATCAAATAATTTGCTTAATAATTAAGTATATCAATTATCTCTATAAGAAATTTAATCTTTTGAGTGATGATCAAATGATTTTGAAGTTGGGTTGCAAAGTGTATTTGTTAGTTGTGTGTTAAAAGCATTTTCAGGTAATACTTAGCCTATCAGCATAACAGCTCAAAGAAGAACTAGGCTAACAGTATAAAGCCTTGAATATCACAAAGAAAAGCTAACTAACCTTAAGGAGCTAGCATGTCGATTCATTTGCCGGTGTTCATGTCGGTAGTGCAATTTGTTACTGGCTTGCTAGTAAAGGTAAAGTACTAGCATGCAAGTAAGTTTGTTCTAAGTAGCCGTTGGAGCATTTAATGCACAATAAGGGGAAGAACTCGATGAGTTGATATAAATGCTCAACAACCCGACCAAAGAGAATAAAGATATGATATTTTACTGTAATTAAAAGACATTCTCTTATGTTATCTAGCTTCATTACTTCTCATTTGTCTCTTATACACCTGCAATTAAACAAAAAGGGACCTAGTGTGTAGTGCTTGAAAGTTCTTACTTTTGTAATCTTAAGGGAAAAGCACTATACTTAAGTTTGTTGTGTGTAAAAGAGATTGTATAAGCTTGTATAACGCTTTGAGCATTATGTTGAGAAATTAATAAAGTGGTGTGAAGTCCTTGGTTGGAGGCATTGTGAGTTCATAGAGATTAGGGGGTAGTCTGAACTTCGCATTATATCCGAGCTTGAATTTCTCTATGCCTATCTCTTTTAATTTTTGTACTTGTTATTGTTTTATCGTCATTTTGATCATTCTTGTTACTGCACTTAATTAGAAATTTCGAAAAGAATTGCTTATTGTCTTAAAACTCAATTCACTACCTACAACACCCCCCCACTCTCCGAGTTTAGCTTAGTGCATTTCAATAGTGTCTTTGAGAAATCCTGCAAACCCGAGTTTTGTTTAATTTAAAAATAAATAACCTTAAGAGTATAGTTTTAAGCTCAAAACTTTTGTATAGGCTATTTAGAGTATTTAAAACAATGCTATGAAAAGATTTTTCAAAAATCTATTTTCGAAACTTTTAGATAATTTTTAGGCCTTAAAATGATGTATAAAATGAGTGATTTTGGGCTAATTGAGTAATTAAATGGATAATTACTAATTTAATGTATAATTAGGTGTTTTCAAACGTTAAATTCTGATTTAGTATAATATTTGTAGCATTTAAGGTGTTAGATATAACTATTAGTTGTATTATGTAGTATATATGTAATAGGTAAAATGATATATTTTAAGTTAATTTTGTAATTTAGGGTAATTAGGTATAAAATTCTAATTTAGGATATAATTAGATATTTGATATGTTATTGAATGATGAAGGATGATATATGTAGTGTTAGAAGTGTTAAATAAGTGATTTAAGAGTAAATTATGTAATAACACATAATATGTAAATATAAGAAATTAATGAGTAGAAATTATTATGTCAAAATTGATAATATTATAATAATATTAATATAAAATAAATCTGATATGAAATATAAATTTATATAATTATATGAAAAATATAAATTTTTCTCACATTGGTAGCTAATTTAGGATTATGATGTACCATATGGACTAAAGTACTAGTTAGAGGCAAAATACGATATTTCGGATACTCGAGTGTAATGTGATTAATTTTATATATAATACCTGTAGTTGGAATTAAATTAGAACCTAAATCGAAACTAAATTCGTAAAATAGAATCAGAACTTAGCCTAAATTAAGAATAATTGTAAAAAACTTAAAACCCTAAATAATTAGGTATAATAAAACCTAAACTGGAGATAATAATAAGAATATTAAAACAAAACCTATCTATGGTAGTTATGTGAAAACTAAAACAACATTTGCATTATAAGGATTACTTGGTTGTGTTTGTTAAATAGTTGACTATGCGCATGCTTGTATATGCTTATTTCTAAGTTTGATGATATGATTCTAGTTTACTAATCAAGCTTGTATTCGTATGATTTGTCGAAATGTTTGAACACTTTAATCCGAATCTAATTAAATACATGACTTGTAATTCTAAATCGGACCTGCATAGCAATTCATTAAGAGAAACATTAGGGTTCTCCGGCCAAATATTGACCTCTTCAAAAGGAATAGTGCTAAATAGCATAATGGGTCTTTTCTTTATCCTTAGTCTAACTAAGTGATAGGTGAGGAGGTTGTGGCAAGAATGAAATCAATGGTTCAAAAGAAGTCGTGGGAGAAGTGGTGTCTCCATTGTACAAGCTTAGGTTTAGTCGTGAGCTATTGTATAAATATGGAAACTCCTTAACTTGGATTAAAGTATCTGTAATTTCTCTAATCTCACGACAAACCAGACAATGTCATGTAATGATATTTGCTTGAACATACATTGCATCTAATTAATCCGGTTGATAACCCTGTTTGTGTTTGATGTATAGTTTTAAGTCTCCGTCCCAACTTACTAAGTTATTGATTACTCATATCCTTATAGATATTGTTATAGGTGCTAGCTAAGAAGTGGCCATATAATTACCCTAAAGCTAACAACTGCTGGACCTTAGAAAGTGAGGATATAAAATTGAGGATTAGATACACTATCAAGTTTGGATTTTATCTTTAAAGCCTTTAATATTAATTTATGTATTACTTAAGTAGATTATGATTAAACTACTGAATCCTGTAAACATACTTAGATTATTTAGTATAAAAATGTATTTTTCATAATTACATAGTCAAATAACATGTTTAAATTATGAACTATTTACTTTAAAACGGGTTAGTCGTAGACATCTTGTATAAATTAGGTTTAAGATTACAATTGTAAGGTCAGTTTCTATCTTAGAATGGTTTGTACGGTGAGACTGTTATGACTCTGCTGCTTTAAGGTATGACAATTTGCTTAAGCTTATCAAATGTAACATGGCATTCTTTGGTTTAGTTGAACTCTAATAGGCTTTTTAGTAACTTAAAGAGCTTGAAACACTTGTTAAAACTTTTGGATATGAATCGATAAGCGTAACGATTCCATTGGTGAGTTATTGGGTTTCGTTAATAGTTCGGGGGGCTTGCAAGTTGCAAATGGCTTGTATCTTGTTTGGGTTTGTCTTAATGCCTTGCTCTATGACCATGGTGTCAAGGAACTTGCTTGGGATACCCTAAAGACGCACTTTTAGGGATTGAGCTTCATTTGATATTTACATAAAGTTTCAAAGGTCTCATGTAAGTCTTTGATGCGGTCAGTCCTTTTCTTGCTCTTAATGATCATATTGTCAACATAGACCTCCACATTTTGTTTGAGCTGGGGCTTAAAGATGGTTGTCACCAACCTCTAGTATGTTGTCCTGACATTCTTCAATCCAAAGGGCATGACCTTGTAGCAATATGTTTTGAAGTTAATGACGAATAAGGTGTGGACCTTATATTTAAGGCCCATGCGGATTTGATTATAACTTGAATAGACGTCCATGAAATTGAGCATGGAATGGCTTAACGTAGAGTTGACGAGCTAGTCGATCCTATGGAGGGGAAAGTAGTCCTTTGAGTAGGCCTTATTATCATGTAATCTACACACACATACCACTTTTTGTTGGACTTCTTCATTAGGACAATATTTACTAGCTAAGTCAAGTAGCACCCCTTTCTAACAAATCTAGCTTAGAGCAGCTTCTACACCTCCTACTCAATTGTGACCTATTGTTTGGATGTAAAGTGTCTCTTCTTTTGCTTAATAGGTTGCACCTAAGGTGTACTAAGAGAAACATATTGATATTGGCTTAAAGGAAGTTGATCAGCTGGTCTCTTTCTTTTGTAGGTAGCAATGTCCTTACCTACATGGTCATCTCGGGGTTGTTCCTAAGCTTGATTTCTTCAGTTTTTTCGGTCGACTCTCCTTGTGGAAACTCTGCAAATCTAACCTTCTAAGTGTAGAATCAAACTCATATACTGTAGATGATTTTCTTAAGTCAACAGAGCCAATAAATTTAAAACCGATTACAATTTTAAACTCGAAACCACAAATGAATATGAAAAATTCTAACTTATTAATTGAAACTTTAATCATATATAAAAACCTTAAACTCTTAATATGTGTAACTATAAGAGATTGACCTGAACTTGATAAAAACCTTAATTACATATGAAAACCTTAAAATTCCATATGTGTGTACATACGAGAGATTAAACCCGAACTTGATAAAAACCCTAAACCAAAAACTTCAAACTTATTAAACACACAAATTTAGCCAAATGGTGATAAAACCCCAATTAAGTACAATTACTGAATGATATGCTTAATAGTGTAAAATCATCTACTAACAGCTAAAGATAACCTTCAAATGTTAATAGATGTGAGAATACTAAATTAATTTATAAAATTGATAATATTTTTTTATAATTAATTACTTTTGTATCTTTTATTTTGTGGTTAGTATCTGATGTTACACGATTAAGCATATNAAACCTAAGCATATAAGTACATACATATAATTACAAACATACAATACATTTATGTAATATAATAAAATATATATATATAAATACATGATGGGCCAAAACCCATAATATATAATTAAATCCCAAATCTATTAATTAATTGAATATAATAATATATAAATATATCTAATAATAATATAAAAATTTAAGAAATATAAAAAACAAGTGAAAACCCAAAAGTTGCCACATGGACAAATAGGAATATACCATGACAGCAAACCATAAAAAATAATTAATTAAACCGAAAATTATACAATAATTAGAAAATAATAATTAATTAATTAAGAAAATTACAATAATAAGAAAATTAATCTAATTAGTAAATACAGCTTTAAAATGAATAAATTGGACTTAAAAATAAAATATTATAAAAATATGAAATTTAAAATTAATTAAATCATAAAATAATAAAGAAAAGCTTAGAATTGACAAATAAAATTATTTGGGTCAAAATAATCAATTTCGTAACAATTTAGACCTACATCGAAAAATGCAATTTTAACGTCCAAAACAAACCCCGCTAAGTGAATGTACGTCCAAAAACGATAAAAATCTATTATAATTTTATAAATATTGGAGTTAGAATGAAAAAGCTATATGTGATTTAGGATTTAAAAAAAAAACGAGGGATATAAGTAAATTGATTATGTTATTTAAGTGATATAATCTTATAAATCAATAATTAGGATAAAACTCCAACTAAAAAAAATATCTAAACACAAATATTTATAAGTATACATATATAATTTCTTACAAAGGAAACCGACAAATACATATCATAAAGCATAGATAAGACACAACTATAAGGCACAAAGTTCTTTAGAAGGTCAAAGTGTTATACATGCACAGTATACCTAAAAATCAAAACATTTTGAAAAAGATATGCTTTTATATATAATAACAGTATATGTTAATATAAAACAACAACAATAAAAATAACTACTACCACTAATAATAATAATAATAACATAGAATCATATAACTATAGGAAATAAATTGAAGATATGTATACATATACATACAATATAATCTTAGAATAATACTACAATATAACTAAGCTAAACTTTTTAGTTATTTACATATATGATTCAAATATTTCCACCCAACTCTATTACCTTATCTAACTTATCATGGCATACTACTATTTATTTTGCTATATGTGGGAATCACAATTAGGTTATAATATAACAATATACTAATATGAAACTTATGAAAAGTGAGAAAATCTAAACTCATATAACATTTATTAAGTTAAATATTATTATCTATATGATAAAATAAGATTTTCTAATCATCACAATAAATAAGTTAAAGTAATGTGAAATAACATTGTAAATTTTAATCAAACTTTATTATTAAAGAAGTACACTTGAACTTAATAAAAATTTACTATAAGAATGTAAAGATAAAAGGATAAAAAGAAAAGGTTACATGCAATTTAGTACTTGAACAAAAACAAAAATCATAAGATAGATAGCAAGCTGATTAGGCCGTCTAGCATTATGTTTAAATATTTATTAGGTTTCTTTTATTTCTATTTATCAAGAAATATTGATTAGGAAGGCAAGTTGTTTGTTGATTGCTAGGATTCATATCAGCTTTGGTCAAGTGAGTACTCCTGATAACTCTATACTTGTTTTGTGCTTGTAGTTAGCACACCTAAATCTTATATAATAATAAATTGATGCATGGGGTTCGGGACATGTATGTGTTTGAATATTACTTGTTTATTATGCAAAATGTGGTTAAATTTGTATAATTTGAATGGTTTGTTGATATTGGTTGATTGCCTAATAACTTGACTTAATCTTTTTCGATTTAACTTAAATTAAATGGATCGTGCATAAGCACGAACATTACATATAATGTTTCAACCGTCACTTCACGCGGATGGTAATAAAGGGCTTTGTAGGGGTGAGATTCCCACATGATTTGATTAGTATAGTATAGGAGCACTGGTATAATAAGACCCTACCCTTGGCTTGTGAGTTTACTTGACACTAAAGACGCTAACTATGGGTGGTTGGGGGTTGAGTTTAGAGACCGCCGCTATAAGGCGTGAGTATGGATTGCAGGGGCAACCTCACCTCTAGACTTGAGATTTTGTGTACTATTGGATTTCTTTGAAATGAAAATGTATTTCATGAAATATGGAATTTAAATTTATGGTTAAAAACCTAAGTGCTAAAACCTAATTGTGATTGGCATTGATGAATCTCCAACTCGTATTTTGGAGGGTGTTAAATCCGATGTTATATGGAGCACTGGTCAACTGTATATATTGTTTAGCATACTGTTTATTCATGCATTCATATGTTTGTTAATTAATTGCGTAATAACCTACTTGTTGGTATAGTATGAGGGATATCTCCATGCATTTATATGTTTGTTAATTAATTGCACAATAACCTGCTTACTGGTATAGTACAAGAGATATCTCATTAAGCTCATATAACTTACTCCCCAATAGTTTTCTTTTGCAGGTTGCTAGATAATCTAGTGTGGGTTAAGAGTTGAGTGATGAGTACAAGCATTGAGATGTATAGAAGTTAGAATTTAAAGATAAACTATATAGCTGGTTTGAATTATTACATGTAATTATTAATATTATATTTTAGATTTTATAACTTTCATAAGTTTAAGTTTTAGATCTTTACTACCTAATCTTATCGTTTAGTGAAGGATATCGATTCTCTGTAGTTTTGAGGGATTGTAGGATATCAGATATCCATAATTATTTATATTTTACAATAGGTTAATTAATTAAAAGTAAAAAAAAAAAAAACTAATGATTAATTATTTAGAGTCTTGCAATCTCTGATTTGCAAGACGGTTATCATATGTGCATACGTGATATGAAAATTTTAGGCAATCTTATTAGGCCCCCTATAGGATCCTGATACCCAGTAAGCCCAACTTTTCCTCCTAAGCATTGATTTGTACTTAAAGGGTTCTTGTCATTGTATTTATTATAGAGTAATTTTACCGATATCACTAAAGACTAGGAATTTCAAAAGAACAAAAAATTAGAATATAAAGCAAAGTTCAATAAACATTAAGTACACAAACATGAAATTGCAGAATATTCTCTTTTTCATATTGTTCTATATATATTTATACATATATATATCTATATATATGCATATATATCGTTAACCTTCTTTGTCTATATATATTTTAGGTGGTCATGGATAGTGGGATAGTTAAGTTGCCTTGTCGACTATAGGCGATTATGTAACAAACATCAAAGATAAAGGGACAAATAATTTACTTGAATTTCACAATAAGAGACATGCTCGAGGGTATGGATACTTAATATGTATCTATATTATTAAAACCGGTAAGAGCATAAGTAATCACTATTTTTAAAATTATATATTTACTCTTTATTTACTATTATTTAATAAAAAAACTAACAATAAAATAAACAATTAAAATTATAAATAATGGATAAATATGTTAACTTATTTCTTTTTCTCTCTCTTTATTTCTCTTTTTACTTTATATACCATTTTTTCTCTCTCTCTCCTACTTTTTCTTATTAATTGTACCCCACATATCTCTCTCTCTCTCTCCTTACTAGAGATTGTGGAAACAAAATGTACCATAATTTTGCACACACAATGCAACCAATATATTTTTCCGTTTCATCAATTTTTGTACACTATCCTACATTCTCAATGGAATACTCCCTTAAGTGTGCACAAATTGTCCAAAAACAACATGGTTTCAAGGATTTTTTTATTATCCCGTCCTTATTTTGTATGGGATTGATACCATCCCCCATCCCACTCTTTATTTGCATTTATTTAAATCTCAACTATTGAACGAATTATGAATTGTGGATTCAATAATTTAAATTTAACATAATGTGAATAAATAATGAGATAAAGAGTGAGGTTAATCCTATAAAAAATAAGAACATGATCGTAGAATCTCCCATCACCTTAGACACTCTCTCTAAGCTTCTTATTAAGAAGCAGTTTTTCCTTCAATCATCCACGTGTGCACACCTATGATGGTTGTTTCCACTCTCCAATTATCTGTCATACACTATCTCTCCCCTATGTCCTCTTTCTTCTCCATTCTTGTTTCGAAAGTCACATATCATTCATGCCCTTCAAATCAACTACAAAACTCAACTGAATCTCTTACTATTACTTCCCGAGTTTTTCAGCTACTCATGCATTAATACATGCTGATCTTCTTCCAAAGGTATGTTTGAAATTTAATCTTTCATGATGAGTTTCATGTAGAGCCTGTGGGCTTCATGCATTAACCACTTAAAACTATGCTATCTTGAATTCTCCAATTCCTAGATTTTCCATAAGCCAATTTCATTTTTATTGAACGTTTTATTTTTTTTTTTCTTTACAATTGTTATGAATCAACTCTCTTTTTCATTTTTATGAATTTTTTTATACTCTCTTTTTACATCGTTTTCTCTGAACTGCTACAAGGTGGAGATTCCACGAAGTCGCCAAGTTGAGACAAGGCGAAGCATCACAAATCGCTTGGTGATAGTAGCATTAGGTGCCATGAAGATGGAGAGAAGGTCAATGAAGAGAGGAACTGGTGGTGGAAAAATAATTAAGAAGGTCTCCTCGAAGGGTGATGAATTAGGATATTGTAAATACAAAGATTTATGTGAATAGTTACTTTACTTTTACAATAGGAATTGGAAGCTTTTTTATATTAGCATATTATATTATAATGTTCTTTTTTTAATCAATTTGATAGCATATTGTTAGATCATAAAATTTATTTCCATCTTTAACATGATATTTGAAGTTTTGTTGTCTTTTAATCATTTTCTTGCAATTGTATGACAAAGATGGTTATGAGGTTATTGAATTTATCAATACTATTGCTAAAGCAGGTATGTATTTGTTTTATCTTTCCTTTGAAGGGTTTGTCCTATGTCTTTGACTCTTTAGTAAATTATAGAGGCCATTTTTTGGTAAAATTTTGGATTTGATGTTAAAGGATAGATCTTTCTCCATTTTGGAACATCTCTTGTTGTGTTCGAAATACTTAATTTGCGGTCACCAATAATTAAAAAATACCAAAGGATTTTTTTTTTTTAATTTTAAATGGTATACAAAACACTTTTACCGGAAAATGAGGAACATATTAAATGATAGAAAATATTCAAATATATATTCATGTCCTTAAAAGTTAGCAGGGAATCCACTCATGGTCAATGGTTAATTGTTTATCCAAACAGTAGGGATCACAAGTAGAGATTAGATGAAGGGGTTTAGCAATTGAGAAAAAGGTTATGGCAGAAATCTTGATAGAAATTAAAGGAGACTAGCAATTTCCAACAATCATTTGACAATTAACCTTAATCATGTACATTTAAATGCATATTGCTTATTCTACCTCTTATCATGAAACGGTTTCAATGGTTTCCAACTAAGAACGAAGAATCTTCTTATGGATTAATAAGTTGATGATTATATAATTGATAGCAATCCCTTTTGTCTTTTTACCATACTCTTGATTGTAAATACTTGGAGTTGGAAACATCATATATTATTAATTTATAGTGTGATCTGCATCTTTCTTCAATTCTAATTGCATGTTGTTTGGAAAACTTCGTTTATATAGAGCTTTGTTTGTATTGTTTTCATTGATTACGTTACGTAATGACAAATTTATAATCTCCATACTAAAATTAAGGTCTATCATGATTTCTATATGATGACATTTAAATACGTATACTTTAAACTATGTAAAGAACATGCAGATTGCTTTGAAGATTCATTGAATTGCATATTTGGTGCCTTAGAGAGGAGGTTTATCATCGATACCAACAAAACCATGGATTTTTGTTGATTTTGTCGGGATATACATCCCAACATGTTCCATTACTCTTGGAGATCAATCTACTTGACTTTATCTGATGTAACTTAGTTTAACGTAATTTTTTTAAATTCTTTTTTTTTCCCCTTTGAATGTTGTTAGTTAATTCTACGGTAGATAACTAGATATAATTGAGATTACCATAACTGATAGTTAGCAATTATGTTGTGTCGTAGACTATGTAATTTGCTCTTTTGTCTTGATCATGTTATTTGTTCATTTACAAATTTTTTGTATAAAATAAAAAAGAAAAAAAAGTTTCGATATGATTTTTTTTGCTCAACTCGAGATCTTATAAGTAAGATGTATTTCAATATGGATAGTTTTTACACATTTACTCTTTTGCACACGCTTGGAGGGTGCATTAATTGCTAGTACATGTGTGTGTCACGGGTGAATTCCGTCGCTCGACCCCGTGCGGCACTTAGCGCTCCTGACCTCACTAAGGAAGGCTAAGTCAGCCTGTAATATGCTCACAATGTTAGAGAGAGAAAGTAGAGAGAGAAACTCTGATAGTATACTGTATTCACTCAAATAACTTGTGTGTTACATCTGAGGGGAATACCCCTATATATACAGAAAGCCTTTACAATCTAATGGTTAAGATCAATTCGATCTAATGGTTACAATTGATTCCCAACTACTACCTTCACCTACCTCCACCTACTACTATACAAGATTCTGGACTCTTCTGGAACCTTCTAGAGCTTTTCATCATTTATAAACTTTTAGTGGGCTTGGGCTTTCGTCTTTGGGCCTTAGGAACCTCCTAAGAATGGCCCACTTCGGGAGGTCCGTAACATTCTCCCCCGCTCAATCCGGCGACGCCCTCGTCGCTCCTTCATCGTAGAATTGTCGAATCTTGTTTTTAAATTGCCACAGTGTTTCGGCTAGTGCCCAACTGGCCTCACTCTTTGGTCTTCCCTTCCATCTTACCATATACTCATATCTGGAAGTTTGTCCACGTCTCTTCATACGCCTATCAGCTACGATCCCTTCCACTTCCTTATCAAATGAATCCCGTACTCCTATTGGGGCCCTTTGTGATATAGCTCTTATAGGGTCTTCCTCATCTTTGTAGAATGGTTCTAGCATGCTCATGTGGAAAATCGGGTGGAATTTCAGTTTGGATGGAAGTTCCAACTTGTAAGATACTTGCCCCACTCGTTTCACAATTGAGAATGGACCCTCGTAGCGACTCATTAGACCTTTATGTAGTTGTCCCTTCGCATCTTGTATCAAATGTAACTTAACAAGCACTTGGTCACCTACCTGATATTCCATCGGCCTCCCCTTCTTGTCTGCCATCTTCTTCGTTCCCTTGATAGCTCGGCCTAAGTATGTCCGAGCTAAGTCGTGATTTTCCCGCCATTCCCTTGCAAATTTATAGGTGGGAGGGCTGGACCCCGTATATCTTATTGCCACTGTATGAGGAGTTAAGGGTTGCCTTCCTAGGACGATCTCGAAAGGACTCTGTCCGATGGACTCATTCTTTTGTAGATTGAAAGAGAGCTGTATGACATCCAATAACTTAGACCAGCCCCACTGACTTGTACTTACAAGGTGCCTCCAAACTTGAAGGCAATATACTACAGCTATCTTTTCCTTCTCATCTCCTGGGTATCGCCTCTCTGTATCGTTCAACGTTCGGTTCTCAAAGGCTATTGGATGGTTTTCTTGCATCAAAACCTCACCAATGGCATAATCACCATCATCCATGCATACTTCAGATAATTCACCAAAATTAGAGGGCATAAGAACTTGTTCTTTAATGACTGCTTCCTTCAGGGTATCAAATGCCTTCTGTCGATCTTCCTTCCATACCCATAAGACATCTTTCTTGAGTAAATCCGTTAAGGAGTTAGCCATTCGAGAGTATCCATATATGAAATTTTTGTAATAACTTACTAAGCCAAGAAATGCCTTCAATTTGGTAGGCTTAGTAGGTTCTTTCCATTCTCGAATGGCCTGTATCTTCTCTTCGTCCATTTTGATCTTCCCCTTTCCTACTACATGCCCTAAAAGGGTTACTTCTTTCTTTGCAAAGGTACATTTTTCCAGCTTTACATATGACTCGTTTTCCCTCAAGGCTAAGCAATTTATATGAAGATGCTCTAAGGGCTTTTCCATAGGCTTGCTATAATTCATGCTTGTAACGTAAGTGTTTTTGGACTCATCTCCATATCTCAGTTGTAGCTCCAATTTTGAAAAGTATCCTGCCTCTCCCCTTCGATCAAATAAGTATGATACCAAAGGAATAGGATACTTATTCTTTTTAGTGACCTTATCTAAGGCCCTATAGTCAATATACACCTGGAGGGGCCTATCGTGTTTCTTCCGAAAGAGAACTGAAACTCCAAAAGGTGCTTTTGACAGTTGGAAGAATCCAGCTTCCAACAACTCCTTCAATTGCCACCTCAATTCTTTTAATTCTTTTGGGGGCATGCGATAAGGAACAGTAGCAAGGGCCTTGGTACCTGGTTTTAGCTCAATCGCATGATCCAATTCCCTTCTTTGTGATAGCTTCTTTGGCAACTCTTTAAGCATGATGTCTTTGAATTCTTCTAGCAACTCCCCCACTTGATGTGAAATTACCTCTTGATCCCTTGTCTCTTCTTCCCCCTTTAATGTAGTTAGGTACGTAGCTTCATTCTTCTTTAAACCCTTCGCTAGTTGCATAGCGGAAAGGAATTTTGTGGCTCGACCAGCTTTCCTCGTAACGGGCACCACACATTGAGAGTTGGTCTCGAGAATACATATACAGTCTGCACGAGGAACAATAAGTGCATCTATACGATCTAAGAATTCCATCCCAATCACAAATTCGAAGTCATCCATAGGTACTACTTCGATGGTTTCTTTCCCTTTCCACCCTCCCATATGGAGTTCTATCTCCCTGGCGACTCTAGTAGTAAGGACTTCCTTTGAGTTTACCGTCTTGAGCCATGTCTTGGTTTTCTCCACCTCTATTCCAATCTTACTTGCTGCTACATCGGAGATGAACAGATGAGATGCCCCTGTATCAATAAGGGCATTTAACTTCTTGCCAGCAACTATTACCTCAGTGTACATCAACCCTTTTCGCTTCTCCTGCATTTTCATAGCATTAAGTAGTCGTACCGAACCCAGTTTAGCCTCATCCTCTTCACTAGAGCTTTCATCTGCCATAATTGCTGCCAACCGCTCTTTCTTTGGGCATTCCCTAGCATAATGGGGCCCATTGCAAAAATAACACTTCAATTCTCGAGGCTTCCATCGTTCCCCATCTTTTCCTTCACGAGTCCTTCCCCGATCATTATTCCGCTCTTCCATCTTAGGCTTCCCTCTTAAGGAACTCCCATTCCTTTCCTTCTCAACTCCCCCCTTCCACCTTCCTATTGGGATCTTATGTTCTGTCTTCTTGAACTCCGTTAGGCCTTCAGCAACTGCTATGGCCTTAGAGATGTCTTCTATTCCCCTTCGATCTAGCTCTAACTTTGCCCAAGGTTCCAAACCATCTAAAAACATCACTAGAGCGTCATCCTGGTTAAGGTCTGGGATCTCCAACATTAGTTCTGAGAATTCCTTTACATATTGCTTGATGTCACCCTTATGAGTTAGGTGACGCAACTTCACCTTCGCTTCTTTAGCAGCATTTTGGGGAGAGAACTGCCCCTTGATCTCATGTACAAAGCTAGCCCAAGTATTGATTTCGTTTGCCCTCCTACGCCACCATACCATAGCAGAATCTTTCAAATACATAGCAGTAGTACGTACCTTTTCGAGGTCATCCAGGATTCTTACAGCATTGAAATATTGTTCCATTCCCCAAAGGAAGTTGTCTACCTCCCGGGCGGATCGTATCCCATTGAAAGGTTCGGGCTTGGGGACATCAATCCTATGAGCAGACTGGATGGTCACTCCACTTACCATTACCGCCCGACATGCTGCTAGTTGGTTCTTAAGTTCTTCAATCTCCTGGCGCATGGCCGCCATTATAGCATCCATCTTGGCTTCATCACCTTCCTCCTTAGTTTCCAAAGCAATGACTCGAGCTTGGAGTACTTCATTCTTCCCCTCAATCATCTCGTCACGCTGCTTCAGCTCATCAATGGCTTGATTCAATGCTCCTTGCAACTTGCCTTGAAGTTCTTCCTCCATCTCTTCAAGGTTGCCCTGTGATTCATCGAATTGTTCCTTCGCTTCAGCAATGCTCAACTCCGCTCTATTCATCCTATTAAGGAGGGAGTTCAGCAAGTCTCGGGACCTAGTCCTTTGCCTGGTAACACGGCGATCATCATGGTCAGCCAACTCATTGACCATTGAAGTGTTGTTGTCTCTTCCGGATGACATTTTCTCCACAAACAGCTTCTTTTTCAGGCTCTGATACCATTTGTCACGGGCGGATTCCGTCGCTCGACCCCGTACGGCACTTAGCGCTCCTGACCTCACTAAGGAAGGCTAAGTCAGCCTGTAATACGCTCACAATGTTAGAGAGAGAAAGTAGAGAGAGAAACTCTGATAGTATACTGTATTCACTCAAATAACTTGTGTGTTACATCTGAGGGGAATACCCCTATATATACAGAAAGTCTTTACAATCTAATGGTTAAGATCAATTCGATCTAATAGTTACAATTGATTCCCAACTACTACCTTCACCTACCTCCACCTACTACTATACAAGATTCTGGACTCTTCTGGAACCTTCTAGAGCTTTTCATCATCTATAAGCTTTTAGTGGGCTTGGGCTTTCGTCTTTGGGCCTTAGGAACCTCCTAAGAATGGCCCACTTCGGGAGGTCCGTAACATGTGTGTATATATATATATATATATAGATGAGTTAATGAATATTTCAAATGTGATGAATTTATTATTTGATTACTTCAATAATAATGAAATTATGAAGTGATTGCCTGAATTTAATCTAATTCACCTATATGTACGTATTGGGATGTGGTATGGAGTACTCCGAGGATACCCAATCGTCAAGACATGTAAATAATATTTTATCTCTTCAAATTGTATTGTATTTTAAATAGCAATAGACTTATATGATCTAGGTAGACTAACCTTGTTTTAAACTATATTTTCCATTTGACAGGATTGATTCCGGAAAAATGTCATAGAAAGTTGTAGCAAAAAATGATGATATGTTAGAACAGTCGTTTTTTAGAGCGGGACAATTCTACCAACCCGGGCTTCATCCCACTAAACATAGACAAGAGGTGCATTAAATTTCCAATAAATAAGAAAATGCTCCATATAATTTTTCTAAATAATTTATTTTAAAAATACTAATACTATCTTCTTTACTTCTGTAAGTTCATCATGCGACGAGGTAGCTCTGGTTTCTATATCTATGCTCTATTTGATCGACTGCAAGGATGGTCAGGTTTTTACTTGACTTCGACAAGAGATGTTTACAAACTCAATACCAATAAGTAAGTGATTAAGATATTCTAATTACATATGAGTTTTAAGCGTAATTCTACCATTTATAGGACTATATAAGTTAGAGGTGAAAATATTGTATATTTTGGATGTTGGACCATTGGTTCTACGACTTTCATTTACTACAACACAATTTATTCAACATTTCAACAATGCTTCATTATGTATTCATTTGATTTAATGCCTACAGCACGGGACAAGAGACCAAACACTTAACTATCCTGAAGCTGTTTTTGACAAATCCATCAAATTCTGATCTAAAAGGAGAGGTATTCATTTGATTTAATGCTACCAACTAAAGTCAATAGTTATGTATTAATGTTTTCGTGAAAGCAAGTCAATTATCAATGAATCATGTGATTAATATGGTGGTTGGAAGAAGCGTCCTTCACACCTTCGTGATTCCTACTATTGTTTATTATTAACGGTTTATATATGAATGTACTTTTCCCAGGAAGATGACAAATATAAATATTGGATTGAGAATATTGATAATAAAATACATAGGATGGATAAGTAATCATCCACCAGTTGGATTTTGGATGATCAAACCTAATGATGAGTTTCAAACATGTTTACTTGCTAAGCAAAGTCTCACTTCCCATGTTGGTCCAATGATACTTTGTAACGCCCCAAGACCCTAAATAAGCACTATAACCTGTCATATATTCTACCTAGCTTGAAATACATAAGGCTTCTAAGTCTACAAATCAAAAAGCAATAGTGAATTATACCACAATAATATATGAAAACCATAAAGAAGTGGATAGCTGCATCTACTCATAATCTTATAAAAACTAAAACATCCAATAGAGTTTAGAAGCGTATCGGCTCACAACCAAAACATAAAATAAGTCAAATAATTATAACCCTCAAATATCAAAAGGAGTTTATCTCCTCAAAATACAAAATCCTTAACAACTCATAAACCATCAGTAAATGTATTCAACTCAAACCTCCTCTTGGATGTCATTGATATACGTCTCCTTAAAAATAAGATAGTCCTCAGATCAAGTACCTAAAAAAGAAAAGAATGAGTCGAAGCCTAGTACGAGTGTACAAACACATACATATGCTAAGCCAAATTGTTCACATACAAAAATGCAAATAAAATAGAATAATATAGATAACAGTTTAATTATCTTATATTAGGCCAATAGAACAACAAAGGGATATTTATAACCCCGCCACACTTGGTTTTTACCCACATATATAGGTAAATATAATTATATGTTTTCTTTTAAGTCCTTTATGCCTAGAAACTAAAGTCTAGATCTTAATGTTCTAGCCTCGTTGTCCCATATATGAGTCTACTGAGAAATCCTCACACATGATCAGTAGTTGCTCCTCTAGGGATTTGTCACTACGGGCCCTTAGAGCGAACGAGTCAAGTAAAATCAACAACTAAGATCAATTAGGCCGAATATAGGTTAGTTTGGTTAAATCACTTCTAACCTAGCAAGTGCAAGTACAAGCACAAGCATAAGCAACAACAAACACCACATACTTGGAATTGCTCCAAAATCAAATACAATACTCTAATCTCAAACCTGAACAAAATTTATACCTCAATAAGGGAAAGTGAACATCATGAATCTAAAAGAAAACAAGTAGCACGTTAACTCTTAAGCATTCTAAGACTAAATCCTATCTAAGAGTTATCTATGAGCTTATGATCTATTCAATTAAAGTCCCGAAAGAAATCATTGAATTAAATAATAATAATAATATAATACAATTAAGCCAAAAAGTCAATATAACTATATGAGATCACTTACTTAGTAAATCTTAAGGTACATAATATATATATATATATATGTATAAAATAAAGTATAAGATAGACACGTGACTAGAGTATCAAATAATATAAATTATCAAATTGATATAGTAAATAAATAATACATACTTACTTGGAAAATAGTATGATTTGTAATAACTCGTAAGGAATGACAAAGTAATCATCGATAAATAAAACGGATATACTACGTATAATATGATATGCCATATATATACATGATACTAATGTGATAAAATATTTAAATCACAAAATCCTCGATATCAATAATAAATCATACTAATAATAGAATAGTATCGCAGTACACCAAATCGATACTAGGGACTTACGTAGGATATGATCGTTGACATACTATATAAATAAACAAAAACTTGGCCCTAATATATATATATATATAATCAATATTCTGAATACGATAAAATATATTTAACAATAACTCTTATATAAATAACACTATAGAGCATTATAAACAAATAATTTAAAAGCAGTAATCAGATACTAACAATACTTAATTCAACACTAACAACGGAAATAATAAATAAAATAATAGCAAGATATACACTATGAGTATGGTACCGAATGCGAAATCGGAAATGGCTTGCAAATTTAAATCGAGAAGAGAATCATTGAATTAGCATGAGCGAGAACCTAATACAAAAAATAAACAAATAAATAAATTACTTTTTACTTAAATAAATATCCAAATCATTAACGAATGCAAATTTACTGAAATGACTTGGCACATAAGGAAATGAATTACAGAAGATTGCCTATAAATTCTTCGGCGAGAGGGATATTGGGCAATAGGAAAATTGTAGTCCTATGCCTTTAATTTTAGATGAGCAAGAAGAGACAAATGAAATGCGTAAGTGATATTGGAAGGTTAGGTTCGACTGTATGGCAAGAAAAGAAAATTTGGAGTAAGGCTGGCTTAAGACTAAAGAAGTAGAGAGGTTGTCAAGCGAAGAGAGAGAGATTGGATTAAGGGGATGGGAGAGAGATAGCAAGGAATGGGAAAGAGAGGAATAAGGATGAGAGAGAGGTCAAGGGTAGGGTCCAAAAGCTATCAAGGGGAAAGAAGAGAGCAGGCGGGAATGGGGTCAATAATGATTAAGGAAAGGGGGTTGTTTTACAAGAGAAAGAGAGGACTAAAAGAAGAAACACTTAGCTTAATATACCATATGAATTCTAACTTTAACGTTGGTACTTAACACTCAGCTCTTAACCCATACCCGATTATCTAGCAATCTACAAGAGAAGACTATTAAGGAGTAAGTTATACTAGCTTAGTGAGATCTTCCCTTAACCATACAACAAATAAGTTATTCAACAATTAATTTTAAACAAATGAATGCATGAGCAATCAGTATGCTATATAAATACATGCAAGTAACCATGTATAGCAACTAAAATTTAACACCCTCTAAAATCAGAGTTAGAGTATACACTAATCAGATCCAAGTATCATGCTAGAACTTGTATAACAACGAAACTCTGCGTTTCGTATTCAAAAACACAATGGTATATCCATTTTCAATTTTAGTCAAAACTCATTTCTAAGTATTATTGTGAATTGGTTCTCGTAACCCTAACTTACCCTTAAACGGAGGTCTCTAAACTCGACTCATAGTCAGTCAATTGGTGCCTCCAACACTTAGTGCTCTCACGAGCCAAGGTAAGGTCATATCGTATTTTTGCACTATACTAAAACACTATAATCAGAATTAATCAACCCCCGTATGACCTCTCGCTACCTATGTGTGATGTAATGGCTGAAATTAGTTATGCAATACATGATTATGTATGTTTCGATTTAGTTATTTTAGGTTTGATAATGTTAGATCCATTTATTGTGTGATCAAACAAAGTCACAGACAAGATAATTCCTATTGAGTTTCCTATGCAGTAAACAGTACATTATCATACTTTAAAGTAATTTCACAATTGGCAAGCAATATCATACACATGCATAACCCAACCCCTACACAACATTTAATTATTAATAATAATTAATATTCACTATCTACATACACAAGCATATATGGAATCATTAGAAATACTCAAGGATCATAGTAATCCACTGGTAGGTCGGTATTAATCTTATGATCACCTGACATTAAAGGAATTCACACCCCGAAGCGACAAAGTCATAACAATCCTGCTATGCAAACCATTCTAAGATAAAAGCTAACTATGCAACCAACATCTTAGACTTGATTTACACAAGACATCCATGACTAACCTGTTTTGAACTAAACAGTTTATAAATTAAATAAATTATTTACCTAAGAAGTTATGGAAATATGTGTATATACAATAACTTAAATATTACAATTAATGTTTGAAAGGTTTCATTATACTACATTTCCTAAGTAATACATTATTTGAAAATGGAAAATTCTAAATACAAGCTAAGACTTTAAAACTAACTCTATTCTTTAGATGTATTTCCTCACTCCTAAAGATCCAATAGTTACTAGCTTTAGGGTAAATATAGGCCACTTCCTAACTAACACCTGCAACAATGTTTATAGGGATGTGAGCAATCACAACTCAATAAGTTGAGATGGAGACTTAAAACTATATAGCAAATATAAACAAGGTTATCAACTAAATTAATTAGATGCAATGTGTGTTCAAGCAAATACCATTGCATGATGTTGTTCGACCGGTCATGAGATTAGAGAAATTCCACCCGCTCTAATCCAAGTTGAAGGGTTTCCATTAATGTAACAGCTTATGACCAAACCCAAGCTTATACAATGGAAACATCGCTCCTCCCACGACTACCTTAAAACCATTGACTTCACCATTACCGTGACCTCCTCACCTATCACTTAGTTTGCCTAAAGATGAAGAAGGGATCAATTATGCTATCCAGCATTATCCCTTTTAAACGGGTTAGTATTTAGTTGGAGAATCCTAAGTTTCCCCTAATGGGCTGCTATGCATGTCCAATTTAGAATTTCAAATCATATATTTAATTAAGACCAGTTTAAGGTGTTCAATCATTTCAACAAATCACATAAATACAAGCCAAGACAGCAATCAAAATTATATCTTTAAACTTAGAAACAAGCATATGTATATAATCAACTATCTAATAAGCATAATCATATACAATTTAAGCCTCTGAATACTACAAATTAGTACTTCGAAATGCAATAATTTATTAATCCCAACTTACCTGGACTTCTCGCTTGCTCACTTGAGATGTGACTCGTATTGGCCATCACAAAAAATCCCTATAATACAATTATCGATTTAGTTTCCTATAACTACTATAGATATGTTTTGTTATATAATTTAGATTATGAGAGTCTTTGGTTTATGATCTTCTTACATTTAGTGATTTAAGTCTAAGTCTTTTAGAATTACTTCCCTTGTTTAGCTAGGTTTTGAATTTGCTAATTGTTTCGATTACAGTTTCAGCTTCTGTATTAGATTCTGATCTAGGAATAATTTTTATTTAACGCGATTGCTTATACATAGGTACATGTACATATAAGATTTAAATCATAAGTTTTAAGTTTGGGATTACAATTTTATACATTTATCCAAATTCTATATATTCTATAACCAAATTAGTTCCAAATTAATTTCTTATTCAATTTCTAAATCAATCTCTAAATTCAGTTTTGTTTTAACTTTTGATTATTTTTTCTTTATTTACCTTGGGAATTCTTCTCAAACTAAAATATGAGATTCATTTAACTATGCTTAAGTATCCCAAATTTACATTTTAGCTCTAATCAATATTTTGATCAATACGATATACTACGTTTGTAATTTAACCATCGAATCAACTCTTAATGTAAAAAAATTTTACATTTTTCATAAAAAGACTTAAATTTAAGTCTCCTACCAGATTTTATACATATTCCTATTATTATTACAATATAATATTTTCCTACTTATTAATTTATTATACCTACATATTACACATTATCACATAATATGTCCATAATATACACATCTAATATTTCTATCACTTCAAATATCATCTCCTAACATCAACTAACATCTCAAAATATTTAAATTCATCTCAAATCAAATTTTACACCTAATTACCTTAAATTACAAAATTAACTTAAAATTTACCATTTTTACCTATTACATATTTACTACATAATATCCTAATAATTACATCTAACACTCTAAATGCTAGAAATAGCATACCCCATTAGATTTCAATATCCTAAAACATATAATTATATACTAAATCAGTAATTAACCATAAATTACTCATTTATGCATCATTTTAAGGCCTAAAAATTATCTAAAAATTTTGAAAATTAATTTTTGAAAAAGAGCTTCATAGCACTGCTTAAAATGCTCCATCTAGCCTACACAAAAATTTTAGGCCGAAAACTACACTCCTAAAGTCATTTATTTATAAACTAAACAAAGCTCAAGTTTGCAAGATTTCTTAAGGAGAACATATTTCTAGAAATAAATTCATCAAAATAATTTTTTTCCTAAATCTACATATTCAAAAACCTCATAATACCAAATTTCATAATTTTCTAAATATTTTTACTATTTTTAACAAAATAGGAAAAAATGGAGAAAAGATTAGACTTACTAGCGTAGATGGCTTCGGCCACCATGGCATTGTTGGCCGCCTTAGGCACTACCACCACCGTGTGGTGGTAGTGGCCATCCACTCCTTGGTGGTCGTTGAGTTTCAGATCTTCTTATAAGCTCCAACTGCACAGATTTTTTCTAATTTTGAAATAAAAAAGCCTTGATCCTCTATTTTTTCGATGTTCTCAATTTCTTCCACAATCCAACTGACCAAATGAGCTTTTGATTTAATTTAGGTATTTATAATGCTACATAGATATTTTTTTCTCATTAATTTGAAGTGACAATAGCCTTATCTTATTTTTTTTTCTAGTTTTTATTTGTTTCAATTTAATTGGTTGTTTTGATTGCTTCAATTCTAGCTTGCCACAACCCCTTTTTAGACTTTTCTTCATTTTTCCTGACTTTTATTTAATTATTTATGAATTTTCTTTAATTATTTAGTATTATTTTGGCATATTTAACGTATTTTAAGTAATTTCACGTATTTTTACTTATATGTAAATTCATATATGGTATAATTAAATATTCCTAAATATTATTTATGTTATTTCATGATTTTTAGTATAGATATAATTTATTTCTATTAATTTGTTAGTTATTGGAATTCATTCTAAGTGTTTTCAATAAATAACGGATAATTTTCATAAAATTTAATATTATATTAATTAATCATTTTATTACTTATTTTCCTAAATTTAAACTTACGGGATCACTTTTACTAATGATCTTAACTTGATTGTAAAATTTGGGCTAGATCGGATAATTTATTCAATCGCCCTAAATTCTACAAACCGAACCCCGAATAGCTAATTGCGAGACTTACAATACGAAAAGTAGTAAGTGTTGGAATTAAATAACTAAACTATTATTATATTTAGTACTATTTGCCTAAATTAGTTATCTGTTTATATGGAATTATCAATTCCAATTTTCTTGTTAATCATGTATAACATTTTCAATTTAGTTCGGATTTTTATAAACTTATAATCCATTTTGATCGTTTTCGAACGTACTTTTTCGCAGTAGGGTCCGTTTTAGACATTGTAACCTGCAATTTCAACTATAATGTAAAAATATTACAAAACTCATTATTTTGACTTAAATAATTATAAAATATTATTTTAAACTTTTCTTTATATAATTACAGTTTAACAAATATTTAAATCTTATATTTTGTAATTTTCTTATTTCTAGGTCTATTTTACTATAATTACCTATTTTTGCTAATTTTTAGGTTTAGGACTTATTTAATTCATTTTTTCTACTTTATTAATTTTCTAATTAATTAATTATTTTATTATTATTTTTAATTACGAATTTAATTAAATTTAGCTAAGTGATAACGTAGTACAATAAGGAGATATCACATGTCACTTTTGAATTTTTTTTACTTTTTCCACATTTTGTTATTTTTGTATTTTACATCATATATATATAATAATATTTATTATTATATTTTACTAAATTTTATAAATTAGTTATTTCTTATAATCTTTTTCAAAGTTACGATATATATATACTCATATTTATTAAATTACTTTATTTATTAAATTAATATTATAGTTCTTATGTATGTACTATTCAAATATAACCATATTTCTACATATACCATACTATTCATATATATATTTTTATACGTATAACATACTTATATACTATAATAACATAACCTTAAATATATTATATATACTATACGTATGGGTATATGTAAACCTTAAGAAATTAGTAGTTGAACCCTAATTTAAGTTTGAGTGTCCTAAACTATACAATAAGTCGATAAAACTAGTAACAATAAAAGATTATGAAAT